>JALIZF010001928.1:610000-1125000 GCA_029948255.1 Telmatactis stephensoni | reverse complement strand
GAATACATTACAGTTATTAGCAGCACACGTAACCAGCATTCATTTCGGGCTATGCCTTGGCGCTTGTTTCTTTGAAGCGTGACAACGGTTTTTGAAATAGGTGTAAATTATTAGCAAAATCTACTGTGTTCTATTGTCGTCTGATGAAAGAAAAGTGTTAGGTTATAGCACAGTTTAGGGTGTTGCAGAGGGGATTTAGGACTGATAGGGGAGCATGGTGTGCGCAGCCCCTCCTGAAAGGACTTTAGTCTCTTTTCTTCTCCACACTTTCTCAAAATATCCTCTGGCGGGGATCCTCTGAATGATTCAATTCCAATTTCTGTAATAGATAATTAAGAGCCCATCCTTAAAGTGCCAATAACTCATGCTTTGAAATTTTGATAACAATTTCTTCTTGAACTAAAAGTCTCTACGATGCAATTTGTTATTTTCGAAAATCACTTCTTACTACAGATAGAATAGTGAAAATAATTTCAAAATGCAAATGAGATGACGCCAAAGGCGACATTTGCTCTAACTTTATGTGATATTTGCAACTCAAGTTCTCTTCAATTCAATATCTAATGTTTTTGGCTAAACTGCATATTTTATCTATGGAAATGATTTACAAATGAAAGAACTCCAGTGTTTTGGATGGAGTCATTTTTGTATAATAAATTTTGCCTCCTTTGATGTCACCAAATTTTCATAAGAACATTTAGAACGCTTATAACTCAGAAATAGAAAGCTCACATGCGATAATATTAAAATGTGTTTGTTATCACTTCATAGACGACCAGAAAGGCCTTGTCACCAGGAAATAAGCTTGATGACACTTCTATTGCTATCAAAGACGATGTGTTCCTCTTCCTTTTGGAATATCCATTTTCTGTGCATTTTACAGGATATACTTAGACTCATTTGATGCCATGATGATTTTGGAGGCCTCTGTCTGGCCTCGTTCTCGTGAACAATGAGCTCGCCATTTTTGAAAGTCGTCTATAAATAAGTGATTTATGTAACAAAAACAAAAAGAGTGAGGTGGGCTTTAAGGATAATCCTAAATCCGCCCATGTTAACTGCAGTCAGTCTAGAGAACAGCGTAGTGTAGCTACATTATTAGTGTTCTACGGTGCATTGTTATTTACCTTGCATCATAGAGAAAAACAACAGGAATACCAAGAAACACTTTGGTCCATTCACACACTGTAGCCATCTTGGTCTAAATCGACCCCACCCATAACGAAGATCGAACTCCTTTGACTCGTCTTTCGTCTTGCCCATCTTAAAATACAGTTAAACAACACTTAGCGAATAACTTGATTCAGTTGTCTCTAGCTTGATTTTTAATTACAGTTTACAGACGTTTCGGTCCAAACGAGGACGAGTGGTTAAATGAAAGACAATGACGAATTCCAATAAAGCAGCTTTAGTCGCTAACTAAACAATACATAATTTACATGATAACAAAATATATAAACAGCTACTGTAACGAGAACGAGGCTTTGGCTAGTACAGGACTCACTCATCTGCATCTTGGGAAACGGCTATTCTGGTTTGTAGAGACCTCTGGATCTGTACCCCGGGGGGGTGGGGGGGGGGGGTGGGGGTGGAGACTCCATTGTAAAAGGATCGGGTATGCTCGTCGGAAATTTTAAAACATACCCCTTAAAGATACCGAAAGTCTTTTAAGAAGGGCGTGGCTGGACGATTTTTAACCCTTAAGAGATACCAGCGACAACAAGCTAGTGAACATTATTATCATGAACATAAAATTGAACGGTCGACACGCTTTTGTTGGGCAAATCTCTTCCATTTGAGAACAAGATAATAAGCGATGGGCTCTCTTGATACTCTAAGAGAGACCAGGAAATGCTAAAACTCTAAACTTCAATTTTAACACCCTAAAAGATATACCTAATCAGTGGCTTTTACCCCGAAAGGTACGACGAGCATACACGATCCTTATTTTACAAGGGAGTCCCCCCGGGTTCTGTACATAATATGTAAAATCACAATCCTGGCATTTGATCCTATAATAACTCCTGTAGCAGATACTGATGATGGTTGAAACAACCGAAACATCGCACATCAACATGGTTGACTGATATTCTTTGGAAACATCATGTCCTGATATTGCAGACATTCGGACTTGCATTTATCCTCTTGTATCTACTCAGAAAAATTTGAACTGTCTTAAAATTTCTAACTGTGACAAATGCAAGAACAACTTTAGGGAATCACTAGGATACCGGCAAAGGTTAGATGCACTGGAATAGGTAGAGTTGTCATACCTTGCACTGATTGTTTTTTAGATCTTCAGTGTCAGTTTTTCGATCTTTTGCCTTCAACTATGGACTCTCAGTTTATGGCTTTTCTTGAAATATATTTCACCTCACCAGCCTCGTCAGTCGTCTGCAGTGTACAGTGTACGACCGATAGGAGGAAAGTTTGAATAAACGATCAAAGAAAGGCTGATCATGAATGAATGACAGTTAAAAAGAGTCTTAATGAACGGTCAACTGAAGAAAGAATCAATGAAAGATCAAAGAAAGTCTGAAAAAAACGACCAACAAAAAGAAAGTCTGAATGAATGACCAATAGTATTGGTGCAGACTGTAGATGTAAATTTCTTCTTAGTGGTTTCATCAAAATCGTTTTTTATAACAGCCTATACTCAAGTCAACAGAAACTGCTCAGAAAGTGTTTAGACTTCGCCATAAACTTTGCTATCTGTTTTCAAAGAGTATTAGGGCCCCCGTTCACATGAGAGAGGGTGCCCCTATGTAGTAGGGATAACTCTTTTGTTTTCTTTTGCCTGGGGGACACAAAACAAAAGAGTTATTCCTGCTACATATGGACACCCTCTCTCAGTCATGTGAACGGTCCCTAAGATGATCTTTGCTGACGTATTGTCTACATTTTGCTTCATTTGCATAACTTTAGAAATAGCAAGAAGAAATCTCTCTTTAGCCTGCGTCACATCCATTAGTCTCTCTTAAATATACCTGAAAATTGGGGCGTATCTGCTTTTGATATTAGTCTTTTAATTTCTAAAATTTTACAGTAAATATATGGCTGGTTGGCAATGGGTGGCACTACTCTTGCCACCGAGCCATACATTCTTTGTACATTTTGCGATTTTCAAAGTCCTGTAACTTCAAAACTACTTAAGATATCGCTTTCAGATTTTCATGTTTTCATGTTAATCCATCTCTTGTGAGTGATTTTTTTATCTAAGATAATAGTTCATTTGCAGTTACATATTAAAGTTTTCTAAAATTAAAGTGTTTTATTGTTTGCCATGTGAATAAGCGGCGAGTCTAGCTCCAGGCGGCCATTTTGGCCAGCTGTATAATGTCGACTTCTTTCATTAAAGTCAGCTAGAGAAGTTGGAGTTTTCTAAGATCTTTGAAATTTTAGGGCCCCTAAGGATATCAGTAATTGAGTTATCCTATTCAAATCAAGGAATTCACTCAAGTTTCTCTCTTTTTGGCGTGTCGGTAATTCATATAGAGTCAGTTCTTCTATTACTGCACTCAATTTTTTCTATTCACAGCTCCAAAGCACACAGACATCCAATCAGTCCATAGCCATATTTTCCAATGGAATAATTTATGTTCGACAAACAAGATCCTTAGATTTTTGTTTGTAGACAGATTTTAAAGTTTTAACAATTTCCATATTGTGTCGTTCGTGCGGGCTTCCTGTGTTTCTACTATTGGGTTTCCTGTTTACCGAAAAGCGAGGTTTCTAAGCTAATTTCAAGATGGTGGACAATGTGATGTGTTTCATAGCTACAATATCTGCAAGTTTTGATGGAATTTTGACAGTTTGAGGCTCAAAATTGCAGGAAAATCAACAAAAACAAATCTACGTGACTTCCAAATAAGGTAATGACTGGTCAAATATGGAATAGATTTCATGGCCGTGCGACCAACACATTTTTATAGAGATATGTTATTAAGCTTATGTTATAATATTATATTATTTCCACGTACAATATTTTGCAATCATACTTATTCTTGTGCAGTTTTCTTATAAAATGTGTTCGCTTGTCGGACATAGCAATAGTAACTAAGGAGTTGTGGAACCTTGAGTTTTTTCTAGTGTCTTTCGCAGCCCATATACTCAGGCTCGTAACATGGTATATGGGATCAGGGCAAGCTCCAAATTACGACCAGGATCAAGGATCAGAGACCAGGGCTCAGGGATCAAATGGGTGGGATCGAGAATCAGGGACATTGGGTCAGGATCAGGGATCAGCTCGGTTTTTTGCACCAAGGATCAGGGATCAAAGATTTCTAAAAATATGGGCTCAGGAATCAAAATTTCAGTAGAAAACCGGGATCAGTGGGACGAAAATATACCTGTATGTTACGAGCCTGATATATGGTGATACGTTATGTTTACTAATTTACAAATTGTATTGCTAATGTCCAACAAACTCAGGATCAGGGATCAAAAATTTCTAAAAATATTGGCTCAGGGATCAAAATTTCCGTAAAAACCCGGGATCATTGAGACGAAAATATACCATGTTACGAGCCTGTATAAGCGATATATAAATGCTTGTTTGATTGATTGATTGCCAATAGTAGGATTGAATGGAATAGTTGATATCTTTGATAAAACGTCAGTTACAGTATACTGGCTAATAGCACATTTTAGAAGTAAGAAGTTATCTTATAGACAAAATTTTACTCGCCATTACAGTGTTGATGCGAGGCCTAACCGTACTAAAAAACATGCATTTTCAATTTAATCCAATAGTCTGTAGCCTAGCTACAATTACAAATGAGTCCGTAATTGCGATATATCTCGAGTCACTGACCAATCACCGTGGACCTCAGGCACTAGCAACCAACTTAGATTCTTCTTCAATTTTTGGAGATTTTGGAGTCACTTCAGTTGTCGGTGATTCTATTGTTTGGTTGTCGTCTGCAGGTATTTCGTTCAAAGGAATGTTTTCTTCAGCCTTGTCTGCTTAATTCCTCCGCCAGCGGAACGACAAACCAGAACGATAAGAAGAAGAGGGACGTGCTTAAGGCTGTACAGAATAAAATGGTGATTACCAGTCAGATGGATAACGTTAAAATGCTTGCCATCGCTTGGCTCACGTATGCGAAAGAGATTTGTAGTTGTTGGTCTATTTTTTCCTGTTTGTGATATGATTTTGAGGTGTGTTCCATTATTTGATTGTTCGTTCGTTCGTTCGTTTGTTTGTTTGTTTGTTTATTTGTTCGTTCGTTCGTTCGTTCGTTCGTTCGTTCGTTCGTTCGTTCGTTCGTTCGTTTGTTTGGTTGCTTGGTTGCTTGGTTGCTTGGTTGCTTGCTTGCAGTTGCTTGTCTGTTTGCATGCTTACTTTCTTGTTCGTTTCTTGTTTGTTTTTTGTTTTGTCTTTGTTTTTGTTTTATATTTTGTTTTGCTTTGTTTTTAATTTGTTCATTCGCTTACTGGTTTGTTTGCTTGTTTCTTTCTTTCTCTGTTTGCAGAATTTTTGTTTTTGTTTTGCTTTTTATAGCTTGCGTGCTTGTTGTATTCTTCACACTTTTTACAGGTCTGTCTGTTTTCAGGACAACACTACACGCATGCGCCTAATATAGCAACTAGTGACATGTACTCGGGCTTCCTGTGCGTAATACAACTTTGTACACTCTTGTTCCCATGACAACATCACATACTCGCGCGTCATATAGCAACCAGTGATTTTACTCGGGCTTCCTATCAAAGACTTGCTATTACTTACCTTTAAATAAAAACGAAAGTCCAGCAAGGTAATATGACAGTGATTCAACATCGTACAAAAAGCATCTTCCACGTTTGCCGCAGCTCTCCCCCCACAGGTTACAGTTTTGATCAAAGATAAAGCCATAGAAGATGGGGCTTGGGATTGAGCCAAGGATACGGAAGAAAACAAACTGAAGTCCTAACGCATACGCACGCTGATTGTACGGTACGCATCTGCAACGAAACGTAAATTAACTAATGACTCGCATGTAGCCAAATTGATTAACTTTGAGTGTTCGAATGTGCATTCGAGCCGGCACCAATAGTCGTTAGTCAGTTAACTCCACCCAAGCCATGCACTAACGGTCATGTACCTTTTAACAATCTTTATAACAGCTACAATCTTACGCGCGCTCTGATTGGCCAGAAAGCTATGAACTATTTGCCCATGGGCTGCACTGCACGCGCACTATCTTCGTCATCGTCTTTTTCCAATCGTTCGTTTTTAAGATGGCGAAACATATAACGCGCGCTCTGATTGGCTGAAAAATCTATGAACTATTTCCCCATGGGCTGCACGGCTCCGTTTTTAACGTTCTAGGCTCTGTTATAAATTAATTAGACAACAGAAAGCCGCGCGCCCATTGCATTATAGATGAACTTGAGAAAATATAAAGCATTCTTAACAAACTAGAGTCACACTCGGCTAAACCTCCTGCCAGCCACTCTTACGTTTGTTAATCGTTGTTAGAAAAGAAAGATAAAGAAAGATAATTTATTTTACTTCGAAGAGCGGGGAGTGGTTGCCTAATTCTCCCAAACCAGAGGCTCGTCTTTAAGCTTTCGAAGGTGCGCCCTCTACCCCTTCTATCCATCAGTGCTCCTTTTTACGGGTATTTAAAGCTAATTAAAGCTACACGGAAAGGAAAGAAGTCGAAACAAGGATGTGAGGCCACTGGGAGTCGAACTCGGGACCTCTCGTACCGAAGGGCGCGCACGAACCAACTGTGCCATCCATGCTCCTGTCTAGAACATTGTGTAGGGCACTACAATCCAGATAGCTGTGTGTTGTGGCTACATATACCGGTTTGTACAAGTTCGTAAGGGGATATTCGAGGGGTGCTCATTTTTAATATTGGTAAAGAGTTGATCAGCCATAAGTTGAGACCGAGAAACGCAAACCTTATTTTATTAACAGAGTTTTCGATATTCAATTCAAAATAAAGACTACGCTTCAGACTCAACGTTTCGAAGTCATCGTGACTTCATTTTCAAGATACTTTATTGCAAACCAAGAGATCATAATACTAAGAGAGCAAAACTCACTATTTATGTTAGTGCGATGTTCGTGGCGACTAAGGCTATTTTTAGTCATTTCGCCATATCGCGCACAAGGCTCTCAAACAATAGAGATCAAACGCCGAAAGCCCGTCCGCGCGCACGTCAAAAATCAAATTTAATCCAGAATGTCTTTCTAGTAATACTTATTGTACCACATGATACTTTCCTATAATTTCCAGTCACAGCTTTGAAATTGCACACTCTAGATCCAAAGGGAAATATTACGAAAATATTATTCGGAGTGTTGACAGCCGAGCTATCTTTGTCGTTTGCTATCAAAGGGGCTTATAACCGTAGCAAACTTGTAACCGAGGAGTATAAAAACAGCAGCTTAAAGTATAACCTTTTTGTTTGTTTGCTTTGTTTGTTTGTTTTGTTGTTTTGTTTTTGTTTTAGTCTTCTACGGTGCATTGTTATTTACCTTGAAGCACAGCGAAAACCACCAAGAATACCAAGAAACACTTTGGTCCATTCAAGCACTGCAACCATCTTGGTCTAAATCGACCCCACCCATAACGAAGATCGAACTCCTTTGTCTCGTCTTTCGTCTTGCCCATCCTAAAAATAGTTACAATCATCGCTAAAACTTGTCAGTTACCATTACCTAAGATGTGGTACGTTAAACAAGTCTGAACCCATTTCTAGTTGACTGATTTTCATTACAATGACCCCAAACATATTTCAAAAGAAGACGGTATTGAAAGTCTGAATGATTCAATTTTAATTAAAAAACGTACAGTCAATCCCGAAAAGGTTGTTCAGTTGAAAAGATGTTTAGAGAACAACAAAGTCATTTGCATATTCACATGTTTTTAAGTTTTTACAAGAATCTTCAATATCAAGTTGCAAAATTCCAATGCACTGCTGTAGATAGCATTAATAAGCGATTTTATCTGAAGTTTTAAATTGAAACTTGCCGAGAATTTAAAAAAGAGTTTTATGCAAATGACTTTGTTGTTGTCTTTATGTCTTTTCAACTAAACAATCTTTTCGGGATCGACTGTATCTTTGGCCAGTAATGAAGTACTGAATAAATAATAGAACTGGATCACGAGCGATAAATGTTTCACTTTTCAAGTGCAGTGGTCATGTCGCATTCTGAGTACCTTCTCTAGATCTACCCGCATTATCAATACTCTAAATGACCTTGGCCTAACATAGAGAACTATAGAACATAAATATACACTAGCCCGAATTCCACAAATATCGCCCTGTACATTATTCTGCCTGCATGCAATGCACGGTAGATTGCAGTTATCAAAAGTTTTCTAAAGACGGAATAATATCTAATGGAAAGAAAAAGAGAGTTCTAAATCGTCTGATTGCGGTTTTTAGCGATATTAAATCTACAAAAGTTGCTTTTATTTATCACGACATGGAATTAAAGGCCACGGTAATCCCTGTTAAGATAAACGAGCTCTATTTTTTCAGAATGCGTCATAGGTGCTTTTCGGCAAAAGCAGGCGACTAAAAGTTCCAAATTGTTTATAATTATTGACGAAAATTCTTCGTACTCATAAATCCGTTAGCAAAGAAGAAACATGGAACGAATTTGTGATGTATATGTCTTAGAAATGTCAGAGCGAAAAGTCTTGCTATTCGCATTTATATCCCTCTTTATATATATTCCTGTTAGATCTCTTCTCTGGCTCGACTCTGGGTGAGGCATCTTTAATTAACTTACAGTCAAACCATCAATGGCGCACATCACGACAAGCAAGCACATTGTAGCTCTTAATGCAAAGAATTTTAATGGAAGATTTTAGAAAACGACGACAGAGCTTCTACAGTAGTTTTGCTGACTATTCAACGCTAAAGAGCCTGACAAATCGTTTCAAATTATTATCACTTAACACTTAATAATTACCTTGGCTTGTATACATCCACTTTGTAAAAAGCAAAACTTATCCACACACAACTTTTTGGGCCTTGCTACTTTTACCGGAGAATTTCGTTTGCCTAACAGCTCGAAATGGGGCTCTAGGTCACCCAGAAGGCATAAAGTTGCAACGGAACTGGATCAAGGACTTGGGATTTTAACGACAAGTGCTGTTCGTCGTTTGTCAATGATTGTTGTGACGTATCTTTGGCGGTTGTCTTAATCATCATCATCATGAACATCATCATCATCATGAGGTATTAGTGGAGTCTTGCACGCAGTCACCGACATGACTTGGGTTAGTTTCGTAATATATTCTCACTGGGGGCACCTGATCACAATCACCCTCGGGTATACAAAGTTATGGGAAGTGACTGCCCCGAAGGCGATGGGGAGCGAAGGCTTCCGGGTATCGTGGAAATCATCGCTGCGGGGAGGGGGTGGGTCGTTGATATTTGTCATCCATATGCACGCGTCTCCCGAAAGTAAAAGAGAATGTTTGACTTGTTGAAGCCCTATTTATGCTAAACATGACCCTCTAGCGATCGGCCTCGGGGTTCCTTGCACAGGGGGTAGTAGTTATGGTGTTTTTTTCGCAAAAAGTATCGATATATGGCCTGCCAATGACACTAGATAAAATTTAAGGTTCCACAATCCTTAGTTACTGTTGCTATGTCCAACAAGCCCACATTTTCTAAGAAAACTGCACAAGAATAAGAATGATTGCAATTGTACGAGACCGCATATGATCAAACATATCCCCATAAAAATGAGTCGTTCGCACGGCCATGAAATCTATTCCATATTTTGGGCAGGCATTCCCTTATTTGGAAGTCACGTAGATTTGTTTTTGTTGATTTTCCTGCAATGTGGAGCCTCAAACTGTCAAAATTCCATCAAAACTTGCAGATATTGTAGCGATGAAACAAATCATATTGTCCACCATCTTCAAATTAGCTGGCCAGGTCATACTGCATGAGTAGTTACCGAAATTTGTACGAAGGAAACTCAGAGGGTACGCTACAGGAAGTCCGAGTTCACGCAGATATGTGTCTTGTTATAATTTATCTACGGAAACGCCGGAACAAACATACGTCACCACAAACAACAAGTGTTATTGTAAAGCGCATTTAGACGTTGTGAAATGCGCTATATAAATACCTCATGATGATGATGATGATTAAGACAACCGCCAAAGATACGTCACAACAATCATTGACAAACGACGAACAGCAAAATCCCAAGTCCTTGATCCAGTTCCGTTGCAACTTTATGCCTTCTAGGTGACCTAGAGACATTTCGAGCTGTTAGGCATACGAAATTCTCCGATAAAAGTAGCAAGGCCCAAAAAGTTGTGTGCGGATAAGTTTTGCTTTTTATAAAGTGGATGTGAGCTATACAAGCCAAGGTAATTATTAAGCGTTAAGTGATAATAATTTGAAACGATTTGTCAGGCTCTTAGCGTTGAATGGTCAGCAAAACTACTGTAGAAGCTCTGTCGTCGTTTTCAAAATCTTACATTAATATTCTTTGCATTGATGAGCTACAATGTGCTTGCATGCCGTGATGTGCGCCATTGATGGTTTGACTGTAAGTTAATTAAAGATGCCTCACCCAGAGTCGAGCCAGAGAAGAGATCTAGAGGGATGTACATGTATATGCGAATAGCCAAACTTTTCGCTCTCACATTTCTCAGTGGACATACATCACAAATTCGTTCCATGTTTCTTCTTTGCTAACGGAGTATAAGTATGAAGAATTTTCGTCGATAGTTATGAACAGTTTGAAACTTTTTTAGTCAGCCTGCTTTTGCAGAAAAGCACTAATTACGCATTCTTGAAAAAAAATCGTTTATCTTTACAGGGGATTACCGTGACTTTTAATTCCAAATCGTGATAACTAAAACAACTATGTATTTTATAATCGCTCAGAACCGTAATCAGACGATTTAGAAGGCACTCCGGCTTTTTGCATCAGATCATTAGAAAACTTTTGATAGCAAAGTGTGGGAAATTCCAATCTGCCGTGCATTGCAGGCAGAATAATGTAGACTGAGGACGATATCCTATCCGCGGAAGTGTTTATTTATGTTCTATAGTTCTCTACGTTAGGCTAAGGTCATTTAGAGTATTGACAATGCGGGCAGATCTAGAGAAGGTACTCAGAATGCGACGTGACCACTGCATTTGAAAACCGAAACGTAACATTTATCGCTCGTGATCCAGTTCTATTATTTATTCAGTACTTCATTACTGGCCAAAGAATTATACGTTTTTTAATTAAAATTGACTCATTCCATGTCATTCAGACTTTCAATACCGTCTTCTTTTGAAATATGTTTGAGGTCATTGTAATGAAATTCGGTCAAAATTAGAAATGGGTCCAGACTTGTTTCAAGTGATCACCAGACAAAGTCATTTTGCTTTTGTTTTTACATTGACTCGGGTTTCGTTGTTCTTTTCAAGGGAATATATCTAATACTAACATCTGCTTGGAAGAATGAGCCTTACAGCCTACTGAGATGAGTTATTATGGCATTTAGGGCCCTGTTCACATGAGAGAGGGTGCCTCTATGTAGTAGGGAATAACTCTTTTGTTTTCTTTTCCCTGGGGGACACAAAAAAGAGTTATCCCTACTACTGATAGGGGCACCCTCTCTCATGTGAACGGGACCCTTAGGGCTTGTTGACCGTTTGCTTTCGGCTTTTGAATTCTATTGTTAAGAGCCTTGCGCGCGCGATGACGAAGTTACTAAAAATAGTATTAGCCGCCACGAACATCGCACAGACATCAATACTGAGCTTCGCTCTCTTAGTATTATGGTCTCTTGGTTTTAGCGATGATTGTGATTGTGATTTTTAGGATGGGTAAGACGAAAGACGAGTCAAAGGAGTTCGATCTTCGTTATGGGTGGGGTCGATTTAGACCAAGATGGTTGCAGTGCTTGAATGGACCAAAGTGTTTCTTGGTATTCTTGGTGATTTTCTCCGTGCTTCAAGGTAAATAATGCACCGTAAAAAACTAAAAAAAAACCTAAACAAACAACAACAACAACAACAGCAAAAAACAAACAAACAAAAAACAAATAAAACCAAAACAACAACAACAACAACAACAACAACAACAACAAACAAAAAAGATTGTACCTTAAGCTGCGGCTTTTACAGCCAAAATCGTTGCATCGCGACCAGCAAATTACAAATTTTGTTTGGATTTTGGGTTTTTCTGAGCCGTCAATCAGTTTTGAGGCGGAGCTTATTTCAAATCAACCAATCACTGAACGAGTTCGTGAAAGCTCCGTCCCCAAGAATGATGGACGGATCAGAAAAGACCAAAATCTTACCGACGTTGGAGGTCGCGATGCAACGATTTTCGCTGTAAGCCCTCGGTTACAAGTTTGTTACGGTTATATGCCCTCTTGATAGCAAACAACAGAAATAGGCCATGTGTCTCATCATCCTTAATCCTGATATTTTTAAATAGACGTCTCAATTAGATATCTGAAAAACAGCGTAGATGAGACGTCTATTTAAAAATATCAAATGATCCCTACGCACAAACATATACTTAAAACTATCCTTAATCCTGTCCCAGATGTCGATCCTTTTCTTGCAATAAATCCTCAATTGACAGTTGACTAGAAACATAGCCCAATCTGTACGCACGATGGAACAATTTGTCGACTTGGTTGAGATGCTTACTATGATGTACACAGCCCCAAACTTCTATACCAAAGACTAGTATAGAAACAATTAAAGAATGAAAAAGCAAATCAGAGAGGTCACGAGTTCGATCAATTCCCAGTGACTTTACATCCTTGTTTCGACTTCTATCCTTTCCGTGTAGCTTTAATTAGCTTTGAATACCCGTAAAAAGGAGCACTGATGGATAGAGGGGGTAGAGGGCGCACCTTCGAAAGCTTAAAGACGAGCCCCTGGCTTGGGAGAATTGGGCGACCACTCCCCGCTCTTCGAAGTAAAATAAATTACCTTAACCGTGTATTGGTCTAACACTTGATGATTTCATGCATATCTATAGGCATGTTGGTCAATGGCTTTACCAAGCTGATTTTCCCTGTTATGGAAAGGCGTTACCAGTTTTCTGGTAAGGACCTGGGTGTAATAGCTGCAGCAAATGACGTCTCTGCTCTTATCTTGGTGTCGTTTGTCAGTTTCTATGGTGGCTATGGCAACAAGATTCGATGGTTGGGATATGGCGCGTTTGTCACAGGTCAGTATCTTTTTGGGAATTATTCAAAGTTACTTAATAAAAAGAAGCAGTCTTAATTCGTGGTCAGATCAGACTTTCAAGGGGAGAGAAACGTGGGAAAGCGAGGAAAAAGAATCGGAAAGGAAGATTAAATTTAGGCTTGTGGAGATCATTCCGGCTCATCGAAAGTGCTGTAGAGCTGGTACTTGTAAACTTTGAGTCTTTGTCAAAATAAAACAACTTACCAAAAAAAAATCGAAATAAACTGTATCCTATCATATTTTTTCCTTTCTTTGTACTTTTCTGACAAAGTATAAATGAAAAATAAATATCCACATGAAGTTTCTAGATTCCTTTTATCGAGCTAGAATCTAAAGAAGTGGGCTCGGGGGGTTGTAGCACCTTAACAACACGACAGATCTTGCTTCCCCTGTTTTCTTCCAAAACAACTTATTTATATCCATCGTCGTTGTAATACCAAGATAATTTAGCTACTTAATATTAACTAAATTAGCTTTACGTAGCTATTTTCAAAAGTTCAGCGATTACCTTTTGCTAACACGCAAATTTATGATGTTATAACAAGAGTGCAAATATAGTTTAAGTTTCAGATTCCATAATATATTCATTAGAGTGATCATGACAAGGTGAAGAAAAATTACTCACTAATATTCCAAACACACGTCTTCTACGCAGGTATTGGGGCCTTCGTTTTTGTTCTTCCCCAAGTTCTCATCGGTCGTTATTACCCAGCAGCCAACAGGGTCGCAACATTCAAGGAACAAGATCTTTGTAGTGTTAAAAACATAACTGCTGACCTGGACGCCAAGTGTGTCTCTACCTACGACTCCGAATGGTACTACATACTTATCTTCGTAGCTGGACAGCTGCTCATGGGCGCGGGGACGACTCCGCTGTTCAGTCTTGGGCCCGCGTACATTGACGAGAACGTAGATCCCAAAAATATGCCTATATACCTTGGGTTTTGGTTTGCTTCAGTGCTTGTGGGGCCCGGTATGGGTTTTGTTATCGGAGGGGCAACACTTACTGTTTTCGTTGATATTCAACAGGTATGAAATACACTTGTTTTAGGTTGTCAGATCTTCAGCCATTTTATAAAAGCTAGATAACCAGTCAGTCCTAGTCTCCTTCGCAGCCGTTTTTACTAGCGTGACGAGACTAAAAACGGTTGCGAAGGAGACTAAGTCAGTCCAGGTCGCTCAGTCAATAAAACAATCAGTGAGTCAGTCAGTCGGTCGGTCGGTCGGTCGGTCAGTCAGTCAGTCAGTCAGTCAGTCGGTCAGTTAGTCAGTCATTTAAGAGGGGATTTTTTTCAAGTTCGAGCAGTAAACGACAAAAACTCCTGAGTTGAGGAAGAATTGTTGTAAAAAACTAAAATCATTTCTGTCAGAAAGTTTAAGTTGTTTGTAAGTAGTTTTCGCTGATGAAAGATGAATCTAGTGAACCAACCAACCACCCAGAGAAATGAATATAGTAACTTCTGTAGGATTGAAAATGCTCGGAAAAAATCCGAGCCCCCAGCGGGAATCGAACCCACGACCCTCCAATAACCGGTTGGATGCTCTAACCACTGAGCTATGGGTGACTCATATGGTGAGCGGGTCATGAGCTGGGTTTATAGACCACAGGACTTGCATCTCGCAAGTACACAGCGACACCAATCAGACTAGAACCACTAAATTAATCGCATCGCGCGATCACATTAATAGTGTAGAATACACTTGGAGATTTAGTGAACCAACCAACCACCCAGAGAAATGAATATAGTAACTTGTGTAGGATTGAAAATGCTCGGAAAAAATCATGAAAAGATGAATCAAAGTGTTAATCCAAAGCGAAAATTTGGATCGAATCGAAATTGAGGTTTATAAATTAGGCCTTTATTTGCTCATTTGCTGTATGTTTTCTTTATTTTCAGCTTGAAAATGCTTAGTCCCAACACAACTTTAAGAAAAAGTCTTGGTACAATTCAAAAAAGATCCGTTGTAAACAGATATTTTATCGTGGTATATCAGTTTTCAACCGGCCGGTAGAAAAAGGATTTGAGTGTTAATTCAGAACAAAAATTTGGATTAAAACTCGCACGAAGGTCTAGTTTTTGGCGCTTTTCGCCATTATTGCTCATGATTGAAAAAAATCTCCTCTTAATTTCTCTACCATTACAGCCCAAAGGTATGAATCTCACTCCAAAGGACGAGCGATGGATAGGAGCCTGGTGGCTAGGTTACGTCTTTGGTGCAATTTTTCTATGCATCAGTGGATTGGCTTGCTTGCTTTCCCGAAAGAGCTACCAGGAGCTCGTGAGATAAGAGAAAAGGCCATGAAAGCAGGAGAACTCCGGAAGCGGAAAGAAGAAATAAGAGGAAATTGGAGGGTAATCTTGATGTTCAACTTCTACAGTTTTGATGTGTATAACATTGGTAACTTTAATTAACGGTCGCCGAAGGGTTTTCCTAAAAAAAACTTTCTAGATTCCATTTTCTGTTTTTTGATAATCAAATAGATTCACAGATTACATCCAATTGTGGTGAGAACAAAACAGTACGCCACAAGACACTTTATATATGACCCCATATATATAACAATAATTTATTGACATTTCAACCAATCAGAACGCGCGTAAGATTCCATGTTGTCATCGTTGCGTGTGTACTCTGATATTAGAGCAGATTTCGTATGAGTGTGGAACGGACCGCGCCGTGCTGTGACCGTGTCAGTGCCGCGCTGTCTATAAAAACATTCGAAATTCCTGCCATAACCGTGCCGTGACCGTGCGGTGCCGTTTTCACAATCATACGAAATCTACTCTAGTGAGTGGGGTGGCATGGTTGGCCGAGTGGTGAGAGCACCGGCCTTTCACCGCTGTGGCCTGGGCTCGAGCCTCGGCTCGGACATCGGATCATATGTGAAATGAGTTTGTTTGGTGTGTTGTTCTCTACCATGCCACGAGGTTTTTTTGTCCGGGTTACCCGGTTTTTCTTCCCTCAGCAAAAATCAACATGTGAGTTGAGCGATGTATGCAAAATATTTTATGTAGACATAGTAAGTGTGAGTGCCAGCAGAAGAATAGCCATTACGTGGATCTGCTGTAGAAAATTATTTATATTTAAACATTATTTATAGCGTAAGCACCAAGAACGTAGAATGCCTACGAACGCAGGATAGGTGCATGCGCGCGCGCGCCATCGGTTGCAACGGCGCGGATCTATTAGAGATCTACATTGTATTCCGTTGCAACCAATGACGCGCGCACCTCTCGTACGTTTGTGGCGTTCTAGGTTCTTGGTGCTCAAGCTAGCTCACTAATCAACTCACCGCCCTCGACTAACCAGAGCACGCTTAATATACCAATGATCATATAAAGTGAAACGCTGAATAGTTAAATGGCTAGGTTGACATGCAAATGCGCATTACCCACCATATTTCCTTACTCAGAATACTTTTTCTACAGGATATTCTGCCTGCCACCAAGGATCTCTTGACCAACAAGACGTATCTTTTCAATACCCTGGCCATATCTGCAGGGATTTTTCGGTGGGGGAGTCTCAAGTTTTATATCTAAAGTACTTGTTGACAAGTTTCATTTCAATACAGCCACGTCAGGATTTGCTTTAGGAGCGTTTATTGTTCCAGGAATGTTTGGTGAGAAATTCTATATTGCGTGACGTTGTTACATTGCGTTACATATTACACTAGCGTGACATGTCACGCAGGTGCATATTTTCCAACTTCTACATTGCGTGACATCGTTATATTACGTTACATATTACACTTGCGTAACATGTCACGCAAGTGTAGATTTTTCCATTGCAACTTCATCGATCAAAGATATCATCCAATGCAACACCACTGATAGCGTAATTTTAACAACGCTATATACTTAAATGACTTACTTGATTATGATTCTAAACATAATGACGTAATGCTATGGTGTGATGACGTACTATTGTGACGTCATGATATAATGATTATTTTTTCAGCCGGGACTATGATTGGTAGTTTTCTGGTTCGTCGCTATAAAGTCAAAGAATCGTGCAAAATGGCCGCAAAGCTTATCGTTATCTTTTCAGTGATTGGTTGTACGGTTGGACCCATAGCCTGGCTAATTCCCGGATGTGATCCCGTTAACTTGGCTGGGTTGAACACGCCCTATCATAACAGGTACAGAAACCAGAAACGTCGATTATTGAAACGGAATGTAAAGGCTCATGCATGGGACACATGATGCACTTTTTATCGCAACGGTGTGCACAATTGCAGGATTGCAACACTGTTTTGTGCAACGTTGCGCGCAACAATTGTATAAGCAAAGAGCTTGATTCTACTCCTCCCCCCCCCCCCAACACTTTTGCGCACAACGTGGCACAAAACAGTGTTTCAGGAGTGGACACACGGTGTAACTTTGTGTTGCTCGCAACGTTGCAGAAAGAGTTGGAAACGTTAACGTTGTATGGTGTGTACGGGCAAAGGCATGAGGGCGGAAGGGTGCCAAACAAACAAAATTAAAAAGGTTGACATCACGATTAACTTAGTTTATAAATTTTCGTAACAGTACTTTCGATGATGGACTCAATAACCCAACGTGCAACATGGATTGCGCATGCTCAATGGAGTACTTTAACCCAGTCTGTGGAACAGACGGTGTGACGTACATTTCACCCTGTCACGCGGGTTGCGTGACTCATGTGAAGAATTCGACCGTAAGTAGTTACGACTGTTAGGATTTCTGCCAAGTCACTCAAAAACTGCTTTATTATACACCATGTTGAAATATTTTTTGTTGCATCTTCCGCCGCCCGGTTGGCCCGGTTGGTAAGCGCCGGTCTTCAGTGCGGAAGGTCGAGGTTCGATTCAGAAGTGGATAGGCCAAATGGATAGTATGCGGTTTTTGTGGCGTATCGAAGCGTAAACAGCAAAACAGAATACAATTGTTTTGTTTCGTAGTTTAGTTTTCTTGTTTTGCCTTCCTACGAAGATAGGGACACCACAACAGCACTTTGGCGCCTATTGACAGTGTGCCCAAAATGCTATCGATGCTTTCGAGAAACATTCCTCGCAAACCCAGATAATTAAGTCTTTGATAGGAAGCCCGAGTAAAATCACTGGTTGCTATATGACGCGCGAGTGTGTGATGTTGTCATGGGAACAAGAGTTAGGCAAACGTGTACAAAGTTGTATAATATAATTTCACCGAAGTTTTATTGAAAGTATGAAATTGTCTTTCCTAATAGACCTATTCCAACTGCAGCTGTATTCCATCTTTTGGCGAAAAGAAGCAAATCGCCGAGAAAGGGTACTGTGATCGTGGTAAAGGCTGTATTAACTTTATAGCATTCTTAGTTTTCGTCATGGTTACTCTCACGACACTTTTTCTAAAGTCTATTCCATCGAAGACTGTGATTCTCAGGTACAAATATGTTTTAGTTGGTTTAAAAATATGTGTAGAACAGATTATTAAAAGGTACATGACCGTTAGTGCATGGCTTGGGTGGAGTTAACTGACTAACGACTATTGGTGCCGGTTCGACTGCACATTCGAACACTCAAAGTTAATCAATTTGGCTACATGCGAGTCATTAGTTAATTTACGTTTCGTTGCAGATGCGTACCGTACAATCAGCGTGCGTATGCGTTAGGACTTCAGTTTGTTTTCTTCCGTATCCTTGGCTCAATCCCAAGCCCCATCTTCTATGGCTTTCTCTTTGATCAAAACTGTAACCTGTGGGGGGAGAGCTGCGGCAAACGTGGAAGATGCTTTTTGTACGATGTTGAATCACTGTCATATTACATTGCTGGACTTTTGTTTTTATTAAGAGGTAAGTAATGGCAAGCCAGCCAGCCAGCCAGCCAGCCAGCCAGCCAGACGGACGGACGGACGGACGGACGGACGGGCGAACGAACGAACGAACGAACGAACGAACGAACAAACAAATATACAAACAAACATATATATAAACAAACAAGCGAACGAACGAACAATCAAATAAAGGAACACACCTCAAAATCATATCACAAACAGGAAAAAATAGACCAACAAACTACAAATCTCTTTCGCATACGCGAGCCAAGCGATGGCAAGCATTTTAACGTTATCCATCTGACTGGTAATCACCATTTTATTCTGTACAGCCTTAAGCACGTTCTTCTTCTTCTTGTCGTTCTGGTTTGTCGTTCCGCTGGCGGAGGAAGCAGACAAGGCTGAGGAAAACATTCCTTTGAACGAAAAAACTGCAGAAGACAACCAAACAATAGAATCACCGACAACTGAAGTGACTCCAAAATCTCCAAAAATTGAAGAAGAATCTAAGTTGATTGCTAGTGCCTGAGGTCCACGGTGATTGGTCAGTGACTCGAGCTAGATATATTGCAATTACGGACTCATTTGTAATTGTAGCTAGGCTACAGGCTATTGGATTAATTTGAAAATGCATGTTTTTAGTACGGTTAGGCCTCCCATCGACACTGTAATGGCAATTAAAATTTTGTCTATATAAGATATAAACTTCTTACTTTTAAGATGTGCGATTAGCCACTATACTTTAACTGACGTGTTATCAAAGAAATTTTGACAATATAACTTTCAGACTAATCCAATCAATTAATCAATCAATCAAAGCAGCATTTATATATAGCGCTTTTAGCACTGAAGTTCTAAGCTCCACAGGGAGCCCGGCTTGATGACTTTAATACAAACCAAACGATCACGTAGCAGACGATAAATAATACCATTACAACATAATCGTAACTCAATACACTCATATTCCAGACAATCTCTCCAGTCCGTAATAGAAGACCAGTTTACGTAACGCAATAGCGTTACACGTCCCTATTAACGCGTACGTTACATTTAGCCGTTAGTTATTTGAATTTGAATATACGGGTATTTAACCACGCGTTACGTACATACGTAACGTTGCGTAATGTTGCGCGGAATGCTCGAAAATTACGACATTGAGTTTGAACCGACAGCTGTTGGTTAATTGCGTTACAGATTGTCTGGAATATGGATGTATTGAGTTACGATTGTGCTCGAAGCTTGCCATGGAAGCGTGGTTAAAAAATTGACCTAGTGCATTTTGATGTACAAAAGAAAAAGTCCTCGAAGTCCTTGATCCAGTTCCCTCGACAGTTTTTGTCCTTTTGCTTGTCTACAAGACCTCACACGCTGTTACGGGTACGTACTGTTACCACAGACAAACTAATTTTAAGCTGCAAAAGGTACAAGCTTACACAGCCCATCTTATCTGTGTGCGAGAGATTCCTGGCTTTACTGGACAAAAAAGGTACTATTTGGTTATAAGTCTTATAAGGTAAGTAAATATACCGTCAGTTTTGATACTAATTGAGCTGAAAGTATTGTCTGTTCAACATGAATGCAATCGGAACTAGTTTCGGATAAATTCTTCGCGTTCAAGTTTAGATTCTTCATCTTTCAAGGAGAAGCTTATGCCAGTAACTCAGTTATATGGCTTAAAAGTCCTGACTGATGTCAGTTGATTCGTATTGAGTTAAAATCTTAGTTTTTTTGTTCGTTAGATCTTTCTTGCTTCTTTAGAAATCTTTAAAAAGAAGAAAAGTGGTAGTGAAAATGTGTGTTGTTTGTATTTATGATTTTTTTCCTGTACGTCTGAAGTCGATGAAATCAGTTATATTAGTCAACAGCAGGACAATAGGTACCAGGACACGTGACACTCAACATTTCAACTGAAACACTCGCAATCTGTTTGTGGGCAAGTACAATAGAAAGTTTTTGAATGACAAAAGATTTCATTTCTCTTGGGAAATAAGCTCTATTATTTTGACCACAAACATGGCTGCCGTGAAATCTCTGACGGTTAAAAACTTTGCTTATAAATCCAATATTTTGAAATCCAAATCCATGTTACGTAACGACATGGAACAGATATCTATTTTAGGTTTATGCCTGCCTACGGGCTCTCCAGGGGAGGGAGGGGGAAAGGGGAGGGGGACTGGGGAGAAGGGAAGGTTCTCTCCTCCCCAGTCCCCCTCCCCTTCCCCCCCCCCCCTCTCCCCTGTTTTTCAGTGACTATTTACTCGAAAAAGTTTTTGAATGACAAAAGATTTCATTTCTCTTGGGAAATAAGCTCTATTATTTTGACCACAAACATGGCTGCCGTGAAATCTCTGACGGTTAAAAACTTTGCTTATAAATCCAATATTTTGAAATCCAAATCCATGTTACGTAACGACATGGAACAGATATCTATTTTAGGTTTATGCCTGCCTACGGGCTCTCCAGGGGAGGGAGGGGGAAAGGGGAGGGGGACTGGGGAGAAGGGAAGGTTCTCTCCTCCCCAGTCCCCCTCCCCTTCCCCCCCCCCCTCTCCCCTGTTTTTCAGTGACTATTTACTCGAAAAATTAAGTTTAAGTCAGCCAACTGTTTTTAGGATGGGCAAGACGAAAGACGAAACAAAGGAGTTCGATCGTCGTTATGGGTGGGGTCGATTTAGACCAAGATTGCTCCAGAGTTTGAATGGACCAAAGTGTTTCTTGGTATTCCTAGTGGTCTTTGGTATGATGCAAGGTAGAACATAGCACATTACAATACTGTATTGTAAATAAACATATGAATTAACGAGGGCTCTCTCTGTGAGAGTTTATATTATAATTTGTATATTACGCGCGTCCTGATTGGTTGAGAACTGTCTACAATTACAGTACACACGCATAGATGACGGCCATTAATCTTACGTGCACTCTGATTGGTTGAAATGTTCTGCTGAATATTATATAGAACAAATAGATTCCATTTTTCCGTTTCCGAGAAACCATTGTGTAACTATTTTATTCCACACCATAGAAAATACAGTCAATTACCGAATACAGTCAATTGCCGAATATACAACGGCTTTCCTGTTTTCTGATTGGCTGTATTTTCTATACTGTCATTTCTACTCCACGTTTCAGGTATGTTAGTCAATGGCTTCACCAAGCTGATTCTACCTGTCCTTGAAAAGCGTTATCAGTTCACTGCTAAGGAACTCGGTGTGATATCTGCAGCAAATGATATCGCTGCCCTCATCTTGATTTTGTTTGTTAGTTTCTATGGTGGCTATGGCAACAAGATTCGATGGTTGGGATATGGCGCGTTTGTGACAGGTACATTTGTGTATGTAATCTCTTCAAAAGGCAACTCTTTGGGTTTCCTTTGGATAAAAGCAAATTAAGACCAAGATCGAGAGAAAAAAACTAGATAAAGAGGGAACGGGAGAGGGAGTTATATTTTGTCTTTTCGTACAATATTCCAAGAAATGGACAACGAAAGATATTGAATATCATACACGCACAGTCCTTACCAGAATTGGATTTTGGACGCGCGCGCGCGCAGTGGATCTTACCTGGTTCTCCAAACTATTTTTGTATCAAACGTTGCTGTGGAAAGATTAGAACCCGCGTCCCCGAAATCAGTCGACTTTGTCTGAAAACGTACTTTTTATTCTCCCTAATTTTAATGTTATTTGTGTTTCTATTAGAGTATAAATGAACGGAAAATCAGAATCTTCTTGTTAATACTAGTATATTGTGGTCTTAATCTTATAAATATGCCATTAATTGGAATAATATATCCAGTGCTGAGGCTCAAATAAACTTTTTCGCAGGTATTGGGGCCTTCATTTTTGTTCTTCCCCAGGCCCTCATCGATCGTTATTACCCAGCAAGCAACATGGTCGCAACATTCAAGGAACAAGATCTTTGTAGTGTTAAAAACATAACTGCTGACCTGGACGCCAAGTGTATCTCAACCTACAACTCTGAATGGTACTACCTTTTGCTGTTTGTTGTTGGCCAGTTGTTGATGGGTGCTGGGACAACACCGCTGTTCAGTCTTGGACCCGCTTACATTGACGAAAATGTAGAACCCAAAAATATGCCCGTATACCTTGGGGTTTGGTATGCTGCATCAATTCTTGGGCCCGGTTTGGGGTTTCTTGCTGGAGGTGCAACATTGACTGTCTTCGTTGATCTTCAACAGGTATCGTAAAAACTGTTTCAGATCGATAGGCCCGTCAGCCATGAAGCCAAGTAGTCAGTCAGTAACTTAATCCAGTTGATCAAAGAGTCATTGAGTCCGTTAGTCAGTCAGTCATTCTTTCAGTCACTCAGTCAGTCAGTCATTCAGTCAGTCACTCAGTCAGCCTGTCAGTCAGTCAGTCAGTCAGTCAGTCAGACAGTCAGTCAGTCAGTCAGTCAGTCAGTCAGTCTGTCTGTCTGTCTGTCTTTCTGTCTGTCTGTTTATCTGTCTGTCTGTCTGTCGTTGGTTCGTTGGGTGGGTGGGTCGGTCGGTCGATCGGTTCGCCCGCCCGCCCGTCCGTCCCCTCATTCTTTGATTAACTGAGTCACTGAGTCATTGTTTCATTGATTCATTTGTATTTCTCCACTCACTCTTTTGTTCGTCTATTCAGTCATGATCAGTGTATCTTAGTATAAACTAAAGTTATCTTGCATAAAGCAAAAAGACAAACTCATGTAATTTCCCCATCATGCATTGCAGCCCAAAGGTATGAATCTCACTCCCAAGGACGAGCGATGGATAGGGGCCTGGTGGCTAGGTTACGTTATCGTGGCGTCTATCCTTGCACTGAGCGCCATTGGCTTGCTTGGTTTCCCGCGAGAGTTGCCAGGAGCTCGTGAAATGAGAGAAAAAGCCATAAAAGCTGGTGAACTTCAGAAACGAAAAGAAGAAATCAAAGGAAATTTGAAGGTGGGCTTTTTCCCGGAGCTGATCTGTGAGTGGTTCGGTTCAACATCCTAAACTGAATCTGAAAGCGCTAAAAATGTGTCTTTCCTAGCAAACTTAGTATAAAATATCGGTTGAAAAATTGTAGGAAATCCCTTCATTTAATGATCCCATTAAAAAATCGTTGTAATGTTTTTATAAAGCTACTTTTCCGGCCCTATGAACCGTGATGTGAAAGTATCGCGGATTTGTCGAAAATTGCATAAAGCCAGTAGTTTCTCATTCCGTGGCCGAAGCAGGGTGCTCACCATTTAAACCAATCCATCCGGATTGAAATTCTTTTGCTAATGATAAAAAAGAGCGAAAAACTCGACTTCCAACAAATGATACACGCGTCTACCGGAAGAACCAAAAAGAGCAGGAAACTTGACTTCCGACATACAAATGATACACGCGTCAACCGGAAGATCTGAAAATAGCGGGAAAAGTGGATTACCTCAATCGGAAAACCGAGTTTTCCGGAATTTCCGGTTTTCCGGGTAAATTGTAAGCATTGCTGTTTTCTACTAACTAAACTTGTTTGATGAAGACTGCTTTTTTTCTACAGGATATTCTACCTGCCACTAAAGATCTCTTGACCAACAAGATGTACGTGTTCAATACACTAGCAGTAGCAGTGGGGTTTTTCGCCGGAGGGATTATGACTTTCTTGTCTAAAGTACTTGTTGATAAGTTCAGTGTTAGTACAGCCATGTCCGGGTTTGTTTTAGGAGTCGTCCTTACACCGGGTGTGTTTGGTAAGGCCCATTACGTTGCGTGACATCTTGCGTGACATCCTTTCGTGACTGCTGTATTATGTTACATCTTAATTGTTGACTTGTTCAATGTTATGTTACAGGTTGCTTTACGAGTGTTACTTACTATACACTGGAATGTTTTAGTTGCATTGCTTACATTGCGTTGCACTTTGTGTGATATATTTGCGTGACAGATTGCGTGATGTTTCATTTAACTGTGTTCAGTGGAAATTCATATCAATAGTCTCCCTTCGCTCTTGATGACGTATTGTAATGACGTCATATACAAAGCGTGACGTAACAGGATGACGTCGTGATACATCTATTTTTCAGCCGGGACATTGATTGGTGGTTTTGTGGTTCGTCGCTTTAAAGTGAAAGAATCGTGCAAGATGGCAGCCAAGTTTTGTGTCATCTTTTCGTTGATTGGGTCGTTTGGACCTGTGAACTGGTTTATTCCCGGATGTGATCCTGTTAACCTGGCTGGGCTTAATACACCCTACCATAACAGGCACGGTACCAATAGTAATAACAGCTAGTTGACTGTATTCTCCACCACAAATGGCTGCCATGTGAATTCTCCACCAATATGGCTGTCATGACAGTTGAATATCCCATATCATATATATTTAAAGGATGCCTCAAAAGTTCGTGCACCTGGTTTTTCACTGTCTTGATTTGGCTGATAGAAAAGCCTTTCCTGGATATTTCGTGCAAAAAATCTTATAGATAATTCTTCGTTTTAATCGAATTTATATAATAATTGGTATATTACGCGCACTCTGATTGGTCGAGAACCATGTGTGATTACAGTACACACGCATAGATGACGTTATTGAATCTTACGTGTGCTCTGATTGGTTGAAATGCTTTGATGAATATTATTTAAAACAAATAGATTCCATAAAAGAAATCCTAAGAATTTGGGTTATCAATTCAGCACCTGTTAATAAAAAGCTATTGCAGTTAGAAACAGGAACACGAACTAAAAAAAAAGACACCCAGGAGATCCAGAATTTATTTCAAAAGATATTTTACAATTATTGCTGCAGTCATTATAAATCATTTTTACTTTTTATTTCTTGCAAATTACAAAAATAGCAGGTTGTAGAGTGTGCTATGGAAATTATGAATTTTGTAATTAATGTAATTGTAAATTTTACATAGATAATAATTTCTTGAAATGTTTTACAGTACTGCCAATAATGGAACCAATAACGCTACGTGCAACATGGACTGCGCATGCTCAATGGAATACTTTAACCCTGTCTGTGGAACAGACGATTTGACGTACATTTCACCCTGTCACGCGGGTTGCGTGACTCATGTAAAGAGCACCACCACTGTAAGTAAAATACGTGCGTCACGTTTCTTTATGATTTCCCATAAGAAAGAAAGAAAGAGAGAGAGAGAGAGAGAGAGAGAGAGAGAGAGAGAGTTGAGAAGGGAGAATTAATGATGGTAATAGGACCGAGTGGAGTCCAATTCGGTCTGTAATCATACGAGGGATAAACAAAATTTGTTTATTTCGAGTATGATTATAGACAGAATTGGACGACACGAAGTCCTGTTACCAATTAATCATAACTATTCAAGAGACCATAATACTAAGAGAGCGAAGCTCAGTATTGATGTCTGTGCCATGTTCGTGGCGGCTAAGGCTATTTTTAGTAACTTCGCCATCGCGCGCGCAAGGCTCTTAAACAATAGAATTCTAACGGTCCCGTCCGCGCGCACGTCAAAAATCAAATTCTATTCGTTGAGGGACTTGCGCGCGCGATGGCGAAGTTACTAAAAATAGCTTTAGCCGCCACGAACATGGCACAGACATCAATACTGAGCTTCGCTCTCTTAGTATTATGGTCTCTTGAACTATTACAACTTCAGAGAAAAATATTTTCATGCCAATCAATGCTAAGCGCAACTAAAATGACCAAAGTTTGTTGAAAAAGCGAGAAAAAATAGTGAAAAATCTCTTGAGCGCGCGCTTAGTGGCGTAGCGATTACGTGACTGCGCGCGCGCTCGAAATGCGAAATCTGATTGGCTCTGGCAACTGTCCGATTACAACTGTCCTATTACAGGTGTCCAATTACAGCCAACTGTCCAATTACACTATCCAATTACAACCTACAGCTTGATTAGTGAAAAATAGAGCAGTCTTTCAACCAATCAGATTTGAGGAAATTGTAATAGTTTTGATTAATTAAATAATTGTCAGGAATTTTGTCAAAAAATGGACATCAAACAAGGCAAATCGCTGAATCGTCGCATGTTACTTATTGTACATCAGAAAGATTTCAGCTCCACTGTACTCGCGCGCTAAAACATATCAAGCTTTGCAGTCAAAGAGGGAGCAAACGGTTAGACACGCACCACATACACAACGCAACACAACACCATCAGTGTCTTGTAAATTCGTTTGCAAATTGCAAAAAAGAAGTAATATTTTTGAAAGAATAATTTTTTCTTGCAAAATATTTAATCAGAAAAACTGAGAAAATGAAGGAAAGAAAGAAGGAAAATCAATTAAAAGAATTTCAAACGAAAAAAAAAGAAATTGACGGCGTGGCCGCACCAAGACTCGAACCCGCGACCATAAAGGAATTAGTATGCTAATTTTATGCAAAACCTAAAAAAATCGACCATGCATCCAGACAAATCGCTGAATCATCGCATGTTACGTATAGGATGGAGATTTCGGCCCCTTCCGCGCTATCGGTAGTACGCAGCGAGCTTCGCGGTCAAAGAGGGAGGAAACAGTCGGACCCTAGGCCATAAATGAATGCACCTTACCACTAGACTAACTGGTCTACTGAGGGATTTGGAGAACAAAATAACCTAGCGTATCTTGTGAATTGGCTGTCTATTGTTGTGCAAATTACGCGATCCCGTGGCGCACTTTGTTAGTCCAGTGATTTTGGATCTAATGGACCGGGTTCGATTCCCACAATCTACACATCTTTTCTTTTGCTTTTGTTTTTTCTTTCTTTTTTTATCTTCGTTTAAAAGGCTTCTTTCAACTTTTCCATTTTTAATTTACCGTTTCGACCTTTATTTACTAAAAACTTTACTTTTCCGCTAATGTAATGTATTCAAAAAATCTATATTGTTCTATTGTCTCTCGTTCTATTGTATTATGTGTTTTGTATTATATTTTTTATGAATATATTACACCAACTACGTAATACACAGGTAGCCCAATAAGGGTTGTGGAGGACAAAACAACTCGCCAGCTCCAACCCCACTATTTCATACTTTCGAAATAGAGAAGATTTCTTATGATTGTGAAAATGGCACCACGCTGTCACGGTACGGTTACGGCAGGAATTTCAAATCTTATTATTGACAACACGCCACTGACACGGTCACGGCGTGGCGGGGTCCGTTTCACACTCATCCGAAATCCGCTGTAACAAGGTCGCACCTACCGTTGTAGAGTCTTCACGAGAGAAATCGTCTTTTTCATGGACACCACTCTAAGACGGATACCTGTTAACAGTGCCGACAGCGTCCTTCTTAGAGGGAGTTCTTACGTTTGTAGTGTCAGCGACATCGCGGCAAAACTGCGCATGCGCCAGTTCGCGGGCTCTTGCGCGTTTGCGTCTTGATCACAATAGTCCCACCTTATGAAAACCGACCCTAAGGATTGGTTAGCGAGCTATACGAACCTATCGGCCACCTAGTCTACAACTTCGTTCCCAGGTCCTCCTAGCGAAGGAAAAAGGGCCTGGGAACGAGTTTGCGTAGTCTAATGAGGGCCTTTCGAGAAACGGGTTGGAGAATTTCTTATGTTCTGATGAGCTCTCTGCTAACCACGCTCTTCTAGGAATTGATGTCATTTTCTTTTCACAGCAGACCTATTCCAACTGCAGTTGTATTCCATCTTTTGGTGAAAAGGAGCAAATCGCTAAGAAAGGATACTGTGATCGTGGTAAAGGCTGTTTTAACTTTATACCATTCTTGGCTCTCTTTGTGGTTACATTGGTGACAATTTTCTTGAACTTGATTCCTTCACGAACTGTGGTTCTTAGGTATGTGTAGAAAATAGTCAAAAAATTCACTGATTATTTTGCTTGCGATAGCAATCAATTACTGGAACTACGAAGAGGGAGGAGGGTATTGGGCTAAGCCCCCAATTTTTTAGAAAACATTTTTGAATACGCCCACTTCAGTCTTACCGTTTGTAGCGTCAGCGACATCGCGGTAAAACTGCGCATGCACCAGTTCGCGGGCTCTTGCGCGTTCGCGTCTTGATCAGAGGAATCCTAAGCAATATTTTTAGAATTGTTTTCTTTATATTTTTCCATATATATCTTTAAGCTTAATTTTGATCACGGAAGAAAACGTAAAAGTACTGGGAGAAAAAGACAGGTCATAGAATATACTACAAAACATTTTTTCGGAAGTAAATTTTGCTTCTTTGGCTTATGTTTCGCTAGCAAAATTTTGTCTGTTTGACTGCTGAATGTTCTTATTGAACCAGTATTGAGGAAGAATGTGAGTGCACGCAAGGTACATTTTGCCACGTGCATGTCACTTCACCCTTAAGTTTGTAGATTGATTCCCCACCCCCTCCCCCGAAGAAAAGTACCAGGTCCATAATGTTTAATGTTTAAGATTATATAATAATTGGCATATTACGCGCGCTCTGATTGGTCGAACAACCATGTGTGATTAGAGTACACACACACAGATGGCGTCATCGAATCTTACGCGCGCTCTGATTGGCTGGAATGTTTCGATAAATATTATATAAAACAGATAGATTCCATTTTTCCGTGCGTCTGTACTCTAATCGATGCACAGAAGACGTCAAAATGTGGTGAGAACAACAGTCACGCCACTCGACTTCGTCTCGTGGCGTACTTTTTTGTTCTTACCACATTTTGACGTCATCTGTGCATCGATTAGAGTACAGACGCACGGAAAAATGGAATCTATTTGTTAATTTATATACTGCAAATATCTATATGTATATAATCATGAAATGGTCCATGAAATAACCGGCTTCTTACTGATCTTAATGATCCTAGCAAGATGACAAAATTTTAACTTGCGTTTCGTTGTAGATGCGTACCGTACAATCAGCGTGCGTATGCGTTAGGACTTCAGTTTGTTTTCTTCCGTACCATTGGCTCAATCCCAAGCCCAATCTTCTATGGCTTCGTCTTTGATCAAAACTGTATCCTGTGGGGGGAGAGTTGTGGCAAACGTGGACGATGCTTCTTGTACGATATTCAATCATTGTCGAATTATATGGCTGGAGTGGGTATAGTGGTTAGAAGTAAGTTATTATTTTGTCCATAAAAGGGTATACCTGCATGACGTCGCTTGCTCTCTGGGGCCTCCATTGTCCGTTTTAATTTTGAGAGAGAGCGCGCTTTTCCCCTTTAAGATATCGCAGGCGAAGACAAACAAAAGGAAACTCAATCAAACTAGGAAAGAAACTTGGTCTGGCTTGCTGCCTTCTCTCAGCGTATCTCAGAAACCTGTAGATGAGATAGTAGCGAAAGGACGGCCTGTCAAAAGCTCTACTGAAGATTTGTTTCCACTTTTTTCTGCGTCCACAGCCGCAAGCGTGTTATGCTTCTTGTTATCGTTCTGGTTCATCGTTCCGTTGTCGGAGGAAGCAGGCAAGGCTGAGGAAAACATTCCTTTGAATGAAAAACCTGCAGACGAAAACCAAAACATAGAATCGCCGACAACTGAAGTGACTCCAAAATCTCCTATAAACGAAGAAGACTCTGAGTTGATTGCTGATGCCTAAGGTCGACGGTGATTGGTTACTGATCATGAAGTCACCACTGATTGGTCAGCATTATGGACCATTGCCATTTTAGGCTATAGGTGCTACGTCACAAAAAGTATTCAAAAACCAGAGCCATCCGACAGTCTTCCATACTTAAAGTATTCAAAGTGTTTTACTTTTTATACAAGTCTGTAAAGCCATACATTAAAACAGTTTTTAAATATTATTTGAGACTAAAAGTCGCTTCATTCAATGTATCATTAATTAATATATCTTTCACAAGCATTTTCATGTTTTTTCAATTTACTTTTCATAGATTTTTTCCATTTACTTTTTTCACTTCTTATAAAAGTCTGTAAACATGCAATTGTACACGCGTTCATATATGAAGAGGCGTCGATGAAAACGAAAGTGACTCAGTCTTCAGAGGATTTTCAAAATGTCTAAAAGGGAATCAATGAATCTAGTTCCAATGCCAAAACATCAATGCCTGAGCATAAACAAGTCACTTAGGCCATTTTCGTAGTTAACTCTTCATAAACCTAATTCCTAATTAAAACACAGGGAGCCCAAGCTCGACATTAGAGAATATATGATATCTGTATTTTTATCGTAAATATATGATAACTTGGAAATCATTCAATGGCTTATATTAAAATAAACGATAAATGCAACGAACGGAATCGGAATTCACAAGTTGAGAAAAAAACTGACAATGGAGATGCTTGACGACCAAAACAACGAAACAACGTGAATCGAACCCGAAGTAAGCGCGTTCAAAGTTTACGATTTTTATAATTATTTTTAGATATCTTACAATATTTTAATGGCCATGAAATGCCGTAGGGTTAAGAATCAACTAGGTAAAATCCTGATACTGAAGTTAGAAAACAATTCATCGAGAGAATCCTAAGTTTTCTAGCTTTTTATAAAGATAAGTGAAACGATAAACAAAAGATGTGTTACGCTACAGATTTCCAGTTATTATGTATTTATTAACCTCAATGTATTTTTGAGTAATTAACTAGTTAAGCATTTTAAGTGTTGTAACCTTGACCGTTTTGATTTGTAGGATTTGTGTAGTGTTACGAGAGGGACATCGTAAGGAATCGCCTGCTCTGCTAACTCGTTTATTAGACTTTGAACAAGAACTATTTACAAGCTAAGCAAGGGCTGGTACTACAAGGCGGGATAGAGCCAGGCCAACCAGAAAGACTTTCCTTAGTCGGAGTGGCTGTCAGAAGGAGGTCCTTACTCGACCACTTTCCTTACTTAGGGCTGTACTTTCCAATCAACACTGAGTCGTACCCCGAACTTGCCTCGCTAGTTTGTACAAAGACTAAAGAGTGTGCGAGTGCAACAAATATCGACAGTCCTTAACTGATAGCAACTAAACTAAATCCAATTTCCTGTTTACATCACGTTTGGAGTCAAAGACAAACCCTACGTTGGTCTGTTTGGGTTATAGTGAAAGAGGGTGCGTCACACAAGTCGAAACATTACACAAATCCTACAATCAAAACGGTCAAGGTTACAACACTTAAAATGCTTAACTACTTAATTATAGTCAAAAATACATTGGGGTTAATAAATACATAATTACTGGAAATCTGTAGCGTAACAGATGAAAAGGCACAGCTCTATCAACTAAACCAAAATATCGCGCAGAGCGATTTCGTTTTATTTCTCTAAACAAACAATTAAAAAGTGTATCGGCAAAATTAGCTCGAAAGAAGCTTTTCCTGAGTCCATTAAGTAAGGTCTTTGGCCAAGTGAATCCTTGGAATTATTTCCTTTTTGTGACGTAAAAGTTTAAGTGCGTTTTATTGGAAAACGCTTCCATGAAATCTTTTTAACTTAATAAGAGCGAAGAACTTGATCTGGATTTTATAAACCAATAAACAGGATTTTGTACAAAACGTTATTTTGTCTAAAAATTTCACGTCTGAAAATCGCAATGTCGTCACTATAAATTATTGGTAACTCCGATGATTTAAACGTCAAAAAATTAATGAATCTATCCCTAGACTTGCTATGAATTTTGTTGAAATAACGCTTTTGTCCGCGACGCATTTTGCGATCAAACAGTGGACCGGAGGTGCGCCTCAAACAAAACCCAGTCGATCCACCTTAAGAAAACGAGAAGAAGTGTTTCTCTTACTTTTCAAGTGCTCTACATTTTCCAGTACAGAGATTTCTCGGGTATTATTTGACCAGGGAAAGAGAACAACTAAAGTAATTAATCTTTTAGGAAAAGATAAGCACTAACTTTTCACGGACAGCCTTAACTTTCATGGTTTTATTTACAATGTCCGAGTGTGCGCAATGCGTATTTTTTATCCTTTATATTACTTTTGTTATTCCAAGCTTTCTGCGAGCCATGTTTCTGTCCTCTGATATAAACACGATCGCAAGATAATCAGCGCTCACATTCAATCTCAACTATTTTATCATTTATTACAAAACTCTGATTTCTATATATGGCCTATTAACTTGCTGAAATCCGAAGTCCATGATCCATGGCAAATTTCCACGATTGATTCGCTTGAGTGCAGTGCTAGAATTTAATCCGAACTCGATAAAGTTTTGCATACATACATCGACCCAAACTCCGACTACACAGCAGATCTAGCCGAATGTAAGTAAGCAAGTAAGTAGTAAGCGTTTCTCACTCTTTCACTAATTAGTCGTTTAGAAGCCGATATAAAATTGTCAATGACCTCCACGATGCGATGTGTAGCTATTCCGTGCAATTTTTGAATGACCAAGAAAAATTTGCTTTGACGACCTTGACCCGAAACAATAGACCAAGGCAAATAATAATTGATACCGACTTGTAATTTTGTTATAACATTTTATTTGTCACTTTAATGCGGCATCTTGAGAAACGAAAGAAGTACTTAAGTAAAGATAGCTTGGTAGTTACTGGACTCATATTATGTAATTGTCCAGAAGTATTTTGCTGCAGCTATACTTTGGATTGCAAAGCAGATCTCTTACATAATAAAACATGTCAATAAGGCATTAAAAACCCTTGATTATTTATGCTAAATATTAATCTTTAACACGAAACTCTCTAGTAATAGAATAGTCCTTTGCATATATTTGTAAATTGACTTTCTCACATTGCACTTAACAGAATTTCTTTTAAAATATAGTATCGTTTAGATATAAAGAGTAAGTACGGCTAATACGATAGTTTTAAGCATATTCAGTTTGACATTGTCTATATTGATGAATATTACGTAACTTTGGCTTACATTGTAAACAAAATTTTGCTTTCCTCTTCAGTGAGTAAATCGACTAGCCATAGTTATAGCAACTTAAGGCGAATTTAGGCGATTTAATTACAAATTGGCCAAAAGGTCGATCGGTGGGACTTTGTGTGACTTAAGGTGACTTTAGAGCCGGAGTCGGCCTAGGGGGTTCCGGAGGCGTATTTGTGTCATGGTGATTTAAGCAAAAATTGTCTAAAAAGTCGATGGGACTTAAGGCAGCTCTGTGCGATTTAAGGCAACTCTGAGCGATTTAAGGCGACTCTTTGCGATTTAAGGTGACTGTGCGATTTAAGGCGACTTTTGGGCCCGAAGTAGGCCTGCCAACGAACTTGTATTGTTTACGGACACAATGAACAAAGCCGGGTTTTGTTGTTGTTTTTCACTCTAGCCGTCAATATTTGTGGTATTTCCGTCTAATAATAGCAAGTAGTTGACATACAATATTGATCATACATATATAGGAATCCATGCTATTGAGACCTACAGAAACCACTAGGAGGTACCATAGCTTCATGAGGTAAAAAGGAAATTTTGAGTGGTGTAAAAGTTGATTGCACTGGAAAAACGCTTCTATCTTAAAGGAATTTTTCATTATTTCAATAGTTTGTATATTTGCGCAATCTTTTAGGATGGGTAAACCAGAATTGGAAGCAAAACCGATAGAACTTCGCTTTGGATGGGGTCGTTTTAGACCCAACTGGCTGCAGTGGCTGAACGGACCAAAATGGTTCTTGGCCTTTTTGGTGGTCTTCTCGATGATGCAAGGTAGGAAAGTCACAGAGCAGTTTTCAGAGTGTGAAAAAGAGCGCGCAGTGTTGCGTGACCATGTCAGTGCCATGTTGTCCAAAAAACATAACGTAATAATAATATTTCAATTTAATAAAATCCACTCCACTGAAGATACCAGACAAACCAAGACCCCATCGCACCACAATCTATTTCACTGTGACAATGTAATCTATCAGTTCTGACAGGGATTTTTTTCCTTTTCAAGGTATGGTTGTCAATGGCTTCACCAAGCTGATTCTGCCTGTCCTTGAAAAGCGTTACCAGTTCAGTGGTAAAGAACTCGGAGTGATATCTGCAGCAAATGACGTTGCTGCCCTCATCTTGGTTGTCTTTGTTAGCTTCTATGGTGGCTATGGCAACAAGATTCGATGGTTGGGATATGGTGCATTTGTCACAGGTAAAAGTGATGTAAACTAGCAAGTAACATCCTTCGGTTGCTTTCTTCCCTATTGCTTCCTTGCTTCTTTCTTTGTCTAAGCATATATATTCCTTCCTTCCTTGCTTCATTTCTCCCTTCCTTCCTTCCTTGTTTCATTCTTTCTTTGCTTCTTTTCTTCCCCCTTTCCTTCATCCCTTCTTTCCTTCCTTGCTTCCTTCTTTCCTCGCCTCCTTGATTCCTTGCTTCCCCTCTCCCTTCCTTCCGTTTAATCGTTCATCGTCCAATTCCTTAATGTTCTTGGTTCTAATATTTCAAAATAACTTTATATATACAGGTGTTGGAGCTTTCCTATTTGTTCTGCCCCAGGCCATCATCGATCCTTATTACCCAGCAAGCAACAGGGCAGTAAGTTTCAAGGAGCAAGATCTTTGTGGGGTGAAGAACAAGACCACGATAAACGGCGGACAATGCGTATCGAGCTACGACTCCGAATGGTATTACATACTTATCTTCGTAGCTGGACAGCTGCTCATGGGCGCGGGGACGACTCCGCTGTACAGTCTTGGGCCCGCGTACCTCGATGAGAATGTAGAACCCAAGAATATGCCTATATATCTGGCATTTTGGTTCGCTGCTTCGATCATGGGACCCGGCTTGGGTTTTCTTTTTGGAGGAGCAATGCTGAGTGTCTTCGTCGATATTAAACAGGTATAGTGAGTTGATCTACCGTCAGTTCGTCAGTCAGTTCGTCAGTGAGGCAGGCAGGCAGGCAGGCACTGAGTTATTGAGTCAGTCAGTGAGGCAGGCAGGCAGTGAGTCAGTCAGTCAGTGAGTCAGTCAGTCAATCAGTCAGTCAGTCGGTCAGTCGGTTAGTCGGTCAGATAGTCAGTCAGTCAGATAGTCAGTCAGTCAGTCAGTCAGTCAGTCAGTCAGTCAGTCAGTCAGTCAGTCAGTCAGTCAGTCAGTCAGTCAATCAATCAGTAAGTCAGTCAGTCAGTCAGTCAGTCAGTCAGTCAGTCAGTCAGTCAGTCAGTCAGTCAGTCAGTCAGTCAGTCAGTCAGTCAAAGTCATACAACATATTGTTTTATTTTCTTTCGTTTTAGCCCGAAGGCATGAATCTAACTCCAAAAGACGTGCGCTGGATAGGGGCCTGGTGGCTAGGTTACGTTGTTGGGGCGTCGATCTTAGTAGTCAGTGCCACTGGTTTGCTCGGTTTTCCACGTGAGCTGCCAGGATCTCGTGAAATCAGAGCCAGGGCTTTGAAAGAAGGAGAAATCCCCAAACATAAAGAGGAATTAAAAGGAAATATCAAGGTATACATTGCAAGACTTTAAAAAATCCTGTGCAGTTCTTTGATTAGGTCAGGTTGAAAACTACTTGGAAAGCAAGGAAAGGAATTTGTGACAATGCCATTGAAGGATCATGAACAACTGTTTGCAGTGGGTTATTGCGTGACCGCCGTGACGACCTCGCCACGCTACGAACAGGAGCCGGTTCTACGAAGGGTGAATAGCACTATCCAGCGGATAAATCCTTATTCAGCGGATAAAACTATACAAAATCTATACAGTGGATAACTCTTATCCGGTGGATAACTTTATCCAACCTTCATACAACCGGGCCCAGGACGACACTCGACCTCTTTTTCATGCTCTTTACAGGACATCGGCCACGTCAACTTCCACGCAGTGGCCGCGCCCTTGGTCGTTTTTTGTTTTGTTGCTTAACGTCCCTATATTAGTGCGCGAATAGTCCTTTTTGACCTTTTTCATGTTGCGTCGCATTACTAAATCTTCCTCATTTTTTCCCAGGACATTATTCCAGCAACAAAGGATCTTTTGACTAACAAGACGTACATTTTCAACACCCTGGCTATTTCCGCGGGATTTTTTGCTGCAGGAATTGCCAGCTTCTTGTCTAAAGTACTTATTGACAAATTCAATGTCAGTACAGTCATGACCGGAGTTGTTTTAGGAGGAATTCTCGTCCCAGGAATGTTTGGTGAGATAAATGATTGCGTGACATATTGCGTGATAATGTTTTTGAAAAATGATTGCGTGACATACATGTCATTGCGTGATCCATTGCCAGGAGTTCATTACCAAAAGTGTGATTATTGTATTAGGTCTGTCACCAGCCCTGTCAGATAAGACGCTGTTTTTAGATCGTGCGCGCGATTGGTCTCGATGACAGTCACGTGTCCCCTCGAATCGAAAAAGCTAAAGATCAATGGAGGAGCCCAAAGAAATCGTAACATGGACGAAGAACCGTTTTTTTCTTCATGAATATTTGCAACTTTTATATGCGGTTATTTGTCTTTTTATCGAGTTAATTTGATTATAAATTTTCAGTAAAGGTCAATAAATGCAACTACGCGCCTGCCACTTGAGCTCACACTTTCATAGTCTCTAAAATAAATATTTCCGATTATTTGAGAAAAAAATTTGTTAAAAAACAATCAACACCGGTCGAATCATTGTATCGTAAAAGTAGACCAAGTTGAAGAAATAAATCATTTTTACTCGATCTTTCAATACTTTATGACGTGACATTTTTGATCCGGCGTAAGGCTGTCACGCATTTCATTTTGAAAAAAGGTGACATGACAGACTACTCATGACGTCATATAGTTACGTCACTTGCTTGTTTTTCAGCCGGTGTTTTGATTGGTGGTTACGTTGTTCGTCGTTTTAAAGTCAAAGAATCGTGCAAGATGGCGGCCAAGTGGTGTGTCATTTTTTCGTTGATTGGTATATTTGGTCCAGTCGGCTGGTTTATCCCAGGGTGCGACCCTGTCAATCTCGCTGGGGTGACGAGGCCTTACAACAGGTACATGACAGGCCATCATAACAGGTACATAAAGAATTTGTGTGATGTACTTTGTCTTGGAGAAGAATTGGTACGTGAGGAGGATGTATACCCCCTAACACCGCTGTCAAATGTTTTTTTCAGGGGGACCAGAATCAAAATCGTTTAATATCTAATTTAGCTGAAACTTAATTGAAACTAGACTTAAAGACTCTCAATTAGCCATTCGATGACTAGATAATGTTTTCTGTAAATTCTCATGTGAATATTAGATTTTTATGAGTCTTTAGAGGTACCAGTGACGTCATACACTCAACCCAAGCAATCAGCTCCATACATTTCTTTGTGATTTGTAATTGAAATATCTTAGCGTAATTATTCTACAATGAAGAAAACTGGCCAGAAAATAAATCCTTAGCCTAACTGAACAACGTAGGAAATTCTCCTTCGCACAAACTTCTAGTATAAAAGAAATGAAATACTTTAAGAAACTAAACATAAAGAAATGTATGGAGCTGAATGTTTAGGTTGAGTGTATGACGTCATGTGAATGATTTTGATGCTAGTCCCACTTTAAGAAAACGTTAGTTCCGCGAAAAATGAAAGACAACTTTGACAGCAATGTCTTTGCTCAAATAGTCAAATCTGGATGAAAAGCTTTATATTTTCCAAGGTAATAGGTTATTTACTAATAAACAAACTTGATACTCAACGAGGGGAAAAATTTGAAGATGCGTCACCAGTCCAAAAGCTAATATCAAAATCGTATTGCTTATTCTATATTTGAAATACTCAATGAGATAATAACCATTATATGCCAAAATTAAATAAACTTCTAAACAGTAATACTGTTTGGAAAACAATTGTTTTTAAATATTTCATGGGCTTCCTGTGGTCAAGGCGCGACCGCGCAAACTGCCCGCGAAAGCAGACATTTACCACAGGAACCCCAACAATAAGGTCCTTGTTATATGTAGCTTGTCTTGAAACTGATGACCTTCCATCAAGTGAATTATCACTAACCATGGCATCTTGTTAACAGTACTGTCTACAATGGAATCAATAATGCTACGTGCAACATGGATTGCACATGCTCAATGGAATACTTTAACCCAGTCTGTGGAACAGACGATGTGACGTACATTTCACCCTGTCACGCGGGTTGCGTGACTCATGTGAAGAATTCAGACGTAAGTGCGTTGGGTTACATTACGTATGCGTAGTTCTCCTGCAGTGACGTTTACGTTTCTTTAGGTTGGAATACGTAACGGATGAATGAAAACTGCATCACCAAAAACCAGACAAACTAATAGACAAGCAAACAAATAAGCAGCTGAAAACGACGCATAAATATAAAGAAAGAGTCAACAAACAAACATAAACAAACATAAAAAATTATATAAATTAATACGAAAACAAAATCACAAGTAGTGCAACAGAACAAGGTAACATAACAGAAAGTTTTGTTTTCCCAACAGACCTATTCCAACTGCAGCTGTATTCCATCTTTTGGTAAAAAGAAGCAAACCGCTGAGAAAGGATACTGTGATCGTGGTAAAGGCTGTATTAATTTTATACCATTCTTAATCATCATCTTGTTGTTACTCCTTACTGTGTTCCTGAAGGCCATTCCAGCAAAGACTGTAGTCCTCAGGTTTGTATGATGATTCGTTTTTGTCCTGTGTTGTTTTGTTCTATTTTCTTTTGTTTTCAAAACGTTTTGAATCCGTTTCGTTCTTTTAACTTTCGTTCTGTTTTTTATTTCGTTTCATTTTCCAACTTTCGTTCCATTTTGTTTGATTTTGTTTGGTTTCGTATATTTCAATTTTCGTTCCATTTGTTTTGTTTTGTTTCCCTGCTTCATTCGGTTTTCTTTATTTCGTTCCGCTTTCTTTTGTTAATTTAACCTTGAAATACTACTTTGTGTTTGTGTGTGTGTTTTCTATACAACATTTGTCACACTAAATAATCAACGAAACGTATAACGCAAACCAAAACTGTAATGATGCCGAAAAATTGTCATTCTAAGATGAAAGTAGTTTCCTTAATGTCGGGATCCCTGCACGCTCTCTCCCCACGAGCGGCTGCTTTCTTTTGTGGGAAGGGAGCACAGGGATTCCGACACTAACAACAGCTGCATAGGAGAGTAAGATGAAAGTGACTGTTTCATAACTCTCATACAGATGTGTGCATTACAATCAACGTGCCTACGCGTTAGGACTTCAGTTTGTTTTCTTCCGTTCCATTGGCTCAATCCCAAGCCCCATCTTCTATGGCTTTATCTTTGATCAAAACTGTATCCTGTGGGGGGAGAGCTGCGGCGAACGTGGTAACTGCTTCTTGTATAACATCGACCAGTTGTCGTATTACATTGCAGCTGTTGGTTTTGTGGTTGGTGGTGAGTAAATCTGTTATTTAATATATTATTTGTTAATATGCTGGAATTCATTTGACTGATGTTGGACTGCTGTCTCCAATACACATTACACTTAAAGTTGCTTGCTGATTGCTATCCGGAAGGAGGAAATAACAATTGTGACAGGTAAAGAACTAAGTTCACATATAATCCAGCAAGAAATTGAACTCAAGCCACTGGTCAGTGGACGAAGAGAACCAAAAAAATGGATTCTTAGATTGATATGTTTCTCCACAACAGAACTTAATCTCAACCAGTTCTAACTTCGACCGTTTTGCTCCTTGTAGCTAAGTCTACATGCTTAGGTTCAGCCACCACACACCTTAATCGCAACCAGTTCGTAGTTTGACTTAAGGATTCCACGTGTTGACCACGCCTTCTCTTCTGTCCCTTAAGATCATTGTAACTACAATCAGTCTGAATGCACAGGGTCAGTCATTACAAAAATGAATCGCAACCGGTTCTTAGATAGGCTAATCGATTCCACGTGTTCACCACGCCCTCTCTTCTGTCCCTTAAGCTCATTGCAGGAATCCCTATCCCCCAAAGTCCACTTTCTGACCAAAGAGTCTTCAGCTTTCGACTCTGCCCTCAAACCTACAGAAAAACTCTAGTCCTAACAGTTTTTCCTATTTCATGCGCAGCCATAAGCTGTTTTTGCTTCTTCTTGTCATATTGGTTCTTCGTACCGCTGACCGAAGAAGAAGTAGTACGTAAAGACCTGACTGAAGAATTAATGCCTTTGGACGGCAAAAAGACCTCTGATACCAACGAAAATATTGAATCACCTACAAGTAAAATGCCTCCAGAATCACCAACAAGTAAAGAAGATGCTAGTCTTATTGGCGAGGAATTGGACGTTTGAATCATCTATCAGATCGATGCATGAAGACAAGCTTTATCAAAATGGATATTGGACTCCCTGTGTTTATTTTGTTTGCGGTTTTCCGCTATGAACAGTGTGCGCAGGCTCAAGGTACGGTTGTACGGCTGTTGATAACAAGTTAGTTCGGGCTGGTAAAGAAAAAAAATTACAATTTATTCTTTTGAAATTTTAAAATCAGGAAATGCTAAGTAACAACTTATAATTATTAGTGTTTTACCAGTGTGCTTCAGTCCGCGCATGCGCAACGTTTCCCATGGTAACGTTTGTTTACAAACTGCTGTGAGCTTTGGTCGTAAATTAAACCATGCTTGAGTCTGCACTCAGTTTTATTTTATAGTGAAATACCACAAAGGAAATGTTACTCACATGCACATCTAGTGTCGTGTATTGTTAGAATTCCACTCAATAGCCAAAACAAATGACTCGTTCAGTTTTTAATCTTCATTTAATGTATTTTTATATTCTTCATATAGATTGATTTTTGAATTTCTTCATTGAAAGTTTTTAAAATGTTTCACTTTTTATACAAGTCTATAAAACAAGCATATTTTAGCACTAGATTTTTAAGTATTTGAGACTAGAAGTCGCTTCATTTAATGTATTTTTATATCTTTTATAAAACTTATTAAATATTTTTCCCATATCATTTACTTTTTCACTTCTTATAAAAGTCTGTAAACACACAATTATACACGCGTTCATATATAAAGAGGCGTCTATGAAAACGGCTAAAGTTTTAAAAAGGTATAAAATGGAATCAATGAATCTAGTTACAGTATCAAAATATTTATGCCTGAGCATAAGAAACGTCACTTAGGCCATTTTCGTGGTTACTTCTTCATGTATACTTGCTTCCAAATTAAAGGAGGTCATGATGATACAGAAGGAAAAGCAGGGCTTTGTTCGTACTAACTAGTGACATGTGTAAGCAACAGCTATAACATACACTTATTCCAAAATAAATGTTGGAGTTCTTGGAGAGATCTGGCAAATGGAATCAAAACCTGACTTTGTTGTTATACGATCATCTTTAGTTACTTTGGCATCGCTTTTCCATGAACTGAATAACGTTAAAACAAAAGATTGTCTGACTGTGTTCTTTGATCTAAAACTTGACAGGACCAGGAAAGCATAACCATAGAAGAATGAGACTGCATTATGTCACGTGACATGACGTGTTGTCTTGCATCGCCCCGATCGAGGGCCACTTGCGCGCGCATGCGCAGTAAATATTTCGTTTTTTTGCCATGCATTTGCATGCTCCAGCGCGAGCTGAATTCGCGTGAATCAAGTTTACTTAGCGATGGTTTTTATAAAGGCCCGTGCTAAATCGTAGATCTACTGAAAAACTTTCCACCTTCAAGCCTGGAGACTGGAAGAGAGAAGGTAGGACTGAAAATTCTGGTTAGTGGAACTTTGCATTGGTCTCGGTCTCTTGGCTCAGATGCTTTCATGATTGAACACATGAGCCGTTGGAACAGTATACATTTTTCAGTGGCGATGGTCACTAAGAGAATAATCAACAAATTATCAGACGAATTAAACTTCACAAAGACTCTATCAAACTACACGTGAAAAATGCTACAACAAATCCACAGACCCAGAATAATTATAAAGCAAAAGGGTTTTGATTGCAGCTGAATGCAAGATGTTTGAGTTCCTCACACAGTTTCTTTCCAATAGGTTCGGGATAGCATCAGTCTTTCGGAATGTAGGAAGTCTGCATGGGTTAAATCCTCCGGTATTTGTTTGAGAGCGAACGGCAAATCATTTATAGTAATGCAAAGTCATGCAAAGTAGATCAAGTACTGATTTTGCTCAGCGAGTTGTATGGTCAGTTTTGAAACGAAACAATTTAGATACAAACCTCAGAGCTTGGCCCTTCATTCAACGTGGAGGCCTATACGTACCAAAATGAAGATCATGAAATCTGTTGATGATTTTATTGCTTGTTTTCAATCAGCTGATAAAAGTCCTTGAATCTCGTTATCTAGCTTCAAACGACGAGCAAACATTGCCCTTGATGTGCTTTCAACCATACAGTATTCTATTGAAAATTTGTCGTTCAGCTGAGAAAAAATATTCACGAGAGCAGATATGACGTCTATTGCAAACAGACAATAGAAGTGCCCACACGTGATTACCAACAGCCGTGCACGTGACTGCGACATATTTTAGTTTTATTATTTCAGGTGTACCTATGCAGCAGCCATTTTGGTCCTAGCTTCTGTGTTTGATGATTTTGAAAGATGTTAAAACTGTGCAATGTTTTATTTGTAGTAATTAGTTATGGTCTTGCTTGCTTTGAATCACTCGGTATGACCGAAGCCCATGATGATTTGCGAGCAAAATGTTTCCTTAATGGCCCCCAAATAATGGATTCCCCTCCAATATCGTTGGTTTTTCACCAAGTATCGCGATTCTCCTATCATTTTGATCTACAGAGACGGCATTATTTTCCGATAATGTTGCCTCAAAATCAGCGTTTGTGATTGGCCCAGACATCGAAGACTGCATTGAAGTAGTTTTCTTCAAAATCACAAAAACATACCGAAATAAGTAGCAAATTTTAATTGTTAGTATTAGTATAAAAGGACCAAAACGATGGCGCGCGCATTTTACTTAAAAACAGTTTTGCAGGTACAGAGAATCTCGGTTTCAATCAATCAAAATGACGTTTTTTCTATTTTTTTTCTACACAGAAACAAGATACAAAACTAAACGCGCTTTTCAGACGACATTAATATTGGCTCCATCGATGCGCGACTCCACCAATATCGAATATATTTTCTCCTTATAATTAACTAGCCGTCATTATAAACCGATAATGCCTTCTCAAATTTGCGTTTAATTAATCGTTATTAAGATCAGTAAATTATTGTGTCTGGACCACGAACTACGATTGATCAAAGGTAAAAAAGGAAATCTTGCAATTATGTGATACAGAAGTTGATAGTACTAGAAAAACACTTGTATATAAAGCATATTTTTCATCGTTGTTTCAATATTTTACATATTTGCACAATCTAGAATGGATGAACCAGAATTGGAAGCAAAACCGATAGAACTTCGCTTTGGATGGGGTCGTTTTAGACCCAACTGGCTGCAGTGGCTGAACGGACCAAAATGGTTCTTGGCCTTTTTGGTGGTCTTCTCGATGATGCAAGGTAGGAAAGTCACAGAGCAGTTTTCAGAGTGTGAAAAGGAGCGCATGACCATGTCAGTGCCATGTTGTCCAAAAAAAAGGAATAATAATATTTCAAATTAATAAAATCCACTCCACTCGATGATGCAAGGTAGGAAAGTCACAGAGCAGTTTTCGTATGAGCGTGAAACGGAGCGCGCAATGTTACGTGACCGTATCAGTGCTGTGATGGCTATAAAAACATAATGTAAAAATAATAATTTTATCGTTCATAAAGCCCCTCCATAAATTTCTAGATCTAGAGGTGCTTTGCAAATTGTGTAGGTAACCGAGTAGCGATTTGCCTGCAGTGAACGTTGCGATATATATAAGTGATTAAATATTTTGTTCACACCTTAAGAGAGTTCAATTATACGGTACAATGAAAACGGGAACAATTTGCATCAAAGACTTCAACAGTGTCGAGAAGTTCTTTTAGTGGCGCGGAGTTGACATATAACTTTGCTAAGACATTTTAATTTCTCCTGACGTTGATCTTGCTGAATTCTTAGCTTTGGGCATTTATTTAGCTTTCAAAAATGTTTACTAAGCATCCTGTTCTCCACAACATAATATGTTTTATTTACTATATATATATTTTTTACTATATTTACTAACAGGAGTTCAATACTAGTTAATACCTATCCTGGCTTATTATATTATATATAAAACAAGTAGATTCCATTTTCCGTGCGTCTGTACTCTAACAGATACGCAGAAGACGTCAAAATGTGGTGAGAACAACAGTCACGCCACTCGACTTTGTCTCGTACAGAGCCAATGGGGAAATAGATTTTTCAGCCAATCAGAGCGCGCGTTATATGTGTCGCCATCTTAAAAACGAACGATTTGAAAAAGACGACGACGAAGGTAGTGCGCGCACGCGCAGTACAGCCCATGGACAAATAGTTCATAGCTTTCTGGCCAATCGGAGCGCGCATAAGACTGTAGCTATGTTATAAATTTCAAATATTATACAGCATCCACTCCTCTGCAGATAGGCCTGATGACAAAACAAGACCACATCGCACCACAATCTATTTCACTTGACAAATGCAATCTATTTTCTGACAGTTTTTTTTCTGTTCAAGGCATGTTAGTCAATGGCTTCACCAAGCTGATTCTACCAGTCATTGAAAAGCGTTATCAGTTCACTGCTAAAGAACTCGGTGTGATATCTGCAGCAAATGACGGTGCTGCTCTTATCTTGGTCATCTTTGTTAGCTTCTATGGTGGCTATGGCAACAAGATTCGATGGTTGGGATATGGCGCGTTTGTCACAGGTAAGAGTGACATATGAACTAACATGTAACGCATGTAACATGTAACGCAAGCATACGACAATTCGATCGTTAGGATCATTATTTTCTCTAGTCGTCGTAATTATTTTGTTTAGATATATATTCTTTGTTCCTTACTTAAGATCGTTCCTCCCTTTCTTCCTTTTTCTTGACTTTCTAACTTTAATTTCTTTTGTTTTTCCTTTCTTCCTTCCTTCCTGCTTTCTTTCCTCCCTTCTTTTCTTCTTTCCTTCCTTCCAACTGTTCATCGTCCAGTTATTCATTAATGTTCTCGGTTCCAATATTTCAAAGACTGAAACTTTCCCTATCCAGGTGTAGGAGCTTTGCTATTTGTTCTGCCCCAGGCCATTATCGATCGTTATTACCCAGCAAGCAACAGGGCAGTAAGTTTCAAGGAGCAAGATCTTTGTAGCCTCAGGAATAAAACCGCTGACCTGGGAGCCGAATGCATTTCAACCTACGACTCTGAATGGTACTATTTTGTTTTATTTGTCGTTGGCCAGTTGTTGATGGGTGCTGGAACAACACCGCTGTACAGTCTTGGGCCCGCGTACCTCGATGAGAATGTAGAACCCAAAAATATGCCTATATATCTGGCATTTTGGTTCGCTGCTTCGCTCATGGGACCCGGTCTGGGTTTTCTTCTTGGAGGAGCAATGCTGAGTGTCTTCGTCGATGTTAAACAGGTATAGTGAGTTGATCTACCGTCAGAGTGTCCGTCCGTCAGTCAATTACTCAGTCAGTCAGTCAGTCCGTCCGTCAGTCAGTCAGTCACTGAGTCAGTCAGTCAGTCAGTCAGTCAGTCAGTCAGTAGTCAGTCAGTCAGTTCCTTATTCACTCCCGCTTCTTTTTGTCTTTCGTTGAGGAAAGTACGCTCAAATTTTTTTAGAAAGTTAAAATTAGTTGTAGTAGATGGGAATAGTTGATGTCATACGAATATTATTTCATTTTCTTTCGTCTCAGCCCGAAGGCATGAATCTAACTCCAACAGATGTGCGCTGGATAGGGGCCTGGTGGCTAGGTTACGTTGTTGGGGCGTCAATCTTGGTAGTCAGCGCCACTGGTTTGCTGGGTTTTCCACGTGAGTTGCCAGGAGCACGTGAAATCAGAGCCAGGGCTTTGAAAGCGGGAGAAATTCCCAAACATAAAGAAGAATTAAAAGGAAATCTCAAAGTATACATTGCAAAACGCGACGCGAAGCGGGCACAGGACGTGAAATGACGAATACATCACATTCGTTCGTTGCGTGACTACCGTGACAAGGTCGCGACGTCACGTTAGGACGCCATTTTACTTGTTTTCACGTCCTCTTCATGAAGTCGGTGACGCCATTTAGCAAACGTAACGTGACGCGGAGCAGGACGTGAGATGACAAACATATCACATTCGCTCGATACGTGACTACCGGTACGTACCGGTACGACGTCGCGACGCCACGTTCAGGACGCCATTTCAATTGTTTTCGCGTCCTCTTTTTTTCGGTCATTTCGAATAAAATTAGTCAGCGCGGTTGGCGTCCTCTTTATTTCATGTCGCGTCGCGTTTGCTTAATCACTCTATTTAGCAAATGCAATGCGACGCGAGAACGGGTTGTGAGACTACGAATACATCACATTTTTTTGTTGCGTGACTGCGCGATGACCACGTCCCCACGTCACATTTAGGACGCCATTCCACTCTTTTTCACGTCAGCAGCAGTGAAAAGCAACGACAAGTCGTCGTTGCGTGACTGTGCGATGAGACAAGTCGTCGTTGCTTTTCAATAGAGTGATGTAGCAAACACGACGCGACGTTAATTTATAAAGAGGACGCCGCGCGCTCTGGCAAATTTTGTTCGAAATGGCCGTTGACGTCGCCAATGTCAAAAGAAAGACGTGAAAACAAGTGAAATGGCGTCCTGAACGTGGCGTCGCGACGTTGTCACGGTAGTCACTCTGCCGTTGAGTCGACGAAACGGGACGGCGAGCGCACATGAAAAAGAACGTTCTCACAATGTCCGCATCGTTGTTGTATTTGTTGCTTAACATCCATAGTCCCTAGTAGGCATCTCATCTTCCTCATTTTTTCCCAGGACATTATTCCAGCAACAAAGGATCTTTTGACTAACAAGACGTACGTGTTCAACACCCTGGCCATTTCCGCGGCATTTTTTGGAGCAGGAATTTCCAGTTTCTTGTCAAAAGTGCTTGTTGACAAATTCAATGTCAGTACAGTCATGACCGGTGTTGTTTTAGGAGCAATGCTGATACCAGGAATGTTTGGTGAGATGCATGATTGCGTGAAATATTGCGTGATAATTTTTACAAAAAATGGTTTCGTGACCTGTTGCGTGATATATGGAAACTTTATTGGGCTTTGTGCCACGAACACGCATTGCGTGAATTTTTCAACCTCTTTGCTATGGACAGTATGGCAGACTTACAGTTTTATATGATGCACGTAAACCGTAGTGTCTTCCTTAGGACGTGAGGCTTTATCTTGCTGTCACGTATTCCATTTTGTGTCACGCGCGTTACGCAGTCTTGGTTATCGTGGCTTTCTTGCTATCTTTGTTAACTCTTGAAAAAGTTGACATCACAGACCACTCATGACGTCATATAGTTACGTCACTTGCTTGTATTCCAGGCGGAGTTTTGGTTGGTGGTTACATTGTACGTCGTTTTAAAGTCAAAGATTCGTGCAAAATGGCAGCCAAGTTTTGTGTCATCTTTGCGATAATTGGTATATTTGGTCCAGTCTGCTGGTTTATCCCAGGGTGCGACCCTGTCAATCTCGCTGGGGTGACGAGGCCTTACCATAACAGGTATCGAACTGAATATACTTGTGTGACGTACGTACTTCATCTTAGAGCGGTTTTATCATTAATTCATTAATTATGAGATTTTGTTAACAGTACTGTCGATAATGGAATAAGTAATGCTACGTGCAACATGGACTGCGCATGTTCAATGGAGTACTTTAATCCAGTCTGTGGAACAGACGATGTGACGTACATTTCACCCTGTCACGCTGGTTGCGTGACTCATGTGAAGAATTCAGATGTAAGTGCGTTGGGTTACATTACGTATGCGCAATTCTTTAGTAACTTCATCTGCAGTGAGGTGTGTGTTTTTTTTGCGTTTGAATACGGCGCAGAAGATGAATTGAGTCCAGCAAGTTTGGAGTCGCTGTGGTGTGGTCGTTATGGACGACCGTTCGAATACAATGAAAAAAGCATCACACACACACAAACAAACGGGGCCAAAAGCAAACAAACAACTGAAAACGATACTAAAACACAAAGAAAAAGTCAACAAATATACAAAAATAAACAAGCAAACTTCCGATCATTGTTCCCTTAAACAACAATGTAACCGAACATTTGTTTGGGACAAGAATTCATCGATAGTAATATTATTTCAAAAAGTTTTCTTTCCCAACAGACCTATTCCAACTGCAGCTGTATTCCATCTTTTGGGGAAAAGAAGCAAATCGCCGAGAAAGGATACTGTGATCGTGGTAAAGGCTGTATTAACTTTATACCATTCTTAATCATCATGATGATTTTAATCCTTACTGTGTTCCTGAAGGCCATTCCAGCAAAGACAGTTGTTCTCAGGTTTGTATCATGATTTTATATAATAGTTGGTATATTACGCGCGCTCTGATTGGACGAGAACCGTGTGTAATTACAGTATACTCTCATAAATGACGTCATTGAATCTTACGCGCGCTCTGATTGGTTGAAATGTTTCTGTAAATATTATTCGTCTCGTGGCGTAATTTTTCCTCACCACATTTTGACGTCATCTGTGCATCTCAGTAGAGTACAGACGCACTGAAAAATGGAATTTGTTAATTCCTTCATTTCGTGCCATCTTGCTTTGTTATATTTATATTTTGTTTTGTTACTTTAACCTTGATTTAACTTTAACTTGAATGTAATGCATGGTGTGCACTGTCTTTACAACACGCCTCCCACCAAATTCTGTGTACATTACAATCAGCGTGTGTATGCGTTTTTGTGGGAAGGAAGCACAGGGATCCCAACATTAACAACAGCTGCATAGGAGAATAAGGTGAAAGTGACTGTTTCATAACTTTCTTGAAGGTGTGTGCATTACAATCAGCGTGCCTACGCGTTAGGGCTTCAGTTTGTTTTCTTCCGTACCATTGGCTCAATCCCAAGCCCCATCTTCTATGGCTTTATCTTTGATCAAAACTGTATCCTGTGGGGGGAGAGCTGCGGCGAACGTGGTAACTGCTTCTTGTATAACATCGACCGGTTGTCGTATTACATCGCAGCTGTTAGTTTTGTTGTTACTGGTGAGTAAATCTGTTATTTAATATTCATATTATTTGTTAAACGAGGATACCTAGCCTAAATCATGAGTGGGCAGTCGTCAGTTAATGCAGGCCTGTTGTCTTTCACACTCACTACATTCAACTATTATAGCATACAACGCTCCACTCACCTTTTTTGTTTTTGTTTTTGTTTTGTTTTGTTTTTGAGACCTTGGCTGAGGTTTAAACATTGCTTAAAATGATATCGATTCAAAGGGATTCTTGGATGCCTTTTTCCTATAAACAGTCATCACAGAATCCCAACTAATAGATTCCACGTGTTGCCCACGCCCTCTCTTTTTTCCATGACTTCCTTATAGTCCTTGAAGCTTATTTTAGCTACGATAATTCTAGGTGCGTAGGGTCGAGTCAGGAATGCCCATCCCCTTAAAATTCACTTTCGCTCCAAAAAAACTAGCCTCCTATGCAGCCGCTCCTTTGTGTCGTCACGCAAGGTTTTCTCTCCGTGACACAAAAGAGCGGTTGCGTAGGAGGCTACATTCAATTAACCCTGTCCTCAATTCTACAGGAAGCTTTAGTCCTAACAGTTATTAATATTATTTCCTGTGCAGCCACAAGCTGTTTATGCTTCTTCTTGTCATATTGGTTCTTCGTACCGCTGACCAAAGAAGAAGAACGTAAAGATCTGACTGAAGAATTAATGCCTTTGGACGGCAAAAAGACCAATGACGCCAACGAAAACATTGAATCGCCGACAAGCAAAAAGCCTCCAGAGTCACCAACAAGTAAAGAAGATGCTAGTCTTATTGGCAGGGAATCGGGCATTTGAATCCCGATGTAGTTTTATTTGCGGTTTTCTATTATAGAAGTGCAAAAGTCTATTTTTATTTCTCATATATTCTTCCAAAAGGAAGTCGGTCGTGATCATGCGTTGGGAAGGCTGCTGATAATTCACTTATCCTTCATTCAATGTATTTTTATATCTTTCATAAATAACTTTTATGTTTTTTCTTTCACTTCTTATAAAAATCTATAAACATGCATGCGTTCATATATGAAGAGGCGTCGATGAAAACGGTTAAAGTCAAACTCTTCAGAGGATTTTTTCAAGTTTTTAAAGGTATCAATGAATCTAGTTACTATGCCAAAACATCATTGCCTGAGCATAAAAACGTCACTTAGGCCATTTTCGTTGTGACCTCTTCGTTTACATCAGTGACGTACAACTCTAAGCAACACGTAACACACACCCATTTCAATATAAACATGTCGGAAAGTATGGCTTTATGTCTTTGTTTTTGCACCAATCACATCACGTTTCTCACGCGCCTAAAATTAGACACATGAAGCGTTACGTTGGAACCACATACACACAAACTTTATTGATTCTTCCCGCAATGGCTCTTCCGAATCAAATATAATAATTAGTAAAAACTATACTATAAAAATAACGACATTAAAAGAAAAAAGTAAGAAGAGATGCCTGGTATCTCTTTTATGTACCGGTTTTATAAATGTCTGTGACGCTGTGGGCCCACGAGGATGTAATAGGTGAAAGTCTTTATCAGGTTAAGGTGACATCATCACCAATAAGAAAGAAAGGAGCCCAAAATTTAGGATGACAGTACCCTTCTTTTCTTATCTCGTCCATGGCTTGTTGAAGACTTGCGCAGGCGCTGTAGCCCTTCTTCAAACAACTGTACAAACTTATCATAAAGCTAAAGGTGACAAAATCGTCCAGGGCCCACAAAGATGCTATAACCGCACGAGCTCCTGCAGCAAGAAATGCTCGGCTTAATCCAACGACTCCTTCGGGTCCTATGTCCCCACGACCGCTATGGCAACAGCTCAAAACTACCAGCTTGGCACGAATACCAATCTGTTGTACTTCTTTCATGGTTAACAGATAATCCTCCTCTTCTGGGATGCCTTTCTGCAAGGCTGACTCAGAAGGAGCGAGGGCGATTTGGCCATTTTCTGAGTCTGCATGAGCTGCAATATGGATGACGGTACTACCCTTTGCCAGTCTTTCTTTGACTTGTTGTTTTGTGGCTTGACATCCCGTTAGAGCTTCTACTCCAAGAAGTACACTAATAATTTCAGCTTCCCTTTCTGCCGAGGGAAGCTGACAAAACGTATGTTCTTTTCCTTTGAAAATGACTTGCCCAATGCTTGGGTTTCCAATTACCAACGCTCCATTTTCACTGTGATAGCTATGTGGGCATTCTTGCAAAGTTTTCAGTACTATTATTGAGGGAGCAAGTCTTATGCGCTTTGTTTGGTAGAGATATTTCCCAGTCTTTGAGTCCCTTAGCGCGGCAAACGGTACCAAGTACAGGGGCCCTTGAGGAATGATGACAAGCTCTTCTTGTGTAAGATGACTTTGAACTGGAGCAACCAAAATATCAAATAGTTTTTCCAAAGGGTGTCTGTTTTTTGGCAAATTTGGGATTTCTTCTTCTTTTTGAGGCTGTTCTGTTTGGTTTGATGGTGCTCCACTGACTTCATTAGCGGGAGTAACTTGCACCTCATCATCATGCCCACGAGTACTGCGCACATCGAGTGATCGATCGTCACAATTCCTCCCTGCATCTCTGACTCTCATTTTGTCATAAGTTTCACAAACAAGCATTTCAACATAGGCTTCACCCACAAGTGGTGACAAAATACTTTTACATATTTTACATGTCAAAGGATGGGAAGTCAAGGACTGGAGAGATGACTGGAGGTCTTCTTTTTCATGTACATGCCAAGGAAGAATTTGGTCGTGCACCAACACCCATGTTATGCACTTGCACGCCACGGTGTAAAACAGAATGCACAACTTGCTTCTTTGAAGAAACTCCTGCAATTCATGGTACTCGGAGAAAGACGAACCAAGTGCTGTAGCATCTTGACAAGTAATTAAATATTTATCAAAAAGAAGATCACTCAAGGAACGTCCTCTTGCACGTTCGGATACAAGCAGTGCTTCCTCTGTCTGTTTAGTTTTGATGAGGACTTCAATCAAAACATTGTATGCAGGCAAAAATTCCTTGAAAAAAGAAATCTTGAAATCATCTTTGTTGCGTAAATGGTGAAACAAAAAATCAAATCCTTCAATGGCTTCTCTCAAGTGGGTTTCTGATTTTTTGTAATTGTCTTCATTGCTGTTCTCCTTACTTAGGAGGGTGTTAGAATTTGCAAGCTCAAAGTACAGTCTTCCAAGGCGTGAAATGATCATTGTTTCGGTGTATTTGTGCCTTGTATCTCTCGCAATGGTTAAAGCCTTTTCATAACAACAAATAGCTTCACTGAACTTCTGCAATGCAAGATAACAATCTCCCAATGCTTCATGGGCATTCGCTTCTCCTTGCTTATCTTGTATCCTAACTGCAATTTCAAGGCTCTTTTCAAGATACATAATGGCGTCTGAATATTTGCCTTCAACAACAAAGGTGCGAGCCAAATTAGTATAAGCTGCTCCCTCGCTCATTTCGGCACCAGTTTCTATCGATACCTTCAATTGAATTTTATAACATTCCACACCTTTTTGGATATTCCCACTTGAACAATATGCGTGTCCTAAATTACTATGCAACATTGCTTGAAAATCTCCGTCCTGACTTTGTGCACCAAAGTTAAGCTTCTTCAGGAAATAGTCAATTGCTTCGTGACTCCTCCCTAAGGTATGGTAGAGGTTTCCCAGATAGGGATATATTGAAATTTCTTCATTTTTGTCTCCGATTCTCTCTGCGATCTCCAAAGCTTTGTCTAGATATCTGATAGCACTTTCATATTTTCCTATTTGAAGGCTCACTTTTCCCAAGCACTTGTAGACTCGTTCTTCTCCATATTCATCACCTATAATCTTATAGATGGCTAAAGCATTTTGAAAGCATTCTATCGACTTGTCATTTTTATCTGTGAAATAATATGCTTCACCAAGATTAAAATATCCAACGGCTTCATTTTTGGGAGAGCCAATTTCTTTGGCAATCGTGACTTCCTTTTCAAAATAAGCAACAGCCTCGTTGTATTTGTACTGTGATTGATAAATTTTGCCAATTATCCCATAAGTTGTAAGTTCCACGTACTTTTCGGGAATCTCAAAGGCAATTCTCAATGCTTTTTGGCAGTAATCTAAACCTTTCGAATATTCATGAAGATTTAAGTAGGCATTACCCAAGTTAACGTAGGACCGTCCGGCGCTCCTTTTACAACCCAACTCTTCAGCCACCGCTAAGGACTTCTTGAGGAATACAACTGCTTCCTTATAACTGCCAGACATTAGATGAAGGTTTCCCATCGCGCCGTATGCCAACATCTTGCATTGTTTGGCATTTTTGGGAATATCCATATCTAAGGTCTTTTGGAAGCACTCCATCGCCTTGGCGGGTTTGTGTAATTCTGTATAGGCTTGCCCTACGACTGTATATGAATTAGCTTCCAGACCTTTGTCCCCTGTCTCTCTAGCAATCTCTAAACTTTTATTACAGTGCTTAATTGCTTTGTGATAGTGGCCGGACAGAAGGTATTTATCTCCGATTCTCAACTCAATGAATCCTTCCAGTATTTTATTGTCATACTTTAACGCTAGTTCCAAACATCTTTCATAGTAACCAATCATTCTTGAATAGTCAAGGCTGGTAAGTTGAGAATCGAATTGATAATTCAGTATTTTCCATGCCAGTAATGTCAGTAATGTGTCGTGAAGAAATAAGGCAATCGCCAAACACTCGATGTACATGCTAACAAGTTCTTCGTCGTCTAAGTTTAGGAAGCCATGAGACCCAAATAGGATGCAGACGTTTACTAATGTCTTAAGATTAGTAATGGTATCCATTATGAGTGCTCTATAAGGAAAGAATGACAAAGAAAACATCAACAGTTTTATTTCTGTGGACGTCTTTCAGATTCCAATGCAATTGCCCCTCCCCTACACAGGAACCCCAGTGAGTTTTCTTTCGAAAGTATATTTTTCAGTTTCATCAACTCTATTTATAATTTCAAGTTCACACGAATTATAATTAACTCTTAAAATTAATGCTAAGTTCAAATCATCACCATAAGTCTCTAATAAGCGTCTTGTTTCCCAAGAGGAAGAGGGAATCGAAGAGAGAGTGGAAAGGAAAGAGGACCTTCGTTTCCTCTCTCTCCTCGAACGCCTCACTAGGGTCGCTAAGCCGCTACGGAGGCTGTGAGCAACGATCTCCGACCATCTGCCTGTTAATCAGTGTCCAGCAAACCATTACAACACTTATAAAGCATCTCAATTTATAAAAAGCAAACTAAATAACTTGTTTTTACTGGTCTGTCGAATGAATTTTTCCTCAATTGAAAATTAAGCAAAATTAGGAAGAGCTTGAACAGAACGATCTATAACTGATTCAGTGGTATCAATGTTACTGCAACTAAACTCACCTTCAATAATTCAGGAACAAATTGAAGATGTCGACATTACGCTGGAGGCTGTCAGGTCTACCGTGTATATAATGAAAGAAAATTCAACTTCTTTCGAGTTTTTCTCTTACATCATATGACGGGCGTGAAAGGTTTCGTAAGTAATACAGTCTCTCCATAACCAACCTCCAAGCGAAAGGAAAAGGTCCTGGGAACGAGGCCTAGCTAGGTTGCTCAATAACGACCTCCTTGTGGACAGGTTATGTGGCCGTTTACAGAGGTTTCAATATAGATTCCTTCAAGTGTGATAGAGGTAGGTGGAGCATATACCCGGGGGTGGGCGTCGGGTGGGGTGGGGTGGGGTGTGGGGGTGTGGGGTAGTCCCTTACAAAAGTGGTAGGGGTGCTCGACGGACCTTTTAGGGTCGAAAATATGACGTACCTCCCCCCCCCCCCTCCCCCCACCCCGGAGAATATCCCTTCCCTCGCGTCCTTTCCCGTTCGTTCTTCCATTTCAATACCTTGTGAAGAATGCGGAGGGTCCACAATTTCATTGATAGGACTCACCTCACAGTTTCTTTAGGGCTTTTAACGCTGTTGTTTTGTGTTGAAAATGGGACGCAGAATTTTTCGATGTTTACACATTTAATTCACCTAGTCTCGTATCCCGCTGCTATCCCTCAAGATTCCAGCATTCAGATTCCTCAAATACTTGAAATCCCGATCTAGATCTTGGTTAAACTTCGTGATTCCCGCTTGCACTTTGAATTGCATCCCGAATCCGTCTCCCAAAATAGTTAGCCAGATTCCTTATCGCGCTGAATGTATTGAGGACCCTTATTAAATACGCGCAAGAAATATGTCAAGACGCCGGAAATTCAATACCAGTGATACCACGAAGGAAACCATTCTTTTGAAGGAGTAACGGCTCATTAATCACTCTATGAATTCTATTGTTGTAGAGACTTATCTCGGTTATCTCCAGTCTCGAATGTCGTCACTGGTTATCGCGGGTCAATTTTCTATCTTCCTGTGTAAGCATTGTCGACTGTCTGCTGTTGATATCCTTGTCAACTGAAGACATTTGTGGCGTATTTTAGAGTTTCTACTCAAAGATGAAAATCTTGCTTCCACTGTTGGGTGTTATTTTGGTTGTTTTACAAGACCAGTGCTCTGGGTTTCCACAGAATAGTAAGTAGAAAGTGAAAACGAAGATATCACACGCTCTAAGAACGGGGTCGCAATTTGAGTCCAATTTAGATACTTTCACGCATAATATTCTCAGCGAGTAAAAGTTTTAAAAATTTGACTAGCAAAACATCTAAAACTCAAGATCATCTCCTTTTAACTCGTGGATTGCAAATCATCGAGTTCTGAACTTTACAACTCGAGTCAAATGCTTTGACTACTTGATGCGTATGTAGTATGGTCAAATGCTAGAGTCTACGTAGCGTAGTTGCGCTAGCCGTACATGTGTCACGCGTGACCATGCGTAAACGCACTACATTACGTAAACATTTCCGATTTCCGATTCTGAAAAATTATGGCTCCAAGTCACGATGCGGAGCTTGTTTTTAAGGTAAGGGCTCACGTTCTGCAAATTCACTGCTTGTCTTTCACCTCTTGTGGCTTAAGGCATACGTGACCCGTGGACTGTTTAGTTCTGTCACGCAATGCGGTCGGAAGCGTTACGTTGCGTGACCAGAACTAAACATTGCTTGATTGCATGCCAATTAAGCTCAATTACAAATGCTTTTCTAGAGCCTAAAACAAAATTCAAGTAGTATAACCAAATAGAGCATCCAAAACTCTCTAAAGAGGCGAAATTTCGAGTCAAAATAAGTTTTTATAACAAAGATATTAGTGATGAAGTATGCTGACATTTTAGTAAGAAAGGTATGGAGTCGCCATCTTGGTGGTATTGCCTATACCACCAAGATGGCGGCCAAAACATCGAGCCTGAAAATGACACGAAAATAGCAGCTAATTTGCTGATTTTAGGCTAAATCTTTCTTAAATGCAAAAAATACTCATTGATTAACTGGAGGTTGTGAAATTTGTGGCCGAATGATAAGTTCTTAGCTCCTTCAAAATATCATGACGGCATTGCGTGACACATTTTTGATCGCTGATAAAACGATGGCGAAGCGACAGAAACAGTCAAAAAATTCAAGGGAGACTTCTTTCAGACTCTTTTGCTAAATTATGTGATTAAAAGCTTTAAAAAATATCTTTTTCTGAAATTTGCCTTGCTTATGACGTCACATGCGTAGGAAACTATACGTGAACTGAGTTTGTTTGTGTTTTCTCTCCCTTGCCACGACGGGTTTTTTTCTTGGTTCTCGGGTTTTTCTACTCTGGATCCTAGAGTTTTGGCTCATGTTACTTTCGTTAATAATCATCTGGGGGAAGACGCTCCAGGGTTTTTACCCCTCGGCAAAAATCAGCATGTGAGTTGTGTGTCGTATAATAGAATAGTTGAAAGTAGTGTTAGTGTGTGAGAGAGAGACAACAGGCCCACATCAGCCAGAAGGTTGCCAATTTAGACTAGTCTGCTCCAGCAAATAAGAATAAGTAAGAAAAATAAGTTTAGAACAGAAATTTGCTCGCACCTCCCTATATGAGGGATAGTTGGGGCGGCACCCTGGTGTCAGAATTTGATCTGACCCCTCCCCCTCCCATAATGCGAGATGATTCACTGACATGCGCACTGCCGTGCCTAAAACCAACACGATTTAAGAAAGCTTCCGTTTCCTTTTGGTTAATACCCAGGAAATCCCATAGGTGCGTAAAACCGGCGGTACTGACACGTCTCAGTTTTTAGCCCACTGGCAACGCAATTTTAAATTTTGTTGCAGAGAAATATTGTTATCATCATGCTGCAAAATTCATTACGAGGCGTGCAATGCCCAAAATGTTGCAGAGAAAACTTCACAATTTTTTAACTTCCTGTAGTAACATTTTTGTTGCGAAACGTCTTTTCTACCACTGTTCCCATGCCAGACATGATAAACAGATAATTTTGCCTGGCGATGAGTACTGGAACAAAATTCTAACTGATAGAGTTGTCAGTGCGAAAAATGTTATAGCGTCAATCGCCGGCTAAACCAGCGTCCAATTATGTTAAACTGTAAAAAATAAACTGAAAGACGGTGGTACATCTCAGTGGTAGATTCCGGCATTCTTTGCCAGCGGTCTACTGGGGCAAAGGAAGAGTGATGAACCTTAAGCACCGATCGCCGAAGGGGGTCTTTCCATCTTTCCATCATGTGATAGTGTTATCAGTATTATTCTGAAATTTACTTTCAAATGATTATTGCACTTTATTATATGACACAAACTACTTCCGATTTAGCCGCGCGCTCTGATTGGCTAAGAGCTTTGAAATTTCCTTATTCGACCGGTCCGGATTACGGGATTCAAACACTATCTTCGTTTTTCATCACATACAAAGAACAAATATAAAAAACAAAGAGACCATAATACTAAGGGAGCAAAACTCACTACTGATGTTAGTGCGATGTTCGTGACGACTAAGGCTATTTTTAGTAACTTCGCCACATCGCGCGCAAGGATCTCTAACGATAGAAATCAAACGCCGAAATTAAAGCAAACGGTTCCGTCCGATGCACGTCAAAAATCAAATTCTACTGTTTGATAGCCTTGCGCGCGCGAAGACATCAATACTGAGGAAGCTCGAGTAATAAAGCTTGCTTGCAAAGGCCACTTGGGTAATTTTGCACACCTGCATGCTCGGTCTGAAGACAGGCAGCGCGGATATTACGGAAAAATATTAGACCGAGGTCTTGACAGTGCGGACCAAGCCCGTGGGGCTTTAATTGATAAAGAAAGTACATTTTAGTCTCAGCTGAATTTGTATGGGTTCCTTACACGCGCGTAGAAACAACAAACTCATAACAAGCTTGTATGAATTATCCAATTGTAAAATTGTTTAAAGTACTTAACTTTACTGACGTTTTAAGCCTTCAAACTTGCCTCAAGATTGTTCTTGAAATGGGAAATCAGTTTTGATGATCATCCTGCAAAAGAAAAAATCGTAAAATCCATAAACAGTCATTGGCGTAACTTCTTGACTTTGCAAAGAACCCTTTATGCACTTAGAAATGTTCACGGAAATTTATTCTTTTATTTATTCCTTTCTCTGTTTATTTATGAAATCATTCTTACTGGACTTTGATTGGTTCTCCTATTCCCCCAAGGGTTTGGAACAGCTATTAGCATCACAATGAAACTTCGCCGAATAGACTACCCCGATTAGTCAATAAAAACATTGTCTAGGTAGCGCAGCGGTCTAAGGTGATATCTAAAGGTATGGATTAGGGTCCGGATATCGTCTCCCTCCCTGGCCTTCGGGCTAAGTCAACTGTAATATGTAGCACCGGGATAGCGTGGATGGGGCCGAAATCTTCATCCGTAACGTAAGTCGATTCGATGTCTCAGCTTCTATGAATGTCTCGGGAGAATCGTCCCAAATTTCATTTTTAGCTTTTTCCTATTTTTTTCAATTATCTAGTTATTCTTTCCCCATTTCCGGGGGATCCGATGTAAGGGTTATAGGTTCGAGCCCTGTGTAGGTCGGAATATTTTTTCTTTTTTTCCCTTTTTTCCCTTCCTTTTTACTGTCTTTTATCTTTTACGGTTTCTTAATGCTTAGATTTTAGCATTTTCTGTAATTTTTGAGTATTTTTAATTTTTTGCAATCTGTTCTAGTATAAATATTAAATTGCATCATTAATTTATTCAAATTTTGTTCTATCTATTTCTTGAATATGTTACCGATTTTTACTTGACTAGTTTGTATGGTAAACGTATTTCGTGAGAGATTTTAATAGTCTTCTTTGTTTCTAACTTTATAGCAACTTGTCCTAATATTCCTGCTAATATATATAGTGCCCTGGTCTGTCAATTTAAACTCTTTTGGGTAAATTAAAGGTACATTTTGTCCTCTTCTTATCGAGTCTTACCTTGCTCTATGAGCGAACGAACGAATGAATGAATGAAAGGATGAATCAACGAACGAATGAATAAATGAGCGAACAAACCACAGGCACTCGTGGCTCTGTTTCAGAAAGGGCGATTTATACGCTGACGCGCGCTATGAATATTAGTTTAGCCTACCTGTGTCATGTGGCAGTTTATTACGACCACCAAGAGACCATAATACTAATAAGAGAGGGAAACTCACTATTGACGTCAGTCCCGTTCGCGCGCACGTCCAAAATCAAATTCTATTGTTTGATAACCTTGCGCGCGATGGCAAAGTTACTAAAAATAGCCTTAATCGCCACGAACATTGCACAGATATCAATATTGAGTTTAGCTCTCTTAGTATTATGTTCTCTTGAGAAAACCTAATTATTAAAAAGCGTTTATACATTCTTTCTTTATAGTTAGCACCAAAAAGAAGAAGAAAAAACTTACTTTTAACTCTACACAAATGTTGACTACTTCAAAATACTTTTTGTCAGCCAAAATCACACAAAAAATAAAAAAAGGCACATTGAAGAAAAATAAACTAAATAATGAACTGAAAAATTATAAAACTTACAGTTTTGAGTCTTTTGAATATTATTTCAATCTTGCATCTTCCAAGGCGAATATAGGAGTCAATGCCAAGCATAATTAAGTAAGTTATCTCTTTTCAGTTGAGGTCCAAAGGATGTTTATCTCCAGATCTTCAAGAGCTACTTCATATTTTTCTTCAAAACGTTTCAGGTTCATCTATAGTTCATGATTAATGTCGTAAAGGGTGGGAAAAGTCACCAAACGAGTCCACCACGACTTGACGATCTGACGAATCGTGTCCAACTCAAAATTTTGGCTAAAAAGGCTATTTTTCCGTTCTCATATGCTCCAAAATTATCCATGAGTCTCATGTCTCAGTTAGTACTGCCAGGAATCTTGTTTTTTGAGCATTTTTACCAAAAAAACCGATATTTTATACTATTGAAGATGTGCCACGTATAATTTTTTTGTGAACTTACACTTACCCGTCCAAAAAAGGCGGGAATCCAGCCGCGCGCGCGCGCGGAAACCGGAAATGGAATGTCCAAATTTAACCTTTTCGGCTTAGTCATTACAGAAATATATCACACCTTGGTCTTTTGTGTACTGTTAAGACCTCAGTCGGGTGTTTTCCTGTAATGACCAAGCCGACGAGAAGTTTTAGATAATATATTAACATAATTTTTCAGCTTACTGGTTACAAGGTCCCCCAGGTCCTCCAGGACCACCAGGGCCACCCGGTCCACCAGGGCCGCCAGGACCATCGGGTCCTCAAGGTCCACCGGGACGGCCAGGAGATCCTGGACTACCAGGAAGCCCGGGAGTGAACGGGAAACGAGGATCACCAGGTATAAATAATAAACTCATCCATCTAAGGATTAATAAAATGCCGATGTTTTTGTTTTTTATAGTTATAGCTACAATTTTTTTTCACTGGCCTGCTAGTCCCCTGTCCTGTCCCCCTCCCCCTCCTCCTCTTCCTCTCCCTTCTCCCTCCCTCCCTCTCCCCCCTCCCCATTCCCCCCTCCAGGAATGGATTGATGGACTGTTTTCGGATTTTTAAAATAGAAATTGACATGCCACTCCATCCAATCGCACTTATCAGTCACTGCCGGATGTTAATATTCTTGTACTCTTTCATTCAGGTCAGACAGGCCTTACTGGACTACCCGGTCAACCTGGTAAAAATGGTCGCACAGGAATGAATGGAAATCCAGGAACAGATGGTCGACGCGGACGGCCTGGAAAGCCAGGGCGGCGAGGGTCTTTGGGACCACAAGGTCCTCCAGGACCACCTGGTTTACCCGGGTCTCAGGGACCACCCGGTTTACCAGGACAAAGCGTTTTGACGTCCCAGTTAGGGTGAAATCTAAAGAGTGCTTTGAGGTCGTAGTTGGCTTGTTGTTATATCGTCAATGGTCTTGTTAAGATGCTCAATGTATTTATAAGAACGTGTATTATGTTTTTTAAGAGATTTATAAATCCATAACCAGATACTGCATAAGTAGTCCCGAGTCACTGGATCCCGATATATTCTATTTAGCTATCGTAAAATAATAGATTATATATATAAAATCAAATTATCTAAATAAAATGATTCTTATTCCCAAACATAGGATGACAATTGATAAGGAATTCTGCTCTTCAAGTAAAAAGCTATCGTGTGCATACTGGGGAGAAAAAAATGGTGGAACTGGAAAATGGACGCGTCCGAGCTACTGAAGAAATTTCTAGTTCTTATTTTATCTTTTATATACCATGCGAGACTCAGGATAAGAGGGAAAATAAAATCAAAGTGCATGAGGGGAAGGGGACAGGGTGGTGGGAGAAGAAGAAATCAACGCTAGCGTTTGAGGCAATTACTGTCATTGAAACCCAGGGGGAGAGGGGGTACTCCTAATATTTTGCTAATATGGTTGTGCGGTGCGTCAGGATCCAGTTTTTAAGCTCTCAAAATTGGTCAGTAAACCCGGTTTTTGAGTAAAATTCTATTTTCCGGTGGCAAGTAAACCAAAAAGCTCTCAAAATACATTTTTGTCAGTCTTAGGATTCGCAAAAATTGTTGTTTTTCCGGTTTAGCTCCACGGGTCCGATCCGAGACGCGGCGCCGCATATACCCAACCGTTTTCTGACTAAGTACCCCAGTCTCTCCCTCTCCCCCGGGCTTTGAAAACGCACCATTGTAAGCCTAGTATTTTGACCTTATAATATGCCTCACTTGGATGGTTGAGTCACTTGGCCGAGCTAGAGGTCACGAACAGGGTTTAAGGTCTGGCCTAACTCTTTCTCAAGGTCGTAAAGTACTTTGGCTAACTGAAATATATGTGGATTATGTTCAACTAAAATACTTATAATTAAGACCTTTGCACAAGTCTTTTCTCATCTAGGATCAAATTGTTTAACAGTTGAGTGACTGCGTGAATGGGTATGAAGTACGTGATTTAACGATCGATGTTTGCCTGAAAGAGTTGTGTATGTACTTAAAACCACTCGTGAATGAAGCCTGATTTACACGGCAACATTTTTATGGCACGACGCGACACCCCTAATTCTAGGCACGCGCGCCCATCATTTTTGGCACGGCACCCATAATTGTCATCGCGTGTGAACAGAAAATTTCGGTCCGCATGTCAAGATTTAGGGGTGCCTGTGCCATTAAAATGTTGCCGCGTAAACCGGACTTTGATCCCAAACCGTGTATTATAGCATGTTGTTATAGCGAGCAGTTGAGCTACGTAAATTCCGTACGATCGCGAGTGAGTGAGCGTGTTCTAAACGGCTCTTTAGAAACTTCAGAAATCGAGAGCAAATGAAGTAACTACCATTCGACAAACTGCCGAAATTCCTATAATATACCGATTCTATATTAATATCGATGTATTTTCTGTGCAAGTAAATTAGTCCTAGCTAGTCCTGCGGGTCCTGGTACGTTTTTATCCTGATAATCTTGCTCCCCTGTCGACAAAAAGAATCATTTTACGAAAATGTTTACCGTCTCACTCGACTGCACGTGAGGACCCCCGAAGTTATGCCCAATTATGGTAATAACGAAGAGCCTTCTATTGTTGTTCTTCATTGAATTCGTTGAAGTTTGTAAGTGTTAAGTTAAGACTATTGGACCGAATAGGTTTTTGACAGTTGTGAATTGATAAAGAGATATTGAAAATGTGTTATTAAACTTTAATGTTTTGAAAACTTGTACATGTTTTCCTCTCCTTAATTCTGTACTCACATTTTCATACAATCACTCATAAAAACTCTATTTAAGTCTCAAAAAGAAATATCCATATTTTGGTTTTCTCTTGATTGAAAAGTGAAGCCAATTCCTCCCCCACAAAAAGATTAAACAGTGAAAATGTTTTGAAAACTCAAGAAACTCGAGCATCAAAAAACAATTTCAATGTTTGATGGACTTTGAAGGAATGTTGTGACGTAATGTGCTGTCGTCATTCGACTGTCAGATGTAGCTCAAGACCAGCCGAAGATCAAGAATACCTAGCTAAAGAGGTCTAAATACGATAAATTCTACAAACTTGGAAACGTTTTATGCATGAGAATTGTTATTAAGTGCGAAATATATTGCACTCGCGCGTTCCGCTAAATATAATGCGAAGCAAATTAACGCAAATCAGTTTTGTTATGGACGTTTTTCAGTATTTTTCAGTCCCATATACTTTCCATTTATTGCCATTAAATTGCGCAGTATTTTAGTTTACTCTCATATTCTCTCTCTCTTTACAAATTAAGTGTTGTATATACAACACATTACCGAACTGTTAATACTTTTCGTGTGTTAATTGTTTGCGTAAAATATTTACTGACAAGTAAACGTAATTAATCTTTTTGATGATCTCTTCGTAATTCTAGCTTTCAGTTTCGTAAGAGTAAACAAAGATTAAGCCACTGAAAGTCGGACATAGACCAAAGAACTTTAATTATCTTTACCGTAGAGACACATATATACCGTTGCATGTACTCAGTAACGTTTTTTGGGGCAAAAAAATGTTGTTAATTTGTAGGCTCAATGTGGACAATATATACGTTCAACACACATTCACTGGACCAAAGGGAACAAATTGTTCGCATTTTACAACTATTTAATTCTTATCTGTCGGAGTAAATGACCTTAAAGGCTATCAACAAAGTTTACTAAAATATTATCAATGGTATGCAAGTAGAGATAGTAGATCTGCGGTCACTAAATTAGATCTGTATATCAAAACTATGAGCTACTATGTATAGCTGTTATACCGTCTTAACAATGGTTACTATATCTTGTAATGAAGCAAAGGGGTTACGGACACTTTTAGCATAAAATATATAAAAAAACTCGCAAGACAAGTGCATTTGATTGTTTTTTGTCTTCTTTCCATTCCATTTTCACTCAACGGTTTAATAAAACAACATTTCGTGATATCGAAAATAAATGACGATGTTGATTAATCTTGTGTTTACTTAATTTATTTTAGTGAACAGCAAGATTCCATGATTATCATTATTTTTATTTTTTTCTAGTTCTTCTAAAGATTGCTAAGTTTCAAAAGCTCGGAATGAGAAAAAAATAAAAGTACTTTGAAAATAATTTTGAACTTGTGATAAAACCTTGTATTTGAAACTTCTAGATTCGAGTGAGTCATTGGGGGTTCGTGTTTAGTCAAGCTAGATCAAATCTTCAAAAGTAATACATTCTTCGACACACTCGACTTCAAAGGCCACCAACTATGACGATTGGCGATCACGTAAAAGAATTTTGAATGCCAATTGATGCTCGCCTTTGAGAATTTCATGAATTTAATGACAGCTTCTAGATGTTCGTCGTAGAATCGTTTCATAAAATGTTGTATATTTTATTTATCATCATCTTTTAATGAGATGTGCTTGAAGCCCGTATGCTAAAGTTGTTTCTGTTTTGCTGACTTTCAAGAGGAATATCGATACAGTGCAATATATATAGATAACACAATCTGATTGGCTGTAAGCTTGGAAAGAGATCGAGTCACTTTGCGCATGCGCCAGCGTGCACGTTCTTCTTAGCCTAGATTGCTGGACTACTGGTCCCCCTCAATTACATTTTCACGGTCGTCAAAAACGCAAAACAACACTATTTTCCTTACAAATGTTATCTTTAAGTCTTTACTAGAACTTATTTATTGTTTCATATGATTTTTTTACAGTGCCTAGCCCTTGCTTCTTTCAGTTCTTGTTTGTTTATTTTTTTCCTGCACCGAGAAAAATGGCGGGAAAAATCGACCGACGTATACGCGTGCGCGCATTATCCGGGAACTGGCACCGTCGCAAAACCAAACAAGACAAAGCTCTGAGCTTGAGGAAACAGCCATAGCCTCTAAACTTTTTGTCTCTTCAGTGGTAAAAGTCCACGATGAAAATGTTATCAGTCCCAAATGCTAGCAGGAAAGGTTTCTCTCCTATGAGCTCTTTCCTCCTAAATCGCTAAATCGCTAAATTCAAGGCTTCATTCCATGTGTGCGCGCGCATACACACAGTGATAAAACCTCATTAAAGATTCGAATCTGAAAGGTTCTCGCTCTGATGATAATTTGGGACTGACTGAGATGATTAAAAATATAACAATTGGCCTGGCGTTTGATGGGGTTGCCGCGACAATCTCAATATATATTGACTGTCTTGCAATCTATGTAGCAATTTAAACTGAGAATTGATAGAAATCGTGACATATCCTCACTGCGTTTCTACTACTTTTGCTTTCACTGGCGTCATACAACCCCCTGTTTAGGATGACGCGGCATAATCCTAGATCCGGGTGCACAGAATTTTCGAAATTTCACGATCACTTTTCTGCGTAATTATTGCAGAGAGAGGCGCGGTCTTGTTGCTTAGAGACTGGAGATCTCTTTAATAATAATGATATTATAATAATGATAATATGTATTTATATATAGCGCATATCCAACCTAGTTTTCACATGCACTAAATATTAAACTAATCCTATAAGATATAAAACTATTGACCTATAAGATAAAAAACTATTGTCCTACTCATTGATTCGATTGCTAATCCTAACACTATGAAATATATACTCATTGAGTTGGTATGTAATCCAATAATATTATGTGCTCATTGACTCGATATGTAAGCTGTAAAATCTGATAAAATATATAATATATATACAATCCTCCCCAAAAATATATATATTTACCTATAAATAAAAAAATAATAAATTATTGTGGAAACGATTACTAATCCTAATAATATAAAATATGCATATATAATCTCATAATATACTTGTTGACGCGATGTATAATCCTGTAATCCTATTAAAATTAAAATATAGTATACAATCCTAAAAATTAACCAATAAATAAATTATTGCAAAAATCAAGCTAAAGAGAATGCAGATCAGATCTACACAGGTTGAACACGCTGAAGCTTGTGAAGGTGAAGCTTTGGTAGACCGTACAATAAGGCATTGCACTGCACTTTACTAGCGGTATCACACCCTCAAGGTTCCACTTTCGAGTCAGCGTAATGAAATTAAGCAAAGGTTATCGTGCATCTCGATCGTTGGAGCAGAGTTTGCTTCAGACTGTCTTGAGATACAGCAATTTGAACACAAGACAACTTGTAATGACTTGCCAACTTCAGGGTTTCAGAATAAGTTATCAACCTTATACTTGTTTCGATAAATTCTGGTTTTCTTTATTCCCGGGCTTACTGACTTACGCTCTGTTGAATTTCCTGGCTTCAAAATTTAAATTTAAACCCAAAATCCAGTTTTATATTTATAAAGTAGTGAACGAAAATTTATCCTTTTCTCTAATTGTCTGTTAGTTGGTATTTTTTTCTCCTCAGTTTCTGGCTACTTTTTTTTCTTTTTTTAAGACATCTTACATCCTCGGAAATAATATAAACAAGGAGAAACCTTCTGTCCAAAATTTCTCTTGTTTCAGTAATTTTATACGAATTTGCGAAACTGGTTCGAAATATACGAAAGTCAGCAAAGACCTGAGGTTAGCCAATCAGAATGCTCGTTATATCTCGGCCGGGTAAATTACTCCCAAGAGGGGGGTCATTGTATTAGCAAGGGGTGATATAAATAAGTGGCTTTTTTGGCACACCCATCTACAGTGAGCAGTTTATCAAGGTACGTTAGGATGAATTGTAAAATTTAGTCCTTTTACTCAATATCTCAAGTCCAAATCACACAATCTGTGAGTTAAATGCCTTTGCTAACTACTCGAGGAGTTTCCTGGCATTTTTTGTCTCTGTTCGCTCACAAAGGAGCAACCAGTCGGAGAAATGCTCGAATACTTTAACTTCCTCCACGAACCGTTGTGCAGTGAAAATTGCATGGAGAATTTGAATATCAATTCTTTGGTTGCATGTTGTATTTAGCAAAGACGTCATTCATCAGTTCGTGGAAGATAAGTAGACGTCTTCCCTTTGTGATGGAATATTTTTGTTCTCAATTCCAAGGTCTTTCAGTAAAGTTTGGCGGTCGACCTCAAGTACTCTTCGAGGTGTTCTAGTTCTCCATTCGTGTAGTTGACCAGCTTAAACCTCCAAAACAAAATGCCTAAAACTGTAAGTACAGCTAACAACTTTACTCTCTCTGAATTTATGCCGCATTTCGATTAGAACGCGTTCGCGTGTTCCTTCCAAAATGGCCGCCTAGCTGCAGTTTCCGACTGGTATCAAATTTCACTATTTCACATTGGAACTACTTGGTTCTTTTTCAGAATAACGTAAAAGTAACTTGTCCTGATGCAGAATTAGAGTTCGCAATCCAACAAAGTACAACTGGAAAACAGCTTTTTGATCAGGTAGAATAATTATATAAATTTATCGTTGGTGGAACGCGTTGAAAGGTTATTCCTGTACTGGGGGTCTTTGGGCACTCAACTTTGCAACGTGGCTAAATCTCGTCTGTATGAACCTTATACAAACAGAGATTTTACTCATCTAAAGATTCTAATATTATTATTGCTTACCAAGGTTATAAAGACTCTCGGCCTACGAGAAATATGGTTTTTTGGTCTTAGTTACGAAGACGAAAAAGGTCTGCATACTTGGCTTAAACTTAACAAAAAGGTAAGCTTAATTTCATTTTGCAAAAATTATCTTCTAGGTAAATATTTCTAAAATTGGAATCAGTTGTGTTTACTTAGTTGGAATGTTTTTCTCCTTTGTCCTTTCTTGTCACCTTCGCATGTAAAAATTTTATTACGCTCTCCATATACATTTTTGATTGGGTCTTAAATGCGATATGCGGTTAAATGAGTTTGTATACAATGGATCCATACTCGTAGATCTTATTGTCACTTCTTATAATCGAACATACAATAATCAAATGCTTTTCGAAGCTATATTCGAGTTTATACATGAATTCCGTCGATTCTGTGTCCGTTTTGACAGATCTAGTCGACGTGTCGTTTACCAGATCTTATTATTCTGTTGAGGAATTATTATTCTGAACAATAAAAATTTCGCATGCTTTAGACATTATTCTTTTTGAGACAATAATTTTCGGCGCAGGTATGTATCGTTCTGCTTTGATTCCCTTAAATCAAACGAGACAACAGAAAGAATGTCAGAGGTTATGAATACCCTTCCCTTGGGAATTCAAGAGCTTTTGTTTGTACGTCAATAAATCCTTTATCCAAATTACTCAAGTATGACTCACGGCTATAAATTTAGGCATTCAAATCCGTTGTTTAAATGATGATTTTATGCCCCAATGAAGAGCTTTGTTTGAAATATCTGAACATTAGGACTGGACTACTCTAGAATAATCACTATATATAACATAAATACCAGAGTTATTGATGTAGGTGTATAAAAAGTTTTCAATTATTTTTGTTTTTGATTTTCTTGTCGTCAAGGTTACCAGCCAGGAGTTGAAGAAGACCTCTCCCCTAGAGTTTACATTTGCTGTGAAGTTTTATCCTGAAGATGTTGCAGAAGAACTTATTCAGAATAACACAAAAGTATGTTAAGAATAAGTTAACTGAGATACTGTATACCATTAGAAATAACATGGTGAAAATCGAAGTTATATAAACTCACAAATATATGAATATGTTGCTTTATCACTGAGATACTTGGGGACTAAAGCTGTTTTCTTATGAGTGTAAAACAGACTGCACTGTGCCAGGGCCATGTCAGTGCTGCGATGTCTATAAAAACATTCCAAATTCCTGCTGTCACCATGTCACATTCACAGTCATATCAAAAACTACTTTACATGTAAATGCATTAAACTCATCCGCACTGATAAGTTTTGAGAGAGGTGCCTGACATGTACTCCCTATTGTTTTGGGGATTTTCAAGTAGAGAGCGACAAATCTAAAGGGGGACTAGCATCAAAATCGTCCATCATACACTCAACCTAAGCATTCAGCTCCATATGTTTATTTGTTTTGCTTCTTAAACAATTTTATTTCTTTAACACTAAATGTAGAACAGTTATGTTGATCAGATATTTCAATTTATTTACAAATTACAAAGAAAATGTATGAAGTTAAATGTTTGTGTGGAGTGTATGACGTTATCACGGATACCTCTAATTAAAGATTCATAAAAATCTAATACTTCCCATGAGAATTTTCAGAAAACAAACTAACCAGTTTTTGAACAGCTCTTTGAAAGTCTTTCAGTGTAGTTTCTGATCAATGAAGTTTAAGCTAAATTGAATGTTGAACAATTTTGATGCTAGTCCCCCTTGGAAGTAGTTAATAGTGTGACAACTAAGTGCCTGAATAGCATGAGCCATTATAACAGGATAGTGTAATTTGTCCTGCAAATTTAGCTGACAGTTGAGACACCATTAGTCAGTGAAATTGGTAATAGCCCAATAATTATTTTGTACTTGAAAGTGAATTGTCTGTAAATTATCATTTCCCAGATGATAGGTCCATCAGCAAGAGGTGTTAAAAAGATGGTCACTTAGGTTTTTGTAATGTGATATCCATTATAGGGGAAGTTTTAAATTTTATATTTTAGCTTAAATTCAGATATATCATAGTAATTATAGGTTTAGTTTTTTAATTATGTTTTGATTCACCTTTGATCATATTTTAAATGATAAAATGCACAATATAAGCAAATATTATTGTTATTATCATTGTTTATTTTTGCTTTGTCTCGTAGAAATTCTTCTATAACCAAGTCAAAGAAGCCGTTCTTAAAGATCAAATCTACTGTCCACCCGAGACTTGTGTACTTTTGGCATCATATTCTGTAAGTAATAATCATTATCAGTATAGAGCCATCGTTATTCATTATCATGATAATCTTCAAGCAGTCAAACTTTGAAACCACTTTTGAGTTGTGTCAGTACTTGATGATTTTGAATCCTGTAAAACTTGGTTTCCATGTGATTGCAATGATTGTAGAAAAATGTGCTCAGACGTGGAAGGATCGTATGGAAACCACAGTACATACATAGAACAAATTTCGTATGAGTGTGAAACGGACCGCACCATGCCATGACTGTGTCAGTGCCGTGATGTCTATAAAAACATTCGAAATTCCTGCCGTAACCGTGCCGTGACGGTACAGTGCCATTTTCATAGTCATACGAAATCTACTCTATAGCTATACTATAGCAGTTACAGTGATTGCTATCATAGATTAATGGATTTTGTTCTGTCTTGGTGATCATATATCACATAGAAATGCAGTCATATCATTGATTTGCTGTGACTACTGAACACAGTTTTCAGAGATCACGTGGAAAACAATTGTATGAACTTGCATGGTTGCTAGGTGAGCAATCATTTGATAGTTTTCCATTTTATTCATTCTTTTTGTGAAAAGTTCTGATCAACAGGACTCTAAAGGATGTCCATGAAATAATCTTTTTCCTCAAAAAGATTAAAAAAGGAAAACTTTGAATCACGAGAATAACATTGTGGGTCAATTGATTGTCTGAACACTTGTTGGTTTCCTGGTAGCCTATCGCCCAATTCCCTGTCCAGACTTTTGTCTGTTAGGTCACATAATTACTTTTATTTGCAAGTAACATTTTGACTGTTATTTGTCTAGTGCCAAGCAAAATGGGGAGATTATGATGAGGCACCATCAGACTTAAATGCTCCATTAGAAAAGCTTCTCCCTAAAAGGTATTTTTTTTCTCTTTTACTAAATTATTATCATTGATTAGAAAACCCTTCATATGACAGTTAACTAGCATTAACAGCAACAGTAAACTACAAATGTATTACTGACCATCCAGTTACTGCAATCCGCAAACCATTTCCCAAGTTTGAACTAGACCAGTGTGTTCACTTGAGTGTGAAACTGATTAATGCTCCATGCAATGACCATGTCATTGCCATGTTTTCTACAAAAACATTCAAAATTTCTACATGGAGTGACCAGGTAGTTTTCACAGTCATTTAAAAACTGCTGTAATATTAACCATAAATGAAGGGTTGACTATAAAAATGACCCAAGTGACTTTTTGATGGATGACCAGACACTAATATTTGGGCATAAGAAAGATAATTGATATCATTTTATATCACTGAAAAAATCATCAGAAAAGTCACTTAGGTCATTTTTGTGAGCCTACCTTGACACACACAATGTATTTCTGTTTGTAACAAAAACTGACCTAGAATATCTACTCACTGAATAAATTAAGTGTGAATTCATGGCTTCTGACTGCCTTAGTTACCATTGTTATGGCCCACAAGCTCAACGAATTTGTTAGAATATCTCAGAATTTGAAACTCAGATAGCTGAAAATTGATTCTAAATTGTTTTAATTGTTTACTGTGCTGTGAAAATGAAAGAAATTGCCTCATAATTCTTGTAGTACTCTATAAAACGGATACTGAGTGTTTGCAGGACAAAATTTTAACTCCTGTGGGAAAACTGCTACAATGATGATTGGTTTGCTATTGTCTGAGTTGGAATTATGAATAGTCATGACTTTGCATTTACTTTGTGCTAAAATACATTCGCCAACTTTCTTTATAGAGTCATCCAACAACACAAGCTTTCAAATGAAGAGTGGAAAGAGAAGATTTTTACATGGTGGAAGGAACACCAATATACTTTAAAGTACGTTTACTTGACTTTCAAAAGTGATGCCTTCTTGATTCATTTGTTTATTTCTTCATTTCTTCATTCTTTCATTTATGCATCCATTCATTTATGTTAATGAACTATATTTTGCTGTTTGACAGACAAGATGCAATGTTAGAATACTTAAAGATTGCACAAGATTTGGAGATGTATGGTGTAAACTTCTTTGACATCAAGAACAAGAAGGGAACTGAACTCTTGTTGGGTGTTGATGCTCTTGGCCTGAACATCTATGAAAAGGAAGACAAGTAAGAAAGCAAAATCTCTACTTTCTATTGTATATAGTGATCATTAAGGCCCTTTTTACTTGTATACAAAGGGAAGTTGCCCCCTGCTAGGCAACAGGCCCTGCTTATTGTACTACTTTTTTACATGTACTTGTTTAGCATGTATTACTGGCTTTGAGACACATATATGAAGGGTTCCCTGTGAAAATGACCTTAAGTGACTTTTGATGGATGTCCTGAGATTAATTTTTCCAGCATAGGAAGGTTAATTATGCCATTTTATGCCATTGAAAAAATATCATCAAAAAAGTCACTTAGGCTGTTTTCACATGGAACCCTTCATTATGTAAATAGTGAAAGCTCAAAGCATTTGACTGTTACTTTTCTTTCAGACTGACACCTAAGATTGGTTTCCCATGGAGTGAAATCAGAAACATTTCATTCAATGATAAGAAGTTTGTTATTAAACCAATTGACAAGAAAGCACCAGTAAGTACAGTGTATTAATGGCACATTAATGATGGTATAATACATATAGGTTATTGGTCGACTAATCAGCTGATACAGCTGTGTATTTTTATGAGTCACACTATATTTTGGCAAGCCTGTAGGCGAGCAAAAATGCAAGTGACAAATAAAAGAATCACAGTTGTATTCCCTGGTTAATCGACCAATAACATATTTATTGCACAATTCTGCAAAAATCAATACAAATTATGTCGTTTTTATTGCCACTTTTTACTTTGATTAGCTCGCGGCTTTGCACCTGGAAGCCATTCAAATGTTACTAACCTAATACGGCCTCATTTTTTTGCGTTCTTGTGCATATTATGTGTGTTCTTTTGAGAATTGTATAATAATGCTTATTATATGACAATATACCTCTCATCTCACTTTGGTGCAGCTAAACAATGGCATGGTTAGGTGATTCTTTTGTTTTACTGAAACTTTTTTAGGCCTTTTTTAGGATGCAGTGTTTATTTTTATTAAAAATTTTTTCTTTATGAAGGACTTCATCTTCTTTACTGCACGCCTCAGAATAAACAAGCGTATCTTGGCTCTGTGTATGGGTAACCATGAACTCTACATGCGCCGCCGTAAGCCAGATACTATTGAAGTCCAGCAAATGAGAAAGCAAGCACAAGAAGAGAGAGAAGCAGAATTAGTTGTTGTGTAAGTTTGACTGAATAAGAAATTTTGAGTACTCCTTACCATGTCCCTAACTCCAAATATGATTAAAATGCAACAAGAGAGAGGGAAAACAAAACATTGATTATGAGAGGAAGGGAAAAGAAGGGAAGGGAGAGGAAGGGATGATGGAGGGGGGGGAGAAAGACAATAAGGAAAGTCGGCATTTACATGTCTGTTAGTCTGTGCACAAAACCTTATTTAAATGATTTAATGTGAAATGTGGACCTAACGGTACATGTATGTTGTCATGTCATGTTGGGACCCCATTATTGGAGCTTTGTCTCTGTGGGTTATTACCCCACCATTTTGTTCCTTCAATGTACTTGGCAAATCTAGTAAATAAAAAAAATGTCAACTTTGTAGCAGGAAAACATTACTACTAAAATAACTTGACTGGTTAGCACCACCGATCGATTGATCAATTCGATCAATCGTGTTTTGAGTTTCGTTTAACTCACGTGACCATTTGGAGAGCTACTAACTGGTGACGTTTTGCTTTCCTGCTATTCTTTGATGAAATGTCATGAGTTGGAGCCTCCACATGCACCCTTATAAAGACCTTCGGCAGCCGATTGTGACTTGTTTGCCTGCATTTTGGCTATTTTTTAGAACTTGCTTTAAGTAGGCAAACACAAGCTCTCCTGATTGTAACCATGGTAAATTTGAAACTGAAAACTGATTTAATTTAGGAAGGAGAGAAAGAGAATGAAGGAAGCTCAGGAGGCATCTGAACAGGAAAAGCGTGAGGCTGAAGAGAAGTTGAGACGTGCTCAGGAAGAGTTGCAAAAAACTAAGGAACAGCAGCAGCAAATTGAGGAGGACCTTCACAAAATGAAATCAGGTATTTAAAATTTTAGTACAGTTTTGAAGTGGTCTTTGACATCAGAGCTGTGCTCCGTTCTCTGATAAAGCACAGCTTTTAGCCAATCAGAGCACGCGTATCGACAAGGGTATATAATATTAAATATTGATTTATTAATCATTTATTTTATTATTATGATGATTAATTTATCAGATATCACATTGCAATGATAATATTAAATAAATTGTATGTCTAAAATTTTCTTTCTTCAGAAAAGGAAGAGAGTGATAAAAGAATGGATGAGCTCATGAACAGGCAGAAAGAACAGGAAGAAAGAATGATTATTCTCCAGTCTGAAAAAGAAAGAGTACAAACAGAATTTCAAGAAGCTCAACAAGCACACGATGCCATGGTAGGTACAATGTATCCTGTTTAATAGTCGAGAGCATATTTTGTATGACGGTGGATATGTATTATGATGCGATGTGCTGTGCTTTGTCTGGGCATTCTCATTGATCAATGCTGTTGACTGTGTTCTGCCATGATTATCAGTGTCATGATGTCTATTATAACATTCAAATTTCCTGCCATAACCATTGTTTTTCCTTTAGTCTGTTGAGGAGAAAGAGAAGAATGCTGCAACACTAGAAGCGATGAGATTACAGCTTGAAGAGCAGCAAAAAAAGGTACTGTGCTTTACAATCCAACTTGTACAAGTTTCATGACTTTAATTATCAGAATCAAATCTTTTTTACTTACTTTCCATAATTAACTGCTTCTTATAAATACCCCCCAGTTCTTGGCCTACTTTGCTGCAAGCAAAAAGGATAATCTGATTATAATCCCTCTTGATTAAAGCCGATTTCACATGACTGGAAAAACTGCACATTGATCCATAGTGGTGACAGTCACATGTGGTGACAGTCACTTACTGTCACTGCAGCTGTTCTAATGGGTAAAATTAGTCACTGGCCAAAATGAAAACCTTGTGATACTGTGTTAAGCACTGCCTGGTTGGCTTTTTTGGTTAACCACTGGTCTTCAGTGCGGAAGGTCTGGGTTCGATTCCCTGGACAGACCAAAACTCAGGGTCTTTAAATAATTGAGGAGAAGGTGCTACCTTTGTAATTACATTTGTATATGGTTAGACCTTCACATCTTCTCAGATAAGGATGTTAAACCGTAGGCCCTGTCTCTCCACACTTCACAACTTGTACTGGAGGAACATTTTAGAACCCCCACTGGTATTTGAGGAGAGTAGTTCATAAAGTTGCCAGTGTGTGTGGTTTACTATACTACAGGGCTCACTGTCAATTGGTGTAAAAGCTGTTGTGGTGTCTTCCCAGAAAGGAAAAGAATAAACCTTACTAAGAAAAATTTGTTTGCTAATTTGTTCATGTACATTTTTATTTTCCTTGAGTTCTGCTTTGAAGCAGGTAGTGTTGACTATGAATTGGTATTGTCCACTATGATTGTTATCCAATCAGTATAATCTTGAAAGATCATCTCTTGATACAATTTTGCTTTCATTCTTATTGTATAAAAGTAATGCTTTGTATACATTATGCCACATTATTATCTTTCAAGCTGTCTCTTGAAGGATGATATTACATTTTATTTTTAAGGATGTATTTGTTTAACTCCTTAAAGTTGAAGCACTATATTTAGAGTCTGTAGTTCTTTCAGCTGAATGCTAGTCTTCCAGAAAACCAGAAAGCTGGTGGTGCACTCTTTACCCCCTCTTTCCACCAGTGTTCATTAAAATATATTCCTTCAGAAGTGGATTTGATTGAGCTGTGTGTGGAAGATTGGACATGAATCCTGGTTGTCAGGTCTCCAGGAAAAGGCTGGCCACTCTCTTTGCTCTATTGATGATTATTAATGAGTGAAAATACTTACTAAACAACTGCTCATTGTCATTGTTCTTACTCAACTTTTTCTGTCTCTTCTCTACTCTTTACCTTTCCCGTCAGCTCTCCAGAGCCAGAGCTGAAGCGGATAAAACAGCACTCAGGCTAAACAAACTCACAATCCTGTACAGTAGGTTTGGCAAGGTATACACCAGAGCACATCGCGAGGTACACGTTTTTGCATGGAGCTATTATAAATTATCACTGGAAACAGCTCATCAAGGTTGTTTTGCATGTGCATGATATACCGGTCTTGCCTGAGTTTTTATCTAAAACTCAACTTGTTTGTGTTGTCTTTGTTTTGTTTTTCCTGTACTGGAATCCAGTGTCCCATTAAAGGTAAATCCATCAATAGTTTGTTGCTATGAGGCCTTAAAATAAACTCAACATCACAAGGAAACATCTTTTAGTGACCTTGTCCTCACAAGTAGAGCAAAAGCAGAAGGAAATTATACACACTCAATAATGCAGTGAACTCCCTTAGTGCAGACATCCTGGTAGGGAGACACCTTAAGTCACATTTGCCTGGTCCCAGCCTATTGCCTACCCGTATTGACTCGTATTCTGTAAGAAAACATCCTGTAAGGCGGACGCCTCTTTAAGGCGGACCCTAAGAGCTGGTCCCAAAAGTGTCTGCCTTAAAGGGAGTTCACTGCACACTTATCATGAGGTAAGTGTGTTACTGCATCACTGTATGTTGCTACTGCTTCTGCTTCAGTCACTTGTGAAAACGTTTGAAATGTCCTACATCATTGTACATGCATGCAATTATTTAAATTGTTGTATGTAATACTTGTAAATGGACATGGCACTGTGCAGTTTGTTACCCACTCATATGACAACTACCCACTCTTACTACAAGTTTTTAATCTGCTGGATACATCAGTACACTTCTCCGATGTGCTCACAATACCATTAATATTTCAGGTTGAGCAAGCAAATGAGGAACAACAAAAGCAGAAAGACGAGATCAGCACTCTAAGAGTGACACTGGAACAGAAGGAAGTTGAACGTCAGGCTTTTGAAGAAGAAGTCAAGGCTGCAAGTGCTGATATGGCTCACTCTGCAAATATTGAAGGTGACAGATCAGAAGAAGATCGTGAAGTGCATGTGAGCAAGCAAGACAAAATGGAACAATTGTCGGTTAGTTCATTTCACAGAATTGTTATGATCATTGATAATTATTACAATCTAGTACAATGTACTCAAGCCTGAATTCACTGCCAGTGTTGAAACCTGAGTCTGCAACTCAGATTTTTCTAAGTAACTTAACACTCAATTCATCATCTTCTATATATACCCAACTGACATCACTTTTAAATACTGACAAACGTTTTATATTTCATCACAGAAATTAAGTGCCGAACTGGCACAATCAAAAACTCAAGAAGGAACCACCAAGCTTGATAATCTTCATGCCGAAAATATAAAGCAGGGTAGAGACAAGTATAAAACCTTGAAGCAAATTAGACAAGGAAACACTAAACAACGAGTTGACCAGTTTGAGAATTTGTAAACAACTAATTAACAATGGTAGGTGAGAGGGTTGAGATTCTAACATTATTGTATTAACAGTCTGTCAGTTCTATGGAACCTCACTGATATGGACACAGAAGGTCGACAGAAATGTGTTAGCTTAATTGCCTCCCTAAAATGTTCGGCTTGCTTACTAGGCGGGTTTGCTTTGGTTGAAAAAGAGCATATTTTGGCAGAAAGTAGTAGAAAATGAACCAACTTGCCCATATTTGGGTAAGGCTTCACTAAGGACCTGGTCAGGCTTATAAGATGTTGAAGTTTCTTAGGACAAGGACAATATAGTGTTCTGTTATCAATTGAAAGGGCATTATTGAACCCAAGAAGGTTTGTCCCAAAAAGGAATTCGCTTCAAAAAGTTTTTCCAGAATTTGCCAGTGAAACCACCTTAAATGTTCTGTATTGTAACTTGACTACAGCAAATGTTTATTATGCCTTCAAAATCTTAAATAAAATCACCCGCTTAATTATTTTTTAATTTTTTAAATTTTTATTATTTTTATTTGTTTATTATATACACTGTGTTAGACCAAAGTTAATCTAATCTCTTGTTATCTACAGCAAAAGATCTAACAGCGATTAAACTCAGTTTGGGATTCCTGTGTTCTCATTACTGTGATCATGATTCCAGTATTGGACTGCACCAAGATCCTAGATGATATACAGGCATTGCAAGCTGATTGACATAAACACTGATTCACCTGTGATTAAAATCAATATATGTAGAATTAATAGAATTTGATATAAGTAATAACTTCTTTTTGATATGTTCTCTGTGTGGTTCTTGTTGGTGTTAAAACTTCACAGAAATGCAGACTGGATATGATTGAAGATGACGTCGGTGCTGGGGCAAATTGAATGATTTTAGCTTTGTTTTCTGGTCAAAATCCAAATTCTCCTGTAGGTGGTTCTAATTCCAGAGGAGAAGTTAGATATTTATCAGTATTCTTGCAAATTAGTTCAATACAAGATTCCTTATATCAAACTTCTATAGATCTTTCTTGAATTTACATGACTAACCAAGAAACAACAGATTCAAACCAAGGTTTTGTGGATAAAATACAGTGAATGTATAGATTCACCCACCCCAGTTTCGACTTGAATCTATTGTTTCGTGATCAGTCATGCGAATTCAGGAATGGTCTACTCTTGTCCATTTAATACTGTAGGAGAATTTGGATTTGGCTCAGGTCTCACATACTCGTGGTGCTGACAATCTTGAGATTTTCAAATGTACATGTGAAGAGGGCAGACGATGTTTTTTGTTTGTTTGTTTGTTATTCAAGTTTGTTTCTTATTCAAATTCCAATTTGTCTGGTCTTTCTTTCATGAAAGAGAACTTGAGGAAAAAAGGAAAAATAGTCACACCTCTCTACACCGACCATCATGGGTACAGATTTAATGCCGTTGATAAAAGGTGGGTCGCTTTAGAGGTGACCATTAGTGGTTCTCTAATGTATAATGACCCTCTATTAAGCGACCACCCTCGATATAACGACCATTTTTTGCTCACACAAACAGTAAATGAGACCTAAAAGGTCATCTTTTATGTGGCCACTTCAGTGTCCCAGGTGTGGCAATTCTGTAGTCAAACCATGGGTCGTCACACAAAGCCTAAAAAACCTTTTGTGACATGGCATCCCTTATTCTAGACACCAGGGAGACTATTTTGACACGTGTGAATAGAAAATTCGTTTGCCTGATAGGGGTGCTGTACCCTCGGCGTACCAGCGTACTGTGCCATAGAAAATGTAAATTGGGCTTGAGAGCTAGAAGAAAACGGATAAGATAATCCAATTTTGTACCGGTTCTTAGTCGTCTAAATTGAATAATTTATAATTAAAATCCAGTCTTAGAGGTCGTAGTTAAATAATTATAAAGTAAGTAAGTAATAATTCATATCGCTGTAGAGTGAAAATTGTAAAGCAAAATCAACGATAAATTTTTCGTTAACTGAAATTTTTTACAAAAAGAATGTGAAGCATTCAATAGTACCATATTTTATTATGTCATTTAACTATCGTCTGTTTACTTACTAAAACATTTAACATTAAAACACTGGCATATTTTGATTTACTTTGTAAGGGTGATTATCAGGGTGGGAGAGGGATGGCCCCGATGCTTGATAGGGTGGAGTTGTGTGGGTCTGAAACTGTATTGGTACAGTTTTAGAGTGATCGCACTTTACCCATAAAAAGTACAAAATCTAAATAGTACAACGTTTTATAGAATTCTTTGTTTTCCATTGTTTAATTGCCCTATCGCATAATGACGTCACAGTATGTTTACATTGGGGATAGATGCTCAGAAACAGTGGACATTGGGACCTATTAATATTCCTTTTCGAAGTAGAACTTCAATGTAGCGAGTTTTGATATATATCATGTATCAGTGATTGCTCATCTGCATTTTATTTGATATACTCTGATCCCCTCTGGCGACCATAATCCTTAGCGTCAAAACAATAAAATGTTTTGGTGTGACGTCATTATGCGATAGGGCAATTAGTGCTATTTTGCATGGGCAAAGTGCAATCATTCTACCCTATTGTCAAACCAGGCCCACAGTGGCACGATCACGTGACGGCAGCCGTAATGGATAAAAAACAAACGAATCTGTTTTCCCTGTGAAATGGGATTCTTTCCAGTATAAAATGACCCGTTGTCCCCTGTCTACCACCGAACATGACAAACCCCACGTGTTTTAAGGGGGCGTGCAGTAAATGTATAGCAGGTAGGATGATTCGCCTGCTAGGATGATCCTAGTGCTAGGATGATCCTATAGTGCCATGTAAACACCCCCTTAGAGGTACCAGTAGCGTCAGCTTCCTGAACTCCTATGTGAATCTAAAATCGAAACTCGGATTAAAATCGGCCATTTATAATGATTAACATTCATTTCATTTGATTTAATTTAATCCATTTACACTGCATTTTAACATAAGGGAAAATGTACATACATATATAAGAAAACTAATCAGAAATTAAATAAATACAACGAAAAAAACTACTCAGTACTAAGAAAAATATGCAGTGGGGAAGGACTAGAAGGGAACATATGATCCATTCGAGCTAGTCCACCCAAAAAACGTACAAACACTTAAACAAGAAACAGGCAACAAAAGAACGTTAAAATTTTGTCATCTATCCTATATTCGTCGTCATATTCATCGACATATCCTATATTAATATATATCTATCTGCTACCAACACTGAGTTTTCACTTCACATAAGCATAATTATTCATTCATTCATTCACTCTACCCCTATTGTCTCGGTATTTTGAAAGTACTTTTTGAATTTGATATATAAGAGTGAGTTTTTGAAAAGGACTATCCATTATTGTCATCGCACTATAGGGGTTTCGATATTGATAACTTGTTGCAGGAATTTTCTTGTTACAGTTTTGACTCACACTTCGAAAGCTAAGGCTTCTGCTTAGGCAGGTCTGTCTCTGTTTTGATGTACAATGTCGACCAAAGTCTTACTAATTCTTGTAATCACTATGCTTTGCCATGTTTTGGGGAGTTGCGACGTCACAACGAAATAGTGGCAAGCGGAACACCAACAAGGGTTTTATCCCTGTCTCTGATGTGCTGAAAGTGTTAGGAAAACGCCATGAAAAGGTACAAGATTCCGGTTCAGTTGATTGTTAAAGTCAAGTAATGTTACATGATATGGTTTTACTTTTCTGGAAATATGGCAAATTAAGAATGAAATTAGCTGAGCTGATTATAATTCTTTTTTTTAGAATCAAAATGCTCGGGAAACAAGGTACGTCGTTTTAATTTGTAAGGAATAGTCGATCAGAAGTCGAAAGCAGGGATCGGAGGAAATCCTGTTTTCGAACTGAAGATGATAAACTCAATTCTTAATTCTAAAATTAAATGTGATAAACTACCGTTTTATACGGGTATTTTTTCTTACAAACTTAAGGTGGCTCGAAATAGATTACTAGTTTTTCATTTTGAGAAATAATGAGCTTATTCTTAGCATGAGTAACGACTGTAAATAGTTAAATGTTAATTTATGGTAATAAAGTTGAAAAAAGTCAAAGTCAAAGTCTATTCGGAATTGCTTTCGCGGAGCAGGCTAAGCTTATTCATAGCATTTTGCTTCTGTTATCAGGCTTAAATAAAATTTTCGAATAATATAAAGCTTGATCGGCGTTACCTTGGCAACAATAAAGATCGCGGAAATCAGTTTTTCTTAAATATCTCTCGAAGTCGAGCAGCTGTAGACAAGCGACTCTATGGGCAATAAACTACACACCAAGGCAAGAAAATAGGGCACAATTCAAACGTTTTTACTAGAGCGATTTCGAATAATCACGAAAAGGCGTAAGTAATGCTGGTTTCAAGGAGCAAGGATGGCGGGCACAGTTGGTTAGTGCGCGGCCTTCAGTGCGAAGAGGTCCGCCGAGTTCGATCCCATTGACTTCAGAACCTTGTTTCGACTTCTTTCCTTTCCGTGTAGCTTTAATTAGCTTTAAATACCCTTAAAACGGAGCACTGATGGAGAGAGGGGGTAGAGGGCGCACCTTCGAACGCTTGATACATGAGCCTCTGGCTCGGGAGATCTGGGCAACCACTCCCCGAGATTTCGAAGTAAAACATTAACCTTTGCCTTTTTTTTTGCCTTTCTCGCGCTCCCAGAAATAATACCCTTTGGACCGTTGTCCGTTAGCTATAGAACTTATTCTAGAAGTAAAAGTTCATTATGAGGTCATTTAAACGGCTTCTTCATGTACTGAATGCTTATTGGTCGATCTAATCAGATCGACCAATCAGAAGCTAGAGAAGACGACTTACGAAACGGGTACATGCACCCGTCGAGTAGTTACTTAATTTGAGGGTTTTTTCCTTTGTAGCAAGGCGACTGCAATGTGGAGGAACAGTTTACTCTCCTCGCATCCACAAGTGTTGTTACAACAAACAACGCCGGAGCCATTTCCTCCAATTCAGACATCAGGACTGTGGAGTGCCTTTATATCGGCATATCGGCTGCTTTAAAGATCGCGGGACGAGAGCTCTCCCACTTCACGTTGCAACGTTCAACAAGAAGACTGCAGTAGCACGCTGTGCTGCAATTGCTTCAAAGAGAGGCTACCAAATCTTCTCCGTTCAGTACGGAGGACAGTGCTTCACTGGCCATGGAAGATACCAACGATATGGGCGCGCTAACAACTGCCGTGATGGAGTTGGAGGGACATGGGCCAATGATGTGTACAAGATCATTCCTAACCCATTGTATCGGCATATCGGCTGCTTTAAAGATCGTTGGACGAGAGCTCTCCCACTCCACGTTGCAACGTTCAACAAGAAGACTGCAGTAGCACGCTGTGCTGCAATTGCTTCAAAGAAAGGCTACAAAATCTTCTCCGTCCAATACGGAGGACAGTGCTTCACTGGCCATGGAAGATACCAACGATATGGGCGCGCTAACAACTGCCGTGATGGAGTTGGAGGGGCATGGGCCAATGATGTGTACAAGATCATTCCAAACCCATTGTATCGGCATATTGGCTGCTTTAAAGATCGCGGGACGAGAGCTCTCCCACTCCACGTTGCCACGTTCAACAAGAAGACTGCAGTAGCACGCTGTGCTGCAATTGCTTCAAAGAAAGGCTACAAAATCTTCTCCGTCCAATACGGAGGACAGTGCTTCACTGGCCATGGAAGATACCAACGATATGGGCGTGCTAACAACTGCCGTGATGGAGTTGGAGGGGCATGGGCCAATGATGTGTACAAGATCATTAGTGGTATGAATCTACACTTATTTGGTTTTTAAAGCGTTCTTGTTGTTCCTTCCTTCCTTATTCCCTCCTCTTTTCCATTCTTCCTTCCTTCCTCTATTTATCTATTTATTCGTTCGTTTTTATCTATTTATTTGTTTGCTTGGTTATTTATTTATTTATTTGTTTATTTATTAATTTATATATTTGTTTGTTCATTTATAGCTTAAAAGCCTGGGGATGTATCCTGCGTTATAATGGAGAAACGATTTCATGATTTTTGACAAACCGCGAACTTCTGATTTCATTTTAAATCATTAAAATTAAAGTTTTTGTTCCCAAATTTGCAAAGTAATTTTAAGTAGATTTAGACTCACATACAATTCAGCTGAAAATACCCGATAACTGTAACTCTAGTATGTCGATGATAAATAAAAAGACGCATTGAAAAAAGTGAATTTGCTAAGCCTACCACTGATAATTTGTAAAGCTTTTTTAATTTTCCGTGAGATTGGAATAGCCGAATTCTTCCTCACCAAATTTTATAAAATAGAAAACTGATTGACCACACATGTAAGAAAAACCAACGCAATACAACCATTCTTTCCCACAAATTCAGTAAAAAGAATCAAAATTTTCGATTCTTCATACCAACAAAAAGTTGACAAAAACTAGCTCTCTTGCCAATCAGCCAAGTTTTCGAGTTTACCTGAAACTGATAAATTGTTGAAAACACTAAAAAGAATAACAACATATTTCAAATGATATTCACTCTATTTGTAAGCCCACCGTCAAAACAAGACTCAAACACAATGACTTATAGAGAACAATATAAACTCCTTGTATTACCAAACTTGGAAATGATTGAAGACTCGATGGATATCCTGTCGCTGTAGTTATAACGTCATTGCCATGGTAACGACACTGCGCTTGGATCTCTGAGAAAAATGCCCTAAAAAGCAACTAAAAAGATTATATTCCTAACAAAAGACGGCAAAAGTTGGATAAATTATTTCTTCGAAAAGGATTTTACTGAGCAAAACTTCATATCTTGTGATATTTATATGATAATTCTTATGGAAACTGGTCCAAATTAACGTAAGAACCTCTTTTGCATTTTTCTATTTTATTTATTATTATTTCAAAGCTATTTTATTCTGCAAATACTCTGACGTCGAAAGGCTAAAAAAACTTAAAATTTCTATCCATTTATCATTTTTTAAGCAAAATTATTTACTATTTATCTAAGTTTAACCAATAAACAGCTTTGCTCCGCTCTGCTTTGATACATCATAAACATCTGGCGACTACTAAGTAATGTGAACTTTTGAAACAATCTCTCACTATCTTGTCTCAAGTCATTGTGTCACCCTCAAAATTGTCTAAATTTGATAAGTTTTATAACTCTTGTAGATTTTGATAAAATATCAAAAAACATCGGAATTATTGCGCCCGCGATTTCGCCAAAAGGAGATATTCCGACACATCAGTTCAGCTTTATGCTAATTTGACGCCTTGGCACGCCTTCATACCAACACACGAGCTAGAATTCGTTTTTGAGGTAAGTTCAAACATAACATTTTGAAGTCGAAATCTTGTGTTTATTCTACGTTCTAGAATAATTCGAGAAATCTTGCGCTATATCTTGTTAAAATTGAGAAATAAGTTGTTAACTTCGTGGTGACAAATTCGGTTTGTTTGACTTCGTATTTGGGGAATTGTTTCTACTTCTTGCATTGATTAGCATTCAAATTTCACAAAATCACTTGAAATTCTCAAATTGCTCTGAAAACTTACTTTTCTTTCTTTTCAGCATTCTTTGTGGATTTTTCTGTCCTTTGAAGTCCAATAAAAATGCCAAAAAATGTAAGTATGTTATCAGCGAGAATTTGCATGCCAAAATTGCACAAAAAGCAGTTTTAGTTTCAGACCAGGAGAAACTTCAAAAATATAGATAACTTCAAACGTAATTAAGATAAAAATAAGCTCTTAAAACGCGTAAAGATATGTTTTATAATTACAATTCTGTATCTTAAAACTCGTGACAGCTTTAAGATCTAGGAACTATAATCTCGCGATAAAAATTTAACGAACTTAACTTCGCCATTCCGAATATAATTAAGAATGTTAAAAAAGTTTTTAAGTTTTTAAAAATTTTAAGTTATTTTTTTCTTAAAAAGGGGCTCTTTCTAACTTCCCGATGGATGAACGCGTATAAAAGTTAAATAACTAATAATATAAGTCTTTAGGATAAATCAAAATAAACTAAAATATATCTAGGTATTTCGCTGAAAAACATGAATTCATTATCCTTATGATTTCTTCACTCAATCAAGGAACTTCTTGTCGATACAGGTGTATAGAACAATGAAGTGAAGAAATGATACTACAATTAATAAAATAAATAGTAATAATGATTATTATCATCCAGAGAATTACATGGTAATAATACTAATAAAAGAGAGATTTTATTTTTAGGTAAAAAGCCTGAGACAGGTAGTTAGGTAGTTTCAGTTTCAGTTTAGTCATGTTCCCACTCATGATAAGGTTCACTAGGGACGCATGCAAGACGACGCAAGCAGGATTGTTGACGCAAGCATAACATAAAGGGGCCGGTTGTTCGAATTAAGACGATTAGCGTTAACCCAGGATTAAATCTAAAGAAAATCATTCATATTAACCTAGGATTAGCGTTAATCGCCTTTCGAACAACCGGGCCCTTTCTGTTCTCACTAGCGATGCAATACGCGCGACGCAAGAAAAAGCCTTCCGTTTTGCGCATGCGTTGTGCCTCCACCGCTATTTTTCAAGTGAGAACACAAATAATGGAAGCAAGAACGCAAGAACACGGTGAAATTGCATGTCAGTCCGGGGATACTGATATGATAATAATAGGTAATAATTTTAGCAGTACTTATTAATTGTATTGTTTATTACATTTCTTACAGCAGAGCCATTTACGCGAGTGAGATATAAGATTCGTCTTATCTAAGGCGCGTTTTAAATAAAGCGCGAACCTCTCCGTATATATATTTAGTCGAAGACCTTATATACCCCAAATAATGCTCGAAGAAGGCGCGTCTTAGACTAAATGTGCCGTTTATACGGAGAGGTTCGCGCGTTTTATAAGGTGCGTCTTAAGTAAGGCACATCCGCTATTTGGTCTCGTATATATGGCCCTAATGAACATCTCAATGGAAAGACCATGGATGTCTTGCAAGTATTATTCCACAAATCATACAAATTCAAAGTGTATTTTTCTTATTTTTGGTTCTCAGAACGCCATCAATGTGTGCATCACAACTATGGATGCAACCCTAGAGCTTGCAATCCAGCCTAGCACTACTGGAAAACAGCTTTTTGATCAGGTAACATATCAAACAATTGTCAATAAAAAGTTGTCATGATTCGCTCGGCAGTCAGCTCTATTCCATATTTGGGCAGGAATTACCTTATTTGGTAGTCAACTTGATCCATTTTTGCTGATTTTTCGGCAAAACGGTCGAAAATTTGACCAAAACTTGCAGAAATAGTAGCTATGAATTCATGAAACACATCACAATGTCCACCATCTTGAAAATTGCTTAGAAACCTCGCTTTTCAATAAACAGGAAACCCAATGGTAAAAACACAGGAAGCCCGCGAAAGGCAACAATTGTTTGATATGATCAAAGACATCTTAAGACATCTTGTACACCTCGGTTCAATTCGAACCCACGATCCCTGGATTTGTACGCCAATGCTCTACCAACTGAGCTACGAGGTCAACTGTCTTTTCTTCAGGCAGTTGTGATTGTGGGTATATTGACTATTGATCATGCTCAAAGTTGATGGAAGTCAATTTTTGTGGCTACTGTTCATTAGTGGACACTATGTCATTAGGAACACTATCACATATACGGGTCTCAATTTTGTTATAGGTTGTCAAAACTATTGGACTTCGTGAAATTTGGTATTTTGGTCTTAAGTACCTGGACAAAAAAGGCGCTTGGGCGTGGCTGAAACTCAACAAAAAGGTACTGAACAATTATATTATTGACTTCTTACATGTTAACCGAGAGAGCGGTCATTACGGTACGGGTGTGGTACGGACTGTCAAGACCTCGGTCTGATATATTTTCCCGTAATGACCAAGCGGACGAGGTTCATAAGAAGTTTATTAAACCGTTTTTTGTCTTTTCTAGTATTTGGACATTTTCATTTCCGGTTTACGCGCGCGCGCGCCTGAAATCCATAGATTCCCGCCTTTTTTGAAAGATCACACAAAATTACAACATCAACAGTGAAGGTCGTTTATCTAAAAATCACTTCAAAAATAATATTTCCGACAGTGATGCAGACTCAAGGAATACTGAATGAGACTCGCGGATAATTTTCGAGTTAATGGAAAATGATAAGGTGGACCATTTTTAGCCAAAATGAGTACTTTTAGTAGGAAACGATTAGTCGGTTCGTCAACTCGTGGTAGACAAGTGGTGTCTTTCCGATCCTTTACGACATTGATCTGGATAAATCTGAAACGTTTTGAGGAAAAAAATAGGAAGTGGCTATTAAAGACTTGGAGATAGCACATTCTTTGGACCTCGTAAAGAGATAAAATCCTTGGCAGCGACTCCAAAATTCGCTCGGTGGATGGTAGAAGTTTCTACTCAAAACTGTAAGTGTTGTGATTGCAGTTACCAAGCGAAAAGTAGTTTGTGAGACCGGAATTAATGTATATTTTATACTTTTTGTGTGAATATGAGGACAACCATACTTTCCTACTTATAGCTTAATTAAAAGCTGACAAGAATAGCATTTTTGAGTAGAGAATATTTTTGTATTTAAAACATTGTGGTGATTTGGACCTTGTTTTATAGTGTATACACATGTAAGTAATTAGGTTTCTGTTTATTTTTTCTTTTTCTACTTTTCTTACAACTAACTAAAAAGTGCATAATTGTTTTTTTATTGAGTTTTCTATTTGTTCTTTGTACTTTTGATGTAAAACGAAGATTGCTTTTGAATCCCGTAATTCCGACTGGTCGATAACGGGAACATAATGGACCGACTTTCAAAAGGCCTTAGCCAATCAGAGCGCGCGATTCACCGGAAGTATTTTGTGCCATATAATGATTAGATCTAGACGCCTTCGGTCCCTCAGGAATGAAAAAGGCTATTCTAACTGGAACAGAATAAAAGAGGAAAGAAGGGGAAAGAGTGGGACGGAGGGAGGGAGAGAATGAGAAAGAAAAAGACTGACAGACTGGCTGGCTGGTTGGCTGGTTGACTGACTTGGCGTGTGTCAACATATCAATTTACTAGTCCAAGGAGTGATAGGTATACACAAAGTTCTGCGATCAATGAGTAATATCTCATTCACAGATAATGGCTCACGATGACATAGTTAAAGGCAGTCGTTTGGAATTCACGTTTGGGGTCAAGTTTTATCCTGAAGACGTTGGCGAAGAGCTTATTCAGGAAGTTACAAAGGTTAGCAAGCAAATAATACACAATCTAATTAAGACTGGCATGCATGCAGCGAGCGAAAGCAATAATAAGACCGGCATGCAACGCGTGCTCAGACAAGTAAATAATAAAACCAGCATGCATCTGGCCCTCAGCGAAGCGAGGGTATTCCGAGGTATTGTCTGAACTGAAAGAAAGGATTGGTCATAGCTAGAGGACAATTATGACTGGAAAGGGAGCGGTCAATCCTTGGATTGACTGCTGAACAGCGGAGTAATAATAATAATAATAATAATCTTTATTGAAGATGCCAACATCATATATATGGTTTACAGAAGGGTCCTCAAAATAAAAAAAGTAAATAATAAAAAATAAATAAATAAATAATCACAAAATAAAATAAGACTCTAGTGGTGAGAGTGCTGGCCATTCACTGCTGTGGTCCGGGTTCGATCTCAGCTCGGGCGCTGGATCATATGTGAATTGAGTTTGTTTGATGTGTTGTTCTCTACCATGCCATGAAGGTTTTTTCTCCGGGTTCTCCGATTTTTCCTCCCTCAGCAAAAATCAACATGTGAGTTGAGCGTTGTATGTAAAATATTTAATGTAGAGGTAGCGAGTGTGAGTGCCAGCATATATACGTGGATATGCTGCTGTGAAAAGATTATTTATTCATTTATTCATTTATTTATTCATTTGTTTAATTATTTACTTATTCATTCATTCATTCATTCACTCACTCACTCACTCACTCACTCACTCATTCATTCATTCATTCATTCATTCATTCATTCATTTACTTATTTGTTTGTCTGTTTTTGGTCTATAGTTTCGCATGGTTGAAGCCAAAGTTATTTACAGTTATATATTGCTTTGCTTTGCAGCGTTTATTTTTTCTAGAAGTAAAACAAGCCATTCTAGAAAAAGAAGATAGCTGTAATACCTTTCTTTACTGCCCACCGGAGACGTGTGTGCTGTTGGCATCTTACGCTGTAAGAACTCTACTTAATTATCCATCCATCCATCCAACTCTTTCCCCTCCCTCCCTCCCTTCCTTGACCCTCCATCCTTCCCTCCATTCTGCCCTCCCTCCCTCCCTCCCTCCCTCTTTCCCTATTTCCGTTCACCTTCGTCTACAGGCTGCACCCCTTGGGCTCTATCCATGAAATCCTTCTTATTCATTTATTTTCGTTTCTTATTTTAGTGCGCAGCAAAGTTTGGTAATTATACAGAGGATGCAAAATTAGCCATGGTTTGCGAGAATCTTCTTCCAGAAAGGTACATTTTCACATAGTAATTTAGTTCCAGTGGGACCTTAGTGTTCTATCGTAATTTGTATAAGCTATCGTTATTTGTAATAACATGGTCGTAATTTGTAATAAACCAAGCTATCGTAATTTGTAATAACATGTCGTTGTAATTTGTAATAACGAAAAATAACTTGGTTTGCCATCACGTGACCTTACTATTTGTCCGTGGATATGTAGCCTGCCTATGCATTGCCCCATCCCCTCTGGGGGGACTTCAATATGCAATATGTAGAAGGGCAGAGATGCTCAACAGAATTTTTTTACGCCCTTGTCTACTTTATTCATATGTAAAGCTGATTTAGCAAACGCGACGTGACGCGCGAACGGGACGTGATCGACGTGAAATTACATTCTTTGTTGCGTGACTACCGTGACGACGTCACGACGCTGCATTCAGGACGCCATTTCACGTGTTTTCGCGTCCTCTTCTTGGCATCGGCGACGAGGCATCGTAATTCACGTACCCGTCGTGTTTGCTAAATTAGCCTAATATCTCATTTCAGGGTTCTAGAACAACACGAATGGACGAAAGAGCAATGGGACGAGAAAATTTGCTTGTGGTGGAAAGGACACAATTTTATGTTTAGGTACTACTGGCTTTTATATAATAATTGGCATATTACGAGTGTTCTGATTGGTCGAGATCCGTGTGTAATTGCAGTACACATGCATAAATGACGTCATTGACTCTTACGCGCGCTCTGATTGGTTGAAATATTTCGATAAATATCATATAAAAAAGTAGACTCCATTTTTCCGGCCATTTGTTTGTACTCTAATAGATGCACAGAAGACGTCAGAATGTAGTGCGAACGCCAGTCGGCTTCGTCTCGTGGCGTACTTTTTTGTTCTGATCACATTTTGACGTCATTTGTGCATCTATTGGAGTACAGACGCACGGAAAATGGAATCTATTATATTTGTTAAGTAGTACTTCCCATTTTCCGTGCATACGTAATGTAATAGATCCACACGACGACGCCCACGAGACGCACGGAAAAATATAATCTATTTGTTTTATATAATATAGAGCGAAAAATACTTCAACCCATCTGAACGCGCGTAAGATTTTTGACTAATCAGAACGCGTATAACATACCTTGACCCTCTTCCCCTCCCCAAAAGCCAACTCTGACTTTTGGAATACCCGTGGAGACTGAGGTTTCCGGTAATTATTAATACACAGGAATCCCAAACACAAAGAGTTGCTGTTTATTGTGCGGTTTTTATCTTTTACAGAGAAGATGCCATGATAGAATTCCTGAAAATTGCCCAAGATCTTGAGATGTACGGCGTAAGTTACTTTCCCATTGAGAACAAGAAAAAGACCGAGCTGTGGTTGGGGATCGATGCGTTGGGACTTAACGTTTACGTAAAGAATGATAAGTAAGTTGGAAAGTGTCGTGTGGGTCCGTAGATTCGTCCTTACGTTTACGTAAAGAATGACAAGTGAGTCGCAAATTCCAAACGATGTTCCCAGTTTTTATTTGTGTTGGTTTGATTTTTACTGTGTTTGTTTTCAGACTGACCCCTCAGATTGGATTCCCATGGGGTGAGATCAGAAACATTTCATTTAATGATAAAAAGTTTACCATCAAACCAGTAGACAAGAAAGCACCGGTAAGCGAGCGTTGAACACATCTATGTATCTAGTACTCTGGTCTGGTCGGCAGACGTAGCCAAATGAGTTTTACATTGCCGTTGTTTCGTCTTCTTCTTCATCGTCCGCCACCGCAAAATGGTACATCATACATTATTACATCGATGTACAAACTCTGCCTATCGAAACATCAATTTCGGTTGACTCACGTGACCATTTGGAGCGCTCCAACTGGTGACGTTTCATCAAAGAACAATAGCAGGAAGCAAAACGTCACCAGTTTGAGCTCTCCAAATGGTCACGTAAGTCAACCAAAATTCAAAACACGATCTATCGATCGATCGGCGGTGCTAACAGTCGAGTGATTTTAGTAGTACTTGGTGTTTTGAATAAAATCACTTTTTGGTCGTAGGATTTTGTGTTTACGTCTGCTCATCTCCGAGTAAACAAGCGTATCTTGGCTTTGTGTATGGGTAATCATGAACTCTACATGCGTCGTCGAAAAGCTGATACCATCGAGGTCCAGCAAATGAAAGCACAAGCAAAAGAAAACCGTGCAAAAATTATGGCTGATATGTAAGCTATTACCTAGACAAATGATTAGATAAAAATCAATTGTTTCAGATACAGTTTTTTGTGTGTGACTTTTCTGCTTTTATTAGATACTATGCCACCATGTCAGGAAGATTCCATATGCTCTGCTCTGCTCTGCTCTGCTCTGCTCTGCTCTGCTCTGCTCTGCTCTGCTCTGCTCTGCTCTGCTCTGCTCTGCTCTGCTCTGCTCTGCTCTGCTCTGCTCTGCTCTGCTCTGCTCTGCTCTGCTCTGCTCTGCTCTGCTCTGCTCTGCTCTGCTCTGCTCTGCTCTGCTCTGTTCTGTTCTGTTCTGTTCCATGTTGCGATTCTATCATGACCATACTATTCTGCGTTGCATCCAGATTTTCAGTTTCTCTCGTTTAGTCCGTCACCGAAAGAGCGCCAGAAACCGTTCTGGACCCCCTGCGACTTACTATGCGCTAAGAGTCAAATATTTTCCCGTCCGGCCCGGCCAAACTCAGTCAATAAGTATTTTAACATATAACCTGATTTTTCTGTTATAACAAGTGCAAAAAAACTCTGTATTACAAATAAAATTATAGCGCGCTGAAACGAGCTGGGCCAGAAGGGTTTTTACGGTCCGCTCGCGCAAAGCCTTACGGCCCCGATCACGTCATCTTTTCCGAAGGTTTTATTAATAGCGCGCGAGCGCGCGAGCCTCCTTGAAAATGTTTTGGGCTGCCTGTGTGCTAGTACTGAGAAACGGGAAGCCTAACAAATTTGCCAACTATATTATCCCGGAGATCTTTTAAGAAATCTCTTTATGCCAATTTCGATTCGAGTTTCTGCTTATATAATTGTAGGAAGACTTTAGAAGAAGAACGCAAAAGTAAACAACAGGTTTTACAAGACAAAATGAAACTTCAAGACGAATTAAAAAAGATGAATGAAGAACTTGTGCAGTTGGCTGAACTAAAGCAAAAGCAAGAAGAGGAAATTAGAAAAGGTTTGAATGACACTACTTCTATTTTCCTCTCCTCTCCTCTCCTCTCCTCTCCTCTCCTCTCCTCTCCTCTCCTCTCCTCTCCTCTCCTCTCCTCTCCTCTCCTCTCCTCTCCTCTCCTCTCCTCTCCTCTCCTCTCCTCTCCTCTCCTCTCTTGACTTCCATTTTTGCTTTCAGAAAAGGAGGCATTAGCATTGCAACTAAAAGAGAAAGAAAATCGGGAGAAAGAGTTGAGTGAAAAGGCTCAGAAGCTAAAAGCAGAGAATGAAAAGAAAGAACGAGAAAAAAAGGAAATGGAAAACCAGGTGAGGAAATTTTTGACTCTTATTACTTGGCGGTCTAGTCATTACTTGCAATTTTTTATTCACTGTCATCGTTGTCCGTCACAAATTAGCACATGCGCGAACCAGTGGGTTGGAAAGACGTTGAATAAACGTTAAAACGTACGAGCGGCTCGTTAGAAATTGTGTTGTAGTAGCTTAAACAAAACCCTGACGCTCAGCCTAGTATCCAGGCGTTCTCTTATGGCGAACGCGAAGCGCGAGACCTGTTTCGAGTGCGTCTAGAAACGGGGCGGCTTGGATACTAGGCTGCCTGACGCTTTATTTTCTTTTTCTTTTTAGAATGCGATGGAAAGGGAAAAGAGTGAACAACATGCAAAAGAACTAGAAGAAAAGAGTAACAATACAATGCAAATGGTAATGCCTACATGATTGATCGATAATTAAGTGAACTTCACTCATTTGTAAGTCAACCCCGTATCACGACCAACCCCGTCAATATGAAAAATGTGACCGTATTAATGGGGTCCCACTCTTTATTTTAGCTTCAAGAAACTTGTAAAGAAAAAGAGATGCTTAGAAATCAGGACGCAAGACATAAAATGGAGATTGAGGTAAGAATGATGATTTCAGTTATTTGTTGCAACGCACGATAGGTGAACAGTTGGGTTATTACAAAATGTGATAGGTAAATATTATACAAAAAGTGCAATAGGGACCGGAATCAATGGAAAGAGGAGCCCATTACTAGGAGAGTCCAACTGTGCTGTTTTGGGGAAGCAGCGTTTTTACTAACCGAATTATCTATTAATTCATTGGTCGATCTAATTGTTACGTAAACGAGTTATCGACGTAACGTAACGGGTAAAGTGCGTACCGTCGCCCTCATCTGACTGTTACGTAAACGACGTAACGTAATGGGTTAAGTACGTACTGTCGCCCTCAAGCGCATTAGTCAATGTGACTGTTACGTAAACGAGTTATCGACGTAACGTAACGAGTAAAGTGCGCATCGTCGCCCTCATCAGTCGATCTGACTGTTACGTAAACAAATTACTGACGTAACGTAGCCATGGATCTGAATGTTGGGTAAACGAATTATCGACGTTAAGGCTGTTTTGCTTTCTGTAGGATTTACGTAAGGAGCTCGATCTGCTGAGAAAATCGAGTAACGAACCATCCGTTTACGACGAACTTCACCGTGAAAACGTACGGCTGGATAGAGATAAGTACAAAACGTTAAAGCAAATCAATAAAGGAAATACGAAGTCCAGAGTTAATAAATTTGAACAAATATGATGTCACCGGTTAAAGGAACAGGGGCGGATCCAGGATTATCTTCGGGAGGGGGTACACCATCATATAAATTGGAAACTGCCGAGAAGATATTTTGGAAAAATATTGAGAAAAAAGGACTCAAAGTCGTCTCAGGAGTGGGTGCGCACCCCCTGCACCCCTCCCCTAAATCCGCCCCTGATAATAATTATTTATGTATTTGACAAATTTAAAATCGAAACAATGATTAAGTTCTGCTCATCTTGCGCTAATATTAGATCGAGAGCACATGTATTTAAATAGATTTACTTAACTGGAGTTGCTAACAACAGATATGCAAAGGGTTTCTACACTCTAATATGATTCTTGTTCAATTTCGGTATAATTAAGAGGAGAATTTTTCCATGACGAGCAATAATGGCGAAAAGTGCCAAAAACTAGACCTTCGTGCGAGTTTTAATCCAAATTTTCGTTTTTTGATTAACACTCAAATCTTTTTTTCTACCGTTTAAAAACTGATGTACCAAGATAAAATACCTGTTTAAAACGGATTTTTGAATTGCACAAATACTTTTTCTTGAAGTTGTACATGTGTTGGGATTAAGCTTTTTCAATCTGAATATAAAGAAAACATATAGCAAATGAGCAAATGAAGGTCTAAACCTCATTTTCGATCCAAATTTTAACTTTGGATTAACATTCTGATTCAACTTTCATCGGCCAAAACTACTTACAAACAATTTAAACTTTCTGACAGAAATGATTTTAGTTTTGTACAACAGCTATTCTTCAACTCAGGAGTTTTTGTCGTTCAATGCTCGAACTTGAAAAAAATCCCCTCTTAATTTGTACACACACAAATATAATTACCGCCTCCACAGGCAAGGGGCAAAAGTTGCCGATAAGTAATTGTGATTGATAACTAAAACATATCGACAACTAAAGACACTTTGTTCTCAAATTCAAATGCGCCCAGTTTGTTATTGACAGCTACTGTTTTCTATAAGTGTGTAGCTAGTCATTAGCCTGCGTAGGGAGGGGTGGGGAGGGGGAGGGAGGGGGACTTCTCTTCTCTCCTACCCAGTCCCCCTCCCTCCCCCTCCCCTTTCCTTCCCCTCCCCTCCCCTCCCCCTCTCCCCTCGGCCGCTACGCAGGCTACTAGTCATCAACAACTAATAGGCATCGATATAAACTAGTTATTATCGATAACTATTACTTATGTACTCGATCATGATTGGATAATTTACTTATGTACTCGATCATGATTGGATAATTTGCATGAAAATTCATTGGAGAAGTCGCACTGTAAAATGACATTTCATTGTGTAAATCAATCAAATCTCACTTCATTTTGGGATGTTTGATTCTCACCACCTTAATTATGCACTGTAAGATTTACAGAGATAAAATAAAACATCAAAATATTGAAAGATACCAACGTGTCACTTAAGGCCTGGTAATACGAACAACAAAATCGTGCAACTTGTCGCGCAACACTGTTGCGTTGCAAGTTGCAGAGCAAATGTTGCTCTTATTACCACCCCGCGCGCAACAAATTTTCTTTGTTGCAAAAAGTAGACAGTGCTTTTAGTACTTAATTCGGCCACATACTATGAGTCTGGGCTGCCTGATCAAGAGAAAGAAAATATACTTAAGAAATAGATTAATCAACCAATCGGCCATTACCGTACCTAACAATATCATCGATCCATATCGATCGAACATCGATTTTTTATTGATTGATCTGGTGATCTATGCGCCCACAAGTTAGTTAGTCCATCTGTCCGTCAATCATCTATCACGTGAGTGAGTGAGTGAGTCAGTCAGTCAGTCAGTCAGTCAGTCAGTCAGTCAGTCAGTCAGTCAGTCAGTCAGTCAGTCAGTCAGTCAGTCAGTCAGTCAGTCAGTCAGTCAGTCAGTCAGTCAGTCAGTCAGTCAGTCAGTCAGTCAGTCAGTCAGTCAGTCAGTCAGTCAGTCAGTCAGTCAGTCAGTCAGTCAGTCAGTCAGTCAGTCAGTCAGTCAGTCAGTCAGTCAGTCAGTCAGTCAGTCAGTCAGTCAGTCAGTCAGTCAGTCAGTCAGTCAGTCAGTCAGGTCAGTCAGTCAGTCAGTCAGTCAGTCAGTCAGTCAGTCAGTCAGTCAGTCAGTCAGTCAGTCAGTCAGTCAGTCAGTCAGTCAGTCAGTCAGTCAGTCAGTCAGTCAGTCAGTCAGTCAGTCAGTCAGTCAGTCAGTCAGTCAGTCAGTCAGTCAGTCAGTCAGTCAGTCAGTCAGTCAGTCAGTCAGTCAGTCAGTCAGTCAGTCAGTCAGTCAGTCAGTCAGTCAGTCAGTCAGTCAGTCAGTCAGTCAGTCAGTCAGTCAGTCAGTCAGTCAGTCAGTCAGTCAGTCAGTCAGTCAGTCAGTCAGTCAGTCAGTCAGTCAGTCAGTCAGTCAGTCAGTCAGTCAGTCAGTCAGTCAGTCAGTCAGTCAGTCAGTCAGTATGTCAGTATGTCAGTCAGCCAGTCAGTCAGTCAGTCAGTCAGTCAGTCAGTCAGTCAGTCAGTCAGTCAGTCAGTCAGTCAGTCAGTCAGTCAGTCAGTCAGTCAGTCAGCCAGTCAGTCAGTCAGTCCGTCCGTCCGTCCGTCCGTCCGTCCGTCCGTCCGTCCGTCCGTCAGTCAGTCAGTCAGACAAATCACGCAATCAATCTATCGATTAATAAATAATAATTTATAAAACATAAAATAACGTGTCATTCAAACTAATTTGTTCACTTTTGACCTTAATGTGGATGACGTCATAATAACATGACATGACAAGAATGTGCAAGGGGTTGATTTTATCGGCTGGGGGTCTTGCTTGTTTGGGAGTTGTCCATTTGAACTGAATTAGACTTGAACTGACGACGACTGCCTTCAATTTAGCGGCGTTAACTATCAAAACTATTTAGTCCTGACTCTGCTTCCACTTGGAGAATCCCAAAGAATAAAGGTAAGATTATCTTTTGATATTATTTTCTAACTTTTACATCATCTAGAATTATTTCTATTATTTCTATTATAAATGACAACCAATTTTGATGATACCAATGCTTTAAGCTGAAAAGATAAAATTTGAAGTGATATAATTTCAAAATTTATCCTATTTTGCCTGTTTATTTGTACCTTAATTGCATTTTTACGAGCTTATTGGTGGGTGATTTTCACCAGAGATATGAGTATGCGAGGCAAATTAAGTACAATAATCAATTAAGTCATTAGTCAGCTGCGCTTTTCGTAGAAATAAAAGATAATTGCAACAGACTCTGGCATATGTTTCTAGCTTGCGCCAGTACGCCTATATATGTTGCAAGCGATGACCAAAATTATATCTTCATAGCTGCAAAATATATTGAGCCTTATATAAGCTATTGTTTATGAACACTAACAAATTTATTTTTCTTCCATGATATTGATTTTGCATCCATTTGACACATTTCAACGAAAAGTGAAAAGTTCTGTAGAATTTCAATATAGCTTCCTAAGTGTTTATTTGCTCTTGACATGCAATCTATATGCAAAATTATAATCCATATGTATTGCAAGAAATGAATATAAGAAAAGATCTAATTATATTATTAATCAAGAATTAAAAACAACAACTATCCTGAGGAAGCTTGAGGACGATTTTGAAGCATAATATTTCTTATGTATTTTAATACAAGATGTTTGGATTGAGAAAATATTGGTTTTTGAATATTTTGCTTGGTCGATCATGAGGTAAATCAACGTAATAAATTATAGCATCTAGAATGTTCAATTTACCGAAAATATTAACACTTAATTTGAAAACCTTTCTTTTTCGGTAATGTAGAAGGAGAATTCAAAATGCGTCAAGGTTTTTTGAACGCAAAAAATCACATTGTAACTAAAACATCTCTAAAAAATTTATGCGCTTTTAAAGTTACAGAGAATCAATAATTATTCTTCTTTTCTCTTTTGTTTCATTTCTTTAATTTTATCTTAAAAGTTTTTTGAATTTTTACCTTTCCTTTTGTAAAACCGTTACTCTTTACTGAAAGTTTATTCAAACAAAATTAACTATATTAGTATGTTGGAGAAGTGATTTGTTTACTCATGGTCCAGTGATATTTTAATTGGAATCCCTACCGGTATCCGGTCAGTTGTAAAATATCCTAAAGTTACTTTGCATGGGAAAATTTTTTGGTCCGTAATATATTCTAAATATATCGTAATATATTCTAAATATATAAGAATGAGACCTCAATTCTATAATAAACAATCCAGTAAAGACTTCAAGCAATTTTATGTGGATAAATGGTAGATGCATAAAAGGGAAGGAACTGGTCAGTAAGAAAAGGACAAAAACGAAAGAAAAGAAGAGAAAGAGAGGAAGAAAGGACGAACTGAGAAAGGTAAAAGGAAGGAAGGAGACAAAGAATGAAATGAAAGAACAATAAAAAAGACGACGAAAAACGTCAAGCAAGGGGAAAAAAGGAAAGAGAGCAAGGAGGCAAGACACGAAGGAAGGAAGAAAAAATGATCTAGAAAATGAATAAATAACTGGACTGAATTTTGTTTAACTAAACATACATTTTTCCAGAGGTAAATTAAAGTTAACCTTTCAAAGACTTTCTTCTCAAATTCGACATTATGTAATTTATTGACCATCTACTACTATGAGGTTTTATTATAATGTTACGGCCAATAAACCTTAAAAAACAGCTAATGTATATACGCAAATGAGAGAAAAATTAAAATAGTTAGGAACAATAGAGGCTACTCGTTATGACCAAAATTGGATAAAATTTTAGTTGGCCTGCAGCGATGTCAAACTGTGTGTTCTTTATGATCACCACAGGTTGAGCGATTACGTATTCCTCAGCTAGCTAGAGCCGTAATGAGCTACATTTTGCTATGTAGTGCACACTTCTTAAAAAAGGAAAGGAGTAGGGAAGAAAAATGAATGTAAATAACTGATGATCGGTTGAAATGGAGTAATAAATTTTAATCATATAATTTATTTAATCTATTTATTTGTTCGTTCGTTCGTACATTTAATTATTTATCTATTCATTTATCTATTTATCAATTAATTTTTTGAAATAATATTTTTTGTGCATTCGTTAGTTTATGTGTTTATAGAACTTGTAAATGATCAAGACAAATTCTCACACTTTTTATTTTATCCAGGTTTTTAATTGGTTAACATTCGTCGCTCTTGCTGAACTGCGTCCACCTGTAACTTCGACGCAAACAAAATGCCCAAACAGGTGAGTTACTGTATGTGAAGGGGAGGGGTAGGGTAGGGAATTGGCATCTCTTTATTCGTTTCCCACCCATCTCTGACACCGCAGCAAAATGTACTGCGCATGCGTACCTGCCCAGTTCAATGTTCGTCTCAGTGAAAACATTCGGCAGACAAACAAACAAACCTTTGCCGGCGAAACTAAAAGCCATAGAAACAAAACTCAGTAATGAGTTTATGGACTTTGTAGTATATTGTATTGCTTGTCTTTTCTCTTCTGTACTTTTCTGTTTTCTCCTGTGCTCAAAATTAAGCTCAAAGATATGATATGGGGGAAAAAAACACCACACACACACACACACACACACAAAACAAAAAACAAAAAAACAAAGAAAACATATATCAAAATATTGCTTGGAACCCTGTGATCAAGATACAACGCCGCGAACCCCCCCTCCCCCCCAAAAAAAAGACGCATGCGCAGTCGTTTTGCCTCAGTGTTGGAGAGAGATGCTTTAATACGGAAGAGAATGAAGGAGAAGTATCCGTCTAATCTGGGCCCAGTTGTTCGAAAGACGATTAGCGTTAACCCAGGATTAAATCTAAAGAAACCCATTAATTTTAACCCAGGATTAGCGTTAATCGCTCTTTGAATAACCGGGCCCTGGTTGTTGTGTGTTTTCTTCTCTGTAGGTTAATATAAAGATCTACGCTCCCGATGCGGAACTCGAGTTTTCAATCCAAACGAGCAGTACTGGACAACAGCTGTTTGAACAGGTAAGGACAGGAATTGTTCTTCCAAAGTTATAATTCTGTGGCCTCCTTTCTCGGTGACTGCAATTGTGACTTTCTTGGACGTTGTGTCTTTATTGGACTGCCCATTTTAACGGAGAAACTATGTTTTTTTTGTGTGTTTTAGGTCACTAAGACGGTTGGGATACGAGAGTTTTGGTATTATGGGATTAGCTATGTTGACCCTAAAGGCAGCTCTTGACTGGATCAAGATGAACAAGAAGGTATATATCAGTTTGACTTAGCGCTTAAGAATATTTCTAGCTTTAGTGCTATATAAATTTCTATTTCTATTTACACAGAAGCATGCGCACTATATGGAAGGCATTAGCCAACGTAACAGAGAGTAAAAACCCGTGTAAATTGACAACTGCTTGGGGTGGTATGGGCTATGGGGGATTTTAGATAGACTTGATGGATCCATATATTCCTATAACACGCCGTTATATAGGATCACAAACAAGATTTATGTTTCTAATGAGCATATTCCTTAGAAGAATGGTTTTAATAGTGCCGCTTAAAGATAGTTTTGCTGCTCTAGGTGCTGTCACAGAACATCAAAAAAGAAAATCCAATGATATTTCGACTGGACATCAAATTTTTCCCTGAAGATGTTAGTGAAGAGCTAATCCAAGAAGTTACAAAGGTATTTCTGTAATCCGTAAGCATCTCCTCTCCTCATCTCAGTTACAGCTTTAATGTCTTAGTTTTTATAGTTCATCAGTTGTCTATATTATAAAGTCTTAACGTTTTATTCCATTTGTTTTTTTTTTTGTCATTGAGGACCCTATCGAAAATCACCAACCGCATAAAATATAATATAATATTATTATTCTTTCTCCTCTTGTCTGCAGTTTCTCTCCCTTCCCCTCCTCTTCTCTGCTTTCCTCTCCTCGTCTCCTCTCTCATTTTTCTCACTTGACTCACGTTTGCTTTCCTCTTCCCTCTTCTCCTCTTCTCTCCTCTGCTCTGCTCACTTCATCTCATATATTTTGTTTTTTATCACACCCAGAAATACTTCTTTCTTCACGTCAAGAATGCAATTTTCCATGAACAGATTTACTGTCCACCGGAAACTTGTGTGCTGTTGGCTTCATATGCTGTACGTATATACAATAACAAATTCACTTGTTTACTGGGACTGGGGGACATAGTATGTTTGGTGCATGGTCCCGAGACCACGACGATCGACGGACCACAAAACATATTGCTTTCCCGAGGTTACAGTAAATGAGTGTTGTGTATTTACCAATTATATAGAAATAACAATTATACAATTTCTATTGGATGTCCATAGTGCCAGGTTAAATATGGAGACTATGAGGACGAAAATCAAATCAAGGACAGTGACAAATTACTACCAGCAAGGTATGACGTGTGTGTGTGTGTGTGTGTGTGTGTGGAGGGGACGGGGGCAGGGAGGAAGGGGATACGGTGGAGGGGGATAGGGAAAGGGGGGGTTACACTCCATTAACGAGGAAGGAAATGACTTTGTCCGTGCCGCGTTTATAGAGTTGTTGATCAACATAAACTCACCAGGGAGCAATGGAAGGAAAGGATCGTTGCTTGGTGGAAAGAACACAGGGACCCGCTAAGGTATGTAATCTACATTTTCTCCATTAAAAGGTCTGGTATATATTACATGACAGGGCATTCACATTTATATGAAGAGCTTGAAAGCTCGATCGTCAGGGGAGGGGGGGGGTACCGTAGGGTGGGAAGTGCAGGGAATTAAATGTATAAGCACATGTCAAAGGATTAGATTTTATAGCTAGTTACATACATAAGTTATAAAAATGATTGATGGATGCTATTATCAGAATTAAAAGCAGCGACAATTTGAAAAAATCTTGTCTGTTTATTTGTTTTATTGGCACCGTTTAGGAGCAAAAAATATCTCAAGTCATTTAGGAATAAGAATGAAAATTTCCGATAATCATCTTCGACCAAAATATATGGGGACCCCCCAGGCATCCTTCCCCCCCTTCCCAGCTATCCTCCCCCCCCGGATCAGCCCTCCTTACACAAATAACATTCTTCAACAGAGATGATGCGATGATAGAATATTTGAAAATCGTACAAGACTTGGAAATGTACGGGGTCAACTACTTTGACATCAAGAACAAGAAGGGAACTGTATTGCATTTGGGTGTCGATGCTCTGGGTTTGAACGTTTATGAGAGAGATAACAAGTAAGACATTTATAGATGTTAGATATACTGCTGTGTGAATCATTTGAATTGCAACGTTTTAAAGTTAAATCCTCATGAGCGACTATCTCTATTAGACGATAACACTACTGTGTAGCTTTATACTTTACTTTTTTTACTCTACTGTATAGCGGCAGGCATTGGCGCCTTTACATGCTTTTAGTTAACTGCAGCAGCAGCCGCCCGTTTGGCTCGGTTGGTTGAGCGCCGGTCTTTCGTTCGGAAGGTCGAGGGTTCGGCTCCCGGCCGGACCAACACTCAGGGTCTTTAAATAATTGAGGAGAAGGTGCTGCCTTTGTAATTACATCTGCAAATGGTTAGACTTTCACGTCTTCTGGATAACGACGTTAAACCGTAGGCCCCGTCTCCTAAACTTCACGACCTGTACTGAAGGGACGTTAAAGAACTCCACACCACTATTCGAGGAGAGTAGGCCATGAAGTTGCGGGTGGTGTGGAGCTGTGCTCCGGGGTCATGGGTGGACTGTATAGCGGCAGCCATCGGCGCCTTTACACACTTTCAGTTCGACCCCGTTATAAAGCTGCATCCCTGCTGTACTTGCGGGGCTCAGTTTGATGTTATTCCGTACATTCTACTTTTGGAATATTGCTAATCGATTTTCTACTAAACTGAAGGAATTCCTCTAACTTTGATCATGAGGGCTTGTAAACTGAATCGCCAATTTTTACCCTAGTATCGTGCGTGTATTTCAAACAACACATTTTATAGCCATGCTGTACTTTAACTTGCAATCGTATCAGTAGTCTTCAATTTACAATGGATTGGCTTTTTTTCTCTCAGGCTGACCCCAAAGATTGGTTTTCCATGGAGTGAAATCAGAAACATTTCATTTAGTGACAAACGGTTTGTCATTAAACCAATTGACAAGAAAGCACCGGTATGAAATCTTTTGATGATTTTGAGGATGATGATGATGATGAGGATGATGATGATGATGATGGTGATGATGATGATGATGATGATGATGATGATGATGATGATGATGATGATGATGATGATGATGATGATGATGATGATGATGGTGATGATGATGATGATGATGGTGATGAGGATGATGAGGATGATGATGATCTCTGTGGTCCAGGGTTCGATTCCCAGACTAGGCATCACTTGTGGCTTGAGTTTGTAAGTTCGTTCTCTGACTCCCTTGCTTTGAGGGACTATCCGGGACCCCCAGTTTTCTTCTCCGAGTAGAAACGAACTAGTGAGCTGCGAGTTGTATGTATAGAATATTAGATTGTAGTGGTACTGTGTTTGTGAGAGAGAGAGTAGAGTGTCGGCCAATTAGAGCATAAGTGCTAGAACACAATGGACACTTAAACAGTATCTTTTAGTAAGTTGATTTTCTAAATGATAGGATTTTATCTTCTACACGAGTAACATGCGAACAAACAAGCGTATCTTTTCTTTGTGTATGGGTAACCATGAACTCTATATACGTCGCCGCAAACCAGAAACCATTGAAATTCAGCAAATGAAAGCCCAAGTCAAGGAAGAAAAGGAGGCTAAAATGACTGAAAGGTAATTTTTTCGTCTACACAATTTCTGATGCACTCCACTGTAAGGAGACACGTGTCCAGTCGTACTCTTGACAAAGGTTGGCATGGTGAGAATAATTTATAATGTTGCAAGCCCACTTGATTGCAAGCCCTAGCCTCCTCCGCAGGCGACGTCTACCTCTGAGATCTGAGATTTTTATATCTTGGGTTCCCTGTGTTGCATAAGTACTAGTTAGGTAAATACAGCACAGGAAGCCCAATACCAAAAGAGAGAAATAGTGAGATGTCTGCGGAATGAGGCACGCAGGGGATGTTACATGTTGCCCTCATTTTGGCTATTTTTAGAATTGATTTGCAACCGATTTGGTGCGCGGTTGCAAATCAATTCTAAAAACGTTTTATAGGATATATTTGCCAGCTCGATTTGAATTCCTACGAAACAAGTTCCAAAATATCTCAAATGCAGAAAAATATGTCAAATTTGGCTGCTGAGCGTATCGTAGGGGCTCGCACAGCTATCTTGTTTTGCTCTCGTGATGATGATGATGATCATCATCATCTCATCATCGTAATAATGATATTCACCTAAACCGCACACACAATTGCAAGTCCTAAACAATACCACTGTTCGGCTTTCAAATCTAACAGGCGACAGCTGGTGAAAGAACGACAACAAAAAGAAGAATTATTCAGAATGAAGGAGGAAGTTGCAGAAGAGCTGAGGATTGCAAAAGAACAAGCTGAGGAAGCCAAAAGAAGGAATAGAGAAGCAGAAGAAAACCTTCAGAGAATTAACGAGAAAATGGAAGAAGGTAACCGCTGGAATACACTAACAGCTAGCTGGCCATCTCTTATACACCCATTTCAAAAAAGGTTGTCAGAAAGGAAGCCTCGAACACTACTAGATCGTAAAGGATTATGGGTAGATACAAAACATAACTCAATTTCTGGGTTTGGTTTTGAATTTTTAAATGAAGTTCTTTGTTGCAAAAGACGACGCAAGCTATAGAGGCGAAATGTTGTCGGTCACTATTAATGTACTTTTAGACACCATGGCAAAATGTACTACGCATGCGTGAACTCCCCAGTCCTCCTCAATGTTGAGCTGTTTAACTCAAGAGTGTTTTTGTCTTTGCTTAGTAAATATGAAACACGAGACGAGAGTAAAATACCTGGAGGGGATGGTTGACGAACAAGAACGATATGTGAAGACGTTACAAAATGAAACGGAGCAGTACAAACAGGATTTGGAAAGAGCAAGTACGGAACACGCAACTATGGTAAGGCAGACTCAGTAGTGCACTGCTCATTATCATAGTCATGACTATTAGTGCACTGCTCATTATCATAGTCATGACTATTAGTGCACTGCTTATTATCATAATCATGACTATTAGAGGGTCTCAATGGGGTTAACTGTTGTCCCGGCTGGCAGGGTACTAATTTGTTCCGTTAAGCTCACTTTTGATATTCTTGTTGCCATCATAGACTGCTGAGGAACGAGAACGAAACGAGGAAATGAAGCGAAAACTGGAAGAAGAGAAAGAAAAGTTGGAGGAACAGGTAATTGAATTAAAACCCCACAAGATGAGACAGCCTTGTCCTCCTCCTCCTCCTCCTCCTCCTCCTCCTCCTCCTCCTTCTTCTTTATCATCATCTTCTTCTTCTTCTTCTCCTCCTCCTCCTTCTTCTTCTTCTTCTTCTTCTTCTTCTTTTTCTTTTTTTCTTCCTCTTCTAGCTCCTCTTCATCGAATTCTCCTTCTTCTTCTCCTCCTCCTCCTCCTCCTCCTCCTCCTAGCTCCTCCTTCTCCTCCTTATGAATTTGTCTTTGATAAGGTACTTTCTGTAATTGATATTGCCTTTTAGATCAAACTTGCAGCAAGTCAAAGCCAAATGCAGAAGGACGAGCTCGAACATCTTAAAAGAGAATACGAGCATACACAACAACAGATGGCCCGTCAAGCTTCCGTAGAGGACGAGCTGACGAAACAACAGATGGCCCGTCAACCTCCTCTAGAGGACGAGATTAAAATCACTATCAGTACAGACATGGTGCATTCTGAAAATATAGAGGGGAACCGGTCCGAGGAGAACCGTGAAAGCCATGATCGTGGGAGCAAGTCACAACAGAAAAAGTTAGAGGTAAATATAAGTGTTCAGACGATTTCTTAGTGTAAAAATCTGAAATAGTCCAGTTTCCAATTACTAGAGACATCTGAGCTTCCTGACAAAAGGCGCATTTATTCAGCGATAGCCTCGAGTCAACTAAATTATTCAAAAATACCGGTGAGCGAAAAGCAGAAATTGTTGATAAAGAACAACACAACAATCGAGTTTACTTCCATTAGCCACTTTCATACCGTGAAGACTGGGTACGAGTCCCTTAAACTTTGATGATGGCAACACAAAACTTATGTAGTCAGAAAGAGCACATCGAGCTGTATATAATCCCGAGGTTTGATGTTAATCGGATATACATTGAAAGAGATACAGCAGTTCAAACATGCTAGATTTTACAAAGAAATGTATGGTTGTAGGGACAAATGTCCACAAATGTCCCTACAACCATACATTTCTTTGTAAATTCTAGCATTTTTGCACGGCTGTTAGTCATTCAATATTAAACCGATTAACACCAAACTTCGGGATTTTATATAGCTCGATGTGCTATATGAGTTTTGCGTTACCATCGTCAAACTTTGAGGGACTCGTACCCAGTCTTCACGGTATGAAAGTGGCGAATGGGTCTTTCGTGAAAAAACCTAAAAAAAACCTAATGCTTCTCTGACTCTTCTCGATGTGCAATTATTGAAAAATCCTTATTTATTGATTGCAATATAGCAGGGCCCATGCATCTGGATACCAGCCGTGTGGCTGAATGGGCCACCCAAAGTTTACCTTACTTTACTTATAACCTACTGATCGTGGCTACTTTACCTAATCAGCTTTTTTCTGTCTATCGTTACACTCGAATCCAACTGCGCTACCGCTGACCATCTGCACATCAGGCTCAACTATGATAACTCAGATGGGCTACTACTTCATGTATAATCCCATGAAATGGCACTATTCAAGTTACACTATAATAGCTCAGTGGAATCTTTGTGTTGCTAGCTTGAATAGTGCCATTTCACGGGGTCATGCATGAAGTAGTAGGCATCAGAGGAGGAGAATATAGCACTTTTTCTCATGATTGAGTGCGCATTTGAATTTTGACGCTAACTTTGCTTCAAAGCAAAGCTATCAAACGACGGGCCAAAAAATTCAAAGTAACTAATATTTCAACGGCGAACAACCTGTCTAAAAGATCGTCGGAAAGTATATTTTAAGAAATAAAAACCAGGGTGTCGAATGGTCAAGGTGAGACTTTGCGAGACCGGCGACACGACGTATGTTTTCGGGAACCCAATTTTTTTCACCGGTTTCCTTGTTTTCAAATATCCGGGACTCTGAGGCTGTTTTTGTGAAAAAAATCGCTGGCGATGATCACTGATAAAAAGATGATGATGATGAAGATGATGGTGAAGATGGTGATGATGGATGATGGTGATGATGATGATGATGGTGATGATGGATAATGGTGATGATGGCGGTGGTGGTGATGATGGCGATGGTGGTGATGATGATGATGATGATGATGAAAATAGGTAATTTGTCATAATTCCAGGAATTAATGGTAGACCTTAGCAAGGAACGAAAAGAGAGTGAAGTTACACATCTGGATGTAATTCACGAGCAAAACATAGCACAGGGTCGAGACAAGTACAAGACCTTGAAGCAAATTAGGAGCGGAAACACTAAGCAGAGGGTAGACCAGTTTGAAAACTTGCACGAACCATAAAGAGGTAAGATCTCCTTCGGAAAGTCCTTTATAATTCTTGCGCTCTCGTTTATTTGGAGAGGGGAGCACACCAGACCGACCGTTAAAGATTCAAAATGGCGGACGTGTAACACAGGAAACCCAATAAAAAGCAACACTCGATCTGCCATATTCCAGGGAGGCCCGAGTTGGTTAGTGCGCTGCCTTCAAAGCGAGAGGTTCACAGTCATGCAACGGAGAATCCTTGATGACCAAGAGACCATAATACCAAGAGAGTGAAACTCGTGGATTGATGTATGCGCGATGTGCTTGGAGTTTAAGGCTATTTTTAGTAACAGGAAGTTGACGTCATCGCGCGCAGTAATGAAATTTGATTGTCGAAGAAGAAACATGCAGTTCGTATCTGCGCGCGCGAAAAACTTCAAATTCTATTGTTTGATAGCCCTGTGCGTGCGATATGGCGCCAATTTCCTGTTACTGAAAAAAACGTAAGCACCAAGCTGTCCACTACAGTCCATTCAAGTCCAGTCCAGTCCTAGTTTTCCTCGCAGCCGCTACCAGTGTCGTCACGCAACACTTTCCCCCCTGAGTAGCGAAAGCGTTGCGTGACGACATGACACTGGTAGCGGCTGCGAGGGAGACTAGTCCAATCCATTACGGTCCATTCAAGTCAGAACAATGCCGTACGAAAGTTTTATACTTTTCTTATCAAAAAATAGAATCAGCCTTGCCTTAAATTATTATAATTGCATTGCCAGCTTTTGCTTCGGTTCAACTAGAGCTTGACTTTGCTTTTAATGTTTCTTTGCAGAATTGGTCATCACGTTACGACACTGAAACTTAATCTCTTATCACAGAAATGTTGCAATGTACTCACACCACTTTCTGCACTATTAGTTATACAACAAGCGGTGAGGTTATCTCCCAGAAAACACTTTCTGCACTATTAGTTATACAACAAGAGGTGAGGTAATCTCCCAGAAAAGTGTAAAGATTTAGAACTCGAGGGATATTCCAGGGTTTCAATCATTTCTTCGAGAATCAAAAGCTAAATAAGCGATAACCATGTTCGATGAACGAACAATATAATGAAAATGAAGAATGAGAAATATTTTGTTGAAGTTCATTCAAGATGGCTGCCGTGACGTCATCCAAGATGGCTGCCGTGACTTCAAAGAGAGTAAAATGAAGGTTTTGTCTTTTTCTTTTACGTTTTCGTGCACACACACACACACCACACCAATATTTTCAATCTTACTTCGAAAAACTATTGCACGAGGCTGGGTTGGGAAGATATCACAGATAATTCAGTCCTCAAAGCTAGACATGGTGCCAGTGCTTCAGATACAAATGCTGAAAGTTCATACATTCAATGATTCTTTAATTTGATCAATGAAATAATTTAGCAACTTGAAATATACTCCCGCGGACTTATGTAGCCTGCAAAGCATGCGGGTTTTTTGGGTGGTTTAGAGATGTGGGATTCCTGTGGGATAATTGTTTCTGCTTGGCTCCAATCTCGCGCGTCCGTAATTATCCCAGAGGAACCCCAAATCTTCAAACTCTGAAAACGTCTGCTTTGCATGCTATCAGTTGTGCTGCAATGCATATCATATTGAAATTGTCGTAACTATGGCCCTGTGCCAACTCTCCCAACTCTCCAACATCGAGTTGCTGGCCAATATTGTTGGAAACGTTTGCATGGGACTTTGATACACTTTGCGCGCGTTCTTCTGCAATGTCGCAAGTGAATGCCGTCATCATTGCTGCTGTTGGATCAATTCAACAATTTTGTAACGTCACGCACAGCAAATTTCAACATGAATTGTACAAATCAAGCAATAAAACTTCATTCTAGCCTGTCAATTCGCTCGTCAAATGTGTAACGCTACAAAGTTTATACTTCACGGTTGGATTTTGAATGAAAAAACAGTTGCAAAGGGCCCCAGATCATGTCAGACAACGCAGGTACACGCAATGTTGCATAGAGCAGATTTCGTATGACTGTGAAAACGAAACGGTCACAGTACGCTTACGACAGGAATTTCAAATGTTTTTATATAGAGCAGATTTCGTATGTGTGTGTGAAACGGACTGCGCCGTGCCGTGCCGTGTTGTCTGTAAAAACATTTGAAATTCTTGCCGTAACCGTGCCGTGACCGTGCGGTACCGTTTTCACAGTCATACGAAATCTACTCTCGACATCACGACACGGACACGGTTACGACACCGCGCGGTCCGTTTCATACTCATACGAAAACTGACCTAGTAAGTCAGAACCGTAAGGGTTTTGCGTCGGTTTTAAGCAAAATTAAACACTTTGTACATTGAACACTCCCTACTTTGAGTTTCAAGAAAAAGTATGTAAAAGATCCCGTTCATATCAGGCAACGCTTGAGGGCGCAGCGTTGCAAGGGCTGTCGGGGTCGTAGAGCAGATTTCGCATGAGTGTGAAACGGACCGCGCCGTGCCGTGACTGTGTCAGTGCCGTGATGTCTATAAAAACATTCGAAATTCCTGCCGTAACCGTGCTGTGACCGTGCGGTGCCGTTTTCACAGTCATACAAAATCTGCTCTAAGGGCTTTGTTGAGGTTTTTTAGTAATAAATATTCCCTACAGAATCTTTGGTAAGAATATATTTTCAAACCTCCACATGTACTGATATAGTTGATATATAATTTGCGCTGTTTTCAATTAACTCCAGCGCTAGAGGTACTGTACCCATAGGCAAATTAGGTCTAAACTCCGCCAATTTGTAAAGTCACGTGAGACTAAATGGTCTTGTCTACATGAGTGTTAACCAAGTTTAGTTATATTTTTAACAATAGTAAACATGCCGGAAGCGAGTTCCGACGGCAGAATGAATGTCTATTAGCACTCACTTAAAACCCAGGCCACTAAAAGATGGCTCGAAGCTAATACAAATACCAACCAAGTGATCTGTAAAAGTTAAAAGGTTATTTAAAAGCTTGTTAACCGCTAATAACAGTTCTCACAAAGTCCTCGTAGTAAACTTGGCCTTGGTTGTCCTCAAAACCAGCCAGAAGAGTGTCCACTTCTTCGTCAGTTAGTTTGTCTCCTAGGCTTGACAAGACGTGACGTAATTCTGCAGCACTAATTAGACCATTGCAGCTACGATCAAAGACTCGAAAACACTCAAGGAAATAGTCCTCGTCGACACCTGTGAAAGGAAAAGTAATTAAACATGTAGCAATTCTTGCTTAATAACGCATAGATAGCCAATATTGGTAAAGCTTTGGCCAGCGTTTTAGAGAAAGAAAAGTGAAGTTGTGAGGGAAAAAAGGGTTGGGTTGGGATGGGGTGGGGGTACTTATTGTCTGGTATGAAATGGACGCAAAGGATTGTTTAAGACAAAAAATATCCTCGAATTAATAACCAGCCTCTCTAAATGAGTGGTTTTATTATCCTGTACAAATGAGTTTGATAATGTCGCTCCTTAAGGTGAAGATACACGGGTCGATTCGCAACATCGATTTTCCGCGCAACACTTGGTCAAATTGATAATTTTGCGTTAAAAGTTTTTAAAATTCATATTAAACATTTGCAACTTGTTCATTAAGAAAAAGTATTGCTAAAAATGGTTGCGTTTTGTATTTTTCCACGGCATAAACTTTACGGGTAACATTTAATGCGCGGAAAATCGTTGTTGTGAATCCACCCGTAAAACATAACCTTTATGCTTTCTTTGCGCGCGCGCGTCGTGCATTTTTACATGTTCGATCATGAAACTGAAGCGGATGGTCGTCCTCTTCTGAGTGCACGTGATACGAATTGACAGCTGAAAACGTAGTTTTTTGTTCCATTTGTTTGTTTGATTATTTGTTTGTTTGTTTGTTTGTTATTGTTGCTGTTGTTGTGTTAGTGTGGGGTTGTTGTTTTTTGCGCTCATTATAGATATGATTGCAATGGCCTTGCGTCACTGGCTTACGTAAACCACGAGGCCGCGCCAAACCGTACCGTTGAAAACATAAAATACAGCTGTACAAGGTGCAATTAAAAAACCATGGACGTGAGCTATAACGAGAAACCCTATCTAAGGTTATTTCGATATTGATCACTATAAAAAAACGGATCCGATATTACGTTACGGCTGAGCAGTAACGCGTGCGACATACGCCTAGACAAGTACCTGGCAGTCGCTTTTGTTTTCCTATCAATGGCATAATAAAAACAGTTAAGCAAACACGTGTATTTCTTAAATAACACAATAAGTTTTCAGTTAGTAGATCGCTTCATATTACATCCTAAACTTTCCCAGTTTATTTGGAAACTCCGGACATAAGTTTAACAACAGTCATTGCAAAAATGACCCGACAAAATCCAGGGGCGACTTTCATATACAAACACGAAAATTGAGTGATAATAATAAAAGCTAACACATACAGGAGATAATCTATATGCTAAATAAACTCTATTCAAATTTTGACTGGAATGTTTTCTTTCGTGAAAAGTTTTACTTGTGATAGCCGGCCGTCAGCTCGTCGATTTCAAGGCACTATGTGAATTTGCAACGCACTTCCGTATGAAATTTCAAGACCCCAAAACACATCATGATTTTACATCAAATATCCTACCTCTTCTGTCTTTCTTATGCCGATCTCGTAGTCTCTGAAACATCGGCAGAAATTCCTCAAAACTAACTCTTCCTTCTCCTGTAGGATCGACTTCGTTGATAAGTTTTTTGATTTCATATTCCGTTGGGTTTATCCCGAGCGCTCGCAGCACTTCGCCAATTTGACAGCAATCAATCCTATTGTCCCCTCTCCTATCGTAAAGAAGAAAAGCTTCTTCGATGTTTTCGTCGCTACTCATGTTTCCTGCACTGTTTGGATTAACAATGCTGTTCTCCTTTGAAGTTTTTCAACCGCTTTTCTCGTCGAAAGAGGAAAGATTCTTTCAACACACCTTTGTGGTGGGCCACGAGTGACCAAGTCGTCAAAATACCGATAAATTATTCAAATACACAGGTGTTAATGCAAATCTATGATAATGTCTTTGAAAGAGTGGCTGAAGTAGTTTTCGTTAGCCAATGAAAAAAGCAATTTTGGTTTTTCAAAGTGTCTTTGTCACCCACAGTCGGTAGTATATGTCGGCATTAGGGGAACTATTTACACAGGTGCAAATAGGATACACAGGAAGCCCATGAAAAACGAGAAATTGATAAAACATTGCTGAAAGAATGAAAGTGGATGAACGGAAGAAGAAACATTAATATTACAAACAATAAAATAACACTTCAAAACATATGCAAACGTTTTATTTTATTTCAATATTTTAATCATCAGAAAGTTTTGATATTTTTAATAAATATGTATATAAAATGACCAACATCCAATTGGGTACATCAGCTATGCTTTTCAAGATTAAAACAGCCAATCTAAATTACTTACTTAAATTATTGCAATTACTTCTTTAGTTCTTTTTTCAATTAAGTGCAAACAAAATTCTGGTCTCTCTAGAGGTATAAATATTCTAGATTTTACTTAGCCCATGAGATTGTAGTCTTCCTTGCATATATCTGGTTTCAGTGTCTTTGCACCAGACTGCATCATCAGGGACCCTGGGCCCTTCTTTCTTCCCTTTCTTCTTTCCCACCCCGTCTCTCCCCCTTTTGCCCTTGGTCCCTCAGGGCAGGACAGGGTCCCCCAGGCTGAGTAACATGACCTGATATGGACTAATGAAATTGTGGGCAGACTAGTTAAATGTAGATGACCTCACCCCACTTTTTCAATTTGACAGTAACCATGATCATCTAGTCTTTGTTTTATCAGGGTTAAGTAAAATCACTTGACATCACTTAAAATCTTAAAAAGAAAGTACTTTGTCCAGAGTGGATGTCTGGTCCCAAAGGGTATCTACCTCAGAGTTGGGATAGCCCCTCCCTGGGGTCAAGAATGAGAGCATGTCTTGTATTTGTTTGCCTCAGTAGAAGTAGCAGGTAATGAAAAGGGGCAAATCCAGGATTATCATTCAGAAGGGGTGGCAAATTGAAGGGGTGATCATGAAAATAGCCTAAGTGGCTTTTGTGCAAGTGTTGATATTTTACAATTTTATTTATTTATTTATTGTATTAATTGCTGACATCCTTGTAATTCAGTCTTCAAACTGCCAAAAGGATTAAATAAACTACTACTACTACAATAGTAAAATCAAGATTAGTAATAGAGACCTTAATTGACCTTTACAGTAAACGGCAACCGCCAAATGACAAACTTTAGTTGTCTGTCCTTAGCCGTTTTTTCACTTAAGTAAAAATATTTGTATTTTCTGTTGTTAAGAGAATTGTTCTTTATTTGCTTGTTGGATTGATAAGGATTAGAGTAAAATATAAAATCAAAATCAAGGTCAATTTTTTGCCGTTTATTGTTAGTGGTTTGCAACCAAAAACGTCAATCTTAAGGTCTCTAATATCATTTTTGGTCATTTGAGAAATTTTGAAAAAAATCACCAAAAAGTCACTTAAGCCATTTTCACGGGACCCCTTCATTTGGAAACCATTCAGATGATATTTTGGACAAGTATCACGAAGAAAAAGGCTCAGTTATCTCAGGGGAGGGTGCACACTCCCTGGACCCCTCCCCTTTGCCATCCACCTCTAACTATCCCAAAACCTTTATTCTCATTTCTAAATATACTACCGGTATTCTTTTAATATACCACAATAGAACCCTGAGTTTCTCGAACCTAACAAGTCAAACCAATTGTTGTTCTCCTTGGATTTGTTCTCTGTAGTTTTTCTCAAATCCCCTATTTTTCTCAAACCAATATTTGTTTGCCTTGGAGGTTTGAGAAATTTGGATTCTACTGTATTTGACTATAAATTAAAGATGCACTACCTCCCCTCCCATGGCAGAAAGTCCCAGAGGTAGGAGTGTAAAAAGTAAACAGCCTGACTTGTAAATAAGTTATGTTTAGTAGCCATGGTAACAGTAAATGTCTTAATTATAACTCGACTATGGATTTTTTACAGGGGAGTTGTGGCAGGTGGCCGTAAACAATATTTGGGAACAAACCCCTGATTATTGGTCGAAGGCGAAAATGCCCAAATCCACCCTCTAACATCCCTACTCTTCATGTCGGCATAAATCCAATCACCCTTATATACTGTTAGTTCATCTCTTTTATGCGCTATATATGTATCTGTGCAGACTAGCTCCTGTCCATGTATTAGCAAATCATTGCTGTTCTTACGAGGTGGAAGTACTGACGTTCTACCAACCGAATCAGACAGTTGTCTAGCTTCATTTCTGTCATGAACTTTTGAAAGTATTCCTTGTTCTTGTCTAAAATTCATTGGTTTAGAAGTTGTAGCATTTACTAGTGGTGAAGTTTGGTGGCTGTTCATTTGAGCTAATAAAGAGATACGACCTTTTGCATTACTTGAGCTGAATTTTTCATTACCAGACACTGGCAAAAATGAATCTGATGATATCGCTTTGGTCGAATCATGATGAATGAATGAGTCATTTGGCTGTCTTCTTATCATTGTACTCACCATGGGAGTAGCTCTAGAGAAGCTAGCAGGATTTGGGAGGGCGGAGTCCATCTCAGACAGAGATGAAAAGCCATTTGCTGATAAGACAGGAGTGCCAGGAGAACTCTGTGAGCTTATTGTCCTGTTAGAACTATAGTTCACTGTACTTGAAAGTGGTATAACCTTTACACCAGAAGAAATCTTTTCAGGAGTAGAGTCATACCCTGATACTGATGAAAATGGATGAGCATATATTACAGGTGTATTTGACGATGATGGTAGACATTTTCCTTGAGGGTTGCCATATTCAGAGCTGTGTATCTTTTTTGGTTGAATGTGATTATTATTTTCAATGTATGATGATGGTCTGTCTTCTTTTGATACTCCTAGGGTGTATTCTATAGGAAGATGGTACCCCTGTGTTGTGATTGTCAGATGCCATATCGGGGGTTGACCTTGAGTGTAATTCTATAGGTTAACAAATATAAGTCAGAAAAATAATATTGGAGCCTTATCACTGGGTCTAGTCTCCCTTGCAGCCGTCCTCGTCGTTGCGTGACGGGGCTAAACATGGCTGCGAGGGAGACTACACTGGGTCTTTAAGCAGATGGGCTTGGAGAAGAGATGTACAGTACACTCCCCAAACATGAACAAGGAAGGAACATTCTCTGCAGATTTGAAATCTTTATCTATTCCTGTCTCAAATTAAAACTATGAATGACAGCAATATAACTTCTGCAAATTGATGCTGACTAGGTAATACTCTACATATTTTAAAAAAAGGCCCAAGTATCTTCAAACTTGTTGAAGTGCAGAAATGCTAGTTTATCTCTCTTAGATAAAGTTTGAGCCAAGAGGTCACTTAAAAAATGTTTTGCATACCAGTTACAGCACGGCTCCAACAGTTCTAGAACATAAATTGATTATTATTCCCTTAAAAACAAATTAGTTGCAATTATACATGGATGACTTGTAATTATTTGTTACCAAAATGAGCCAATATTACAGTCCCCTGGAGGCAATTAACAGTTTTTAAAATCACATACAAAAGTGCCAAGCAACTGACAACTCTGTATATTAAAACACTCTTTGAATTATCACCTCTACAATGTCAACAAAACTACCTTTGTTTCTTTAGAGACGCGTTCAAGTCTCTAGAGAGTAATTCTAAAGTGTTTTATGAGTATTCAAGGAGAGGTCAAGATAAACACAACAAAAAATGTAGGTCGTGCCGAGAGAGGAAACCATAAAAGTGTTTCAAATGAAAAATATTAATTAACCGGAAGTGCATTTTAGTGGCTTCTTTTGGCGAGATTGTTGAAATGCATTAATTCAATTAACAAATTTTGAGCATTTTTAGTCGATTTTTTTACAACCGACACAAAATATTATCAACAAAGTACTAGACACTACAAATGTAGTTCACGGTGCTCCAATTGCCGGAAGAAAAAAAATCAAAGAAAGTAATTAGTATCCCACAGGTTAATGCTACATACCGCTGTTCGCGAGTAATTTTGAAGTTATTTGCTCAATCTTTGTCACAAAATCCTTCGGTATAAAACCTTCGCGTCCACTTTTTCTTTTAACCCAAAACCAGTCTTGATCGTCCTTGTTTAGTACTTCAACAATTTCACCTTTTCTCACGGTAATATCATCTTCATCAATTGCATTGAAGTCGAATTTGACCACAAATTCCCCGTAGTTTTGTTTGGAAAACTCAGCCGGTTGGAGATCTTGAAGAGTAATGTTAAGTGGCGAGTTCTTTGTTTGTTGAGAGGCAGTCTTCATTTTGTCTTTGCGTTTATCGTATTCCTCTTCAGAGACGCAATACGTAAAGGGAACGAAGCCTTCTTTACCGTCCCCTTTCACGACATAAACCCAGTCATTTTCTTGATATAAAGCTTTCAAATGTTCACCTCGTTTCACAGCTATCTCGTCCTCGACGCACGGAATAAAATCGTGAAGAACGACCATTTTGCTTGGCTCAAAATCATCATCCGTATCTTCTTCTTTCTTATTTATGCCTACCAAAGATTCAATACTATCGCTTCCAGTAATTCGTCCTTTTGGGGCTGAATTCTTGATTGAATTCTCTCCATCTTTCTCTGTCAAAGAATGTTTACAAAATTCAGCAAAAGATCATGTAAACATATCAACGATAAAATTATTGAGTTCAAGAAACTTACTCTTTCTTTTTCGACGAGGAATCCGGACTGGACATAGAAATGCCATTAGGAGCTTGGAAGGAAAAGAAGCAATAACATGATAAAACTAGTAAAAACTACAAGCGAAGACAACTGTCCAGAAAACCGCATTTGACACCGTCCTTGGAGATCGAAGCACTTAATTTTGACAAAAAGTTTCGCAGAGGGGAGGGGAAGGTCGGGGCGGGACGTCGTTTCCGTTTCTAAATTTAGTTTTGTAGTTCATTTTCCAAATTATTACTAATTGAAAAAGAACTTACTTTACTGGAACCTTTTAGAGATAATATGTGTGTGGCTTAATGAAATTTTTATTCTCTTACGAACCTTGCGCGAAGTAAATTTTTGTGGTTGGGCTACCTGTGGATTGAGACCTTTTACCACTCTTTGATTTGGCAGGCTTACAAATCAAAAACAAACAAATCAATCAAACAAACAACTGAAACAAACAATATTCGTCAAGAGCTGAAATGATTAGATTGTTGTGTCACTGAGTATTGTTCTGGCCCGGGAGCATCGTGTTTACATGAATTTTGCATCGCATTTCGTCCCGAAGCTGGAGGCAAAGGCTTGAATTCGTCCCGCGAGCTGAAGATGTCTCACCCGAAAGTCATGTAAATTCCTGCATGGTTTACAAGAAAGCAATGACCGGATTCGGAGTTGAAATTTGGCCCGGGGAGAACTCATCCTGGAAACGAAGTCATCCTGTCGGTTTACACGTCCATCTTTTCGCCATCTCATCATCTACGTAAATCCATACGACGTCAAGTCTTTCGAGCAGGAATACGATTAATAAATAAAAATAATCTTTTCACAGCAGCGTATCCACTACCCTGCGAGCAGAGTCTCCCTTTACCTTCTCACATGTACAGCGGTTCGTCATCTGATGGCATGCGCACTTACATTCAACTACAGTCGATATTTTACTGTTCAACCCTCAAACTGTCATGCTGATTTAATTTGTGCTGAAAGAGGATGAACCTGGGCCCCCTAGTGGTCCCTAGTGGACCTGAAAGAACAACACGTCAAAACTCAGTTCAATATTAAAGGCTATTCTCCACTCCTTGCAGAAAGCTGCCGCAGCGAGCTAGCGCGAGTACTTAACAAATTGAAGATGGTTTTGAGTTGTCTGTCCTCTTATTGACACACTCTTGACGTCATAAAATGTTCAAAACTCAAGTGGAATCACGAGCGCAGCGAGTGGTTTCCCTGCAAAGTGTTGAACATTTTATGGCGTCAAGAGTGTGTCAATAAGAGGACAGACAACTCAAAACCATCTCCAATTCGTTTTTTACAACAATTATTTGAGATAAAAGTTAAAAATCCTTTTCAAACGGGGCAACAGAACGAGCGCGCGCGCTGAAACGCGTCAGCAGTGTGTCTGTCCTCTTATTGACACACTCTAATCAACCAATCAGATCGCGAGATTAGTATCAAGTGTTGTACAAAATTTTATTCGCAGCGAGAACTAGCTGAGCGAGTTGAAAATTTTGAACCAATTTTGCTCGCAGCGAGTACTCGCTCAAATTTAACCAATCACGCATTGTGTAGATATCACATGATCAACAGCACTCATCAAGATGGCGGTCTGAACTTAAGAAAATTGGCTCTACAACTCACAAGAAGTGGAGATTAAACAGCGAGTAAAAAGTACGGACAAGGTCGTTGCGAGTCATTTCAGCGACGGAGAAGAGGAGAATGGGCTTTAAATGTGCCCGATAGGAATTGAGCCCGCGCGCACCACTCACTCGCGGCGGGTACGCCAACCATGAGAATGGTTAAATAAGACGGGAACAACGAGACAGTCTGATGTGATCACGAAGTCATACCGTTGTCCACACAAACCGCTTACATTTAATGAGTTAAAGCCGCGAAAACTCGCGCATGCGCAGTCGTTTTGCCGCGGTGTCGTTTCGGACCAGTATCTTTTTCCACTTCTTGGAACGTGTATTTACCTTATTTCTTTATTCACTTTTTTTAGTGAAATAATTCCATTTCCGCATGGGAAATCAGATTTAATTTGTTGAGTGCTGATCAGTGCGTCGTGTGAGACCTTTTTTCTATCACCGGAGAAAAACATGTTCGATCTTCAAAACAACGGCCTTTTCTTTGTTCGAAAGGCACTTGTTCTTCAACCAAATCAATCTGTTTAGCTTTGGGACAATGCTTAGATCAAGATATCAAACCAAATATCATAATTATTCCTGCTGCATTCAGTTTGCCCTTCACACTGACCCATAACTTGATATTTCTCGATAAATAAAAGAAGACGAGTACTATACTTCAATCAATGCAGTCTTTTCGCAATATCTCCGGGCTACTTCCGTTTCTTTACGACGCGGCTCTTTACAATGAAATGTTTATATAAAAGAGTTTTGACAATTCTGAGTCAAATGCAAAGGATGTAGAAGATAAAGTACCATTGTTACTTAACGTAAATGCTCCCTTCATATTTAATCTATCATGTAATCATCTTACATGTACGTGATCCTTGTTCCCATGTGGTAGCTAAAGGATGATGCAGCCCTTTTTCATTTAAAGTATTACTAAAAGCTGTCCATGTTGTATTATCTCCAGTCAACTACAATGTATAGCTGAGCGAACGCCGCCGAACACCTGTCCGGATGAAGGGGTACGCACGTATTTCCCTATATAAGTAAAGACTAAGTATATGCGACCCAAAAGGGTATCTAGTTTTACTGGGAAATTGTGTCTGAAATAGTATATAGATTTTGACCATTCTGATCTTAAATAAGGAAAGAACAAATTTCCCATTTTGTATTGGCCTGAAAAGGGTACATTTTAAAGAGAAAATCAATTTTATCAATGACTAAATTAGCAATTTCTCTAGGTTAAGATTTGAGCGGCTACTCAGTTAAGCGATTTTCGAGCGGGGAATTGAAAATGACGATTTTTCAGTACTACATTTGACCAAGAATACCCCAAAAACTGCTAATTTTAGCGCGAGTACAAAATTAGTGATTGCGAGGAACATGCTAAAATTTGCTAAGTTATGTTGCCGCTAAAAATAGTACGTTAACCTTAAAGTATTTTAAATACAAAACTATCTTTTGTTCTCATTAGGAACAGGATAGAAAAAAAAATTCTAGCCGTTTGAAATAGAGTAATAGAGTAACGGTTTCGTGAATTTTGAATTAAAAGCTCGCCGCACATCCCTAGAGCTAGTTGCCCCCGGGGGTCGAACAAAGTGTGTGGAAGAGTAAATATACAGTTATTTACAGTAGTCCATCTCAGTACGTGGTTCCGCGAAGTGCCAAGGTGAGGATACGCCTAGCTTGAATGATTAATGAAGTCGTTGGACAAAGGAAGTGGAACTCGTCGCGAATGTACTCAGTAACCACTGAAGTACTTAGGAAGAAAGCTATTCACTTTTTCATAAACGTACGTATATTTTTGATTTTATTCATTAGCATTTAGCTTATATTTAGTCTCAGTCTGTACCAGGAACACACACAGAACTTCATATACCCTACGTATACTTAGAACAGTCAGTGGTGTAGGTTCTTTTACGTCCCTCTAATGCAGGATAACCGTAGCCGGCAAAGTTTAGTACAGTGACAGAGTTTTCGCGAGTAGTTTTTATTGAAATCAGTTAAGGATGGGTTATAGATACGCAAAAGTAATGAATTCAATATCGTATCGATCTAAAATTGAAAAGACGAGAACATATTGAGAAACATTGCCCTGTCTGCGTATATTCCCTTGTGTTTGAAATTGTGAATGTTGTACTTATTGTTAGGCTGTGCTTTAGTTCTACAATTGATGTCCTGTCATTGTAATCCTTTAAACCACTAACCCATACATATTGGCAACTCATCCATCATTAAACGACTTAAACCGATAATCTAGCTAGGCGTGTATCTACCCTCAGAAGCATTGAACTGGTGAAAACTTTATCACTGCATGTGCACGTACACCATAGATTCACTTTGATACCGAAGTACGTGACGATTTTAGGTCGTTTACAGTGACAATAAAGTCTTAAATTCGGAACTTGGAGATTTGCTTAGATATATGGTATACAAGCGCGGTAACTCTGACATAAACCAGCTATTACAGCGAACAATTAATTAACCACACACAATTTTTTGAGACAGTGCGATTGATAAAAATGTACTCGGACAAGTATAAAAGCTACGCCGATTGTAATTAATAAAAACGAGGACAATGAAAGAAGGAACTGTGGACACGCGAGAGACTAATTGACGCCAATAGAATGCGGTCGATCTGGACTATCGTCACTAAGCATTCAAAACTTAACTTTACAAGACTGCACATGATATATGATTGAAGAGAAGACAGCTACCCATGCATGCAAGTCCCAGTGAGAGATCGAAAAGTAAACTTAGTGGAAATTGAAAAGTAAAGAAATTGTACTTGTGAGTGGCGACAGTACTTTTTTAAAGTATGGTTAATAATGATCACGTGATAAAATAATCATGATGTCATCGATTAGTATTTGATAAAAATTATAATGGTAATATAACAAATTTATCAAGATGATGATGAAATAATACACATGGTTGAACAAGAACAACACTGACAGCAACAAGAACGATAAAGCGGCTGAAAAACAAACAAACAAACAATAAAAACCCCGAGAATTCAAACAGACGAGGAATTGATCACAAAGTGATGACGTCACAAGTTTTACCATTTGAAAAATATGGCGACAAAAATCGTATATCATTAATTGTAAAATATAAATCTCTCGAGCGCGTTTTATTTAACTGTTCATAAATTTACTACCCGAAATAAGAGACTATATGGGCAAAGACTAAATTTTTAGGCAATATATAATACAAATCTGACAACATTTTGCAAGTATGTAAACAGAAAAACAGTGAATGTTTTTTCTGAGTTTTAAAATATAACAAGGAAAAAGGTAATGACGTCATGCGATGATTCTATTCTAAGAAGAAGAAGAAAAGGAAGCAAATACAAGAAAGAACAAAACCAAATCTGATTATCCACTCAACAACCTGGTACTTCCCTGCAGAAATCAAACGATTTGTTTATATATTCATACATCCGCCAATCATCAGATTTATTTAATATTTGATGTTTATATAAAACATCTGTAAAATGAGAAAGTGCAATAATAATCGAATATAACTGTTGTTCATGGCATATCATCACGGACGCAGAACTGCTGACAAACGGAACGAATATGAAACGCCAATGCAAGGGAGACATGTTTTTTTAGGTGCTATCCATTTATAAATAATTGGTACAATATGTTACGACTTTGTTCGTGACATAGTCAGTTTTTGCACTTGCCAAGTTCTGTTATTTCTACGTCATCTGTGCATCTATTACAGAATAGACGCACGTCCGTAGAAATGGAATCTATTTGTTATTTGCGATTTCATTGTCAGGACGCCCGGACTGACCGTAATATGGAGGTGTCCGTCATATAATATTTTCTATTTCGGGATATTTATTTTATCTTTATTTTATTTTCATTTTATTATTATTTTATTTTATTTGCCCAATGGCAGGAAACACCGCTATAGCACTATAAGCCTTGAGACCGATTTTAGCTGTAGGGATCGAGGGAACCGTCCTTTACGTGCATGAGAACTTTCGTATTATAGTTTTTTTTTACGGAGGTGTTCGTATTACAGAGTTGATCGTAATTACAATGTAATAGATGTAGTATTTATTTTTTTCAACAAAGGTCATTTTCCTTATCAAGTTCATCATTCATTTACGAATGAATGTTTAAAACTGTGAATTTTTCCTGTTTATGTGTGAATCAAATGAAAGGTAATGTGAAAACAAGTGATGAATGAATGAATGAATGACTGATTGAATGAATGAATGAATGAATAGATGAATGAATGAATGAATGAATGAATGGGTGGATGGATGGATGGATGAATCGAATGGATGGAGCGGAGTCAATCATACTGATTTCAAATCAATAAGAGGAATATAAATAATGACTCGCTGGATAGAAATAAAGACAAAAGAAAGACAAAAAAGTAATTAAAAACGGGAACAGGTGAAGAAAAAAGCAAAATATGCAGAAAACTGAGTTAGAAACGATATCGCTTATGAAAAATTGAATAGTTTGCCTTGTTGTTTTAATTTCAGAGCGTATTTACATTTATTTTCTAACCTTACAAATTAAATAATATTACATACTCAGTTTTGCTATGACTCAAATATTGAAAAGAAGGAAATATTTACGATATCCCGCTTTTTGGAACAAAAACAACAACTTGGAAACCTCTTAAATTGAACAATATTTAACAGCTGTCCCAGCTGATAATCTTAAATTAGCCATCATCAATAATCTGCTCTGATATTTTCACAGATTTGATTTTTTGAAATGAAAATAATATTATATCAGTTGTCGTGCCACGTCGTCATTTCATTAAAAGCTTGTGTTTTAACAAACATTGTCGTATTCGTACTGTGATTGTTTGAAAATTGAATGATAAATCATCAAGCGCAAGAAAATTAATTTAACCTATTATGATTGCCATTGGCTGATTACATGACTAATGATAAATGTCTCTAGCGGTTTGTGTTGACTTCTATATATTGCGAAACACCCTTCTAAATATAATACTATTGTATTGGCTAGCTATAGCTAAAGAGCTTCGACGCTGAAAGTACGTTCAGACAACAGCACAGTAAAGACTGCTAAAACAAGCACATTTAAAGAAAAAAAAATCAGAGGGGAAAACAACGACGTCAAGTGAAGTGAACGCTATTATTCTGTATAGCTTGGTAACGCCTTCATTGCGTGAATGAACTTGTTTGAAAATAGGCATATGGTAAGTTAATTTCTGTGTAAAATATTTATTATTAAGTAAATATATCTCGATCATTTGTACTAGTAATGTATTCTGGATGATTATTTCATAACATTAAGAAGGTTTTCGAGTTTTCTTGTCAATTCTTTTGTCCACAAGAAAGAAAGAAAATCAAACGTTTTTAAAACTTAAGCTGGTTTTCGATGGAGAGCGAAAACGGTCCGTATTTATGTTCTCTCGTGATATTATTCCAGATGTCTATTTATAACGATAGCGATAAAGGAATTTGTGGGTTGTAGAATATTTGAAGGGAACACAGAGTTTTAAGTTGTTTTTAGAGGATTAATCCCACAAAGAAGGCAAAATATTTTGGTTCAATTCTTCTTCATGTTTGACGATTGCGGCGCGACTAACCAGCAACGCGGCGGTTTCTATGTAAAAACTCAAATCAAAGCGGCGGGGAAAAAAACTTTTAAAAAACTAATAAAAAAGAAAACAAGAAAGAAATGATGATTTGGTGTGATTTATAACAATGAAATCCTATAATTTTCAAACTTCAAATAAACATTTGCATCCTTGGAGACCCAGATCGACGATATAAGAGAAGGGAAGGGAGCAGAGATTGCATATGGGAGGGGAGATTGCATACGAGCAAATAATTTGCTTTTTAATCAATTACTTTGGATTTGAAATAAACAGGCATTTGTATTGGACTCAGAGGAAGCGATGGTGTGTCAACTGACATGAATTCATTACTCACTTGAACCTCTTTAGAACAAGAATGCTTTTTTATTCAAACACCAAGTGAGTTGTCAAGTACAGAACTGATTATTGGCTATTAGATCTTGGCGGTTTGAACTACTCAGTTCTACGTGAGTCACAATCTCTCAAGGTCATGAAAAGATCAGATAGATCTTTGTGAAAGAAATTTCTAAGTAATCGGAAAGAACGGGATCGATTTTCGCGCCAAAACGGACAAAAAGCGCGCGTGCGTTCGTGTGGAAACTCCCCAGCTATAAGCTTAAGGTAATATATAACTGTACTTATTTTTTATGTTTGCTTCAATTTTCATGCTCCTTCTTTTATTTTGAATAAGAGTTTCCTGTTTACCGAGCAACTGTCAAAAAGTAAAAAAATAGCTTTAATGAGTTTTAAAACTTCCTTAGTTTGGTTGTAACGCTCTGTTGTAAATATGGCCGTAGGCAAACAGAAGGCAATGTCAGTTTCAAAGTTTTCTTTGGAGATATTGCCTTCCTTTTCGTTTTTAAAGCCTTTTAAGAAATATGGGAATCATATTGTGAGCAGTATCTAAATTAACAATGATTTTAAGACATGTATCTTTGTTCAAATATAGATTCCTTTCGACAACAATATTGTTTTGCGGTCTTTTTACCAGAGAAAGTTGATCAAAGATTTTTTCCCGCCAAATTCGCACCGTTCGCGTGCGCGCTCGTCTTGAATGAGGAACAAGCAAAGACCGAGAAGGTACTGCCGATTATAATGAAATTCGATCTTTTCAGAGTTTTTTCTATTAGTTATGAATGCTCTTGAAAAAGAAAGCAAAATGCTTCCGTTAAACCGGAAAATACTCTAAAAATGCTCATGTGTGTCTAGCATAACGAGTCACGTTTATCAATTAACGCTTTGGCGGAGTTTGTCTAAGTAACTGAATGTATCTCAAAAAGTTATGTTTGATTAATGTTGTACAGCTCAGAGGTCCTTTTTTGACCACGCCATATCGTCATGGAACAATTTAAGCGACGATACTAAGAACAGTACAAACATTACTAGTTTTAAACGTTCTGCCCGAAGTGAATTGTGGGACCGTCTATAATTAATTGCTGTTTTTAATCCTAATAGTCCATATATTTTGATAAATTATTTATTTCTTACCATACTATGTATTCTCATTAGAATTTATATATATACACCCATTTTTGTAAATTAGTATTGAAAATCCCTTTTGGGAATTACTAATAAACGTATTGTATTGTATTGTATTGTAATGTTTCTTTCTTCGTTTGCGTGAATGATGAATACACTTTAAAAACTTCATGTATATTTTAATGACAAACATAGAATTATCAAAATATAAACAAAAATGTTGTTGACAGTTTTGTTTTTGGTTCAAATTTAGATCTCCTAGGTTAGATATTACAAACTTGTATAAAACTTGTATTGAAACTGATTTATTCAATGGACTATTTAAAAAAAACATTCAGTATTATATTGTTCCTATACTTTTTGTTTCCTAGCATTCAACTCTTTACGCAAAGAGGCTCTTGATAGCCATGACGCAAAACTGTAGTTTCTTTGAATTCAAATGAGTGTTTTGAGTACCTCTTTGAAGAGCAGCTGAAAATGTAAATTAGGCACGTAATTTTTTTTGGCAGTAACATAAGCATAGGATTAGGTGGGGAGAGAGGGGTTGACCCTCAATTTCGTCTGCAAAAATGGTAGCATTTTAACTGCTACTTCTGTTTATATATGCGAACATGCCGCTGCAACTGCCCCCTGGTTCAGAAATACTCTGCCTTTCTGGAAAAGACCTAAATTAGTCTGAGCATGCGCAGTCTCCATGCACTGGGCTCCATATAAACAGGTGTTAAGAAAAGGGCTTTAGCTAGCTAACTCTCTCAAGTCGAGGTATATTGCTTGCTTTAGTTTGAGGTCATTCACAGTCTTGTAGGACATAATTTTCATGGGTTAAATTGACTGAATTAAAAGTTTTTGATTAATTTGATATTATCAAATGGTGGTGCAATTTGAAGGCATGTAATAAATTACACCACAAACAATTTTTAATAACCTTTTGATAGCTAATCTTTAGGTTATGTAGAAGCAACTCAATTCAGTGTTTCCATGGAGACGGTAGCAAACTCGACGAAGAAATAAAATAAAACAAAATACTATCACGTAAAATGGCACTTTTTGCGTCAGAACTACATGAGTGTGCACTCACTTTCGCGATGAGTGGTTCGACGACACGCAGAGTTGAAAAAAGAGATAACGTAACCAAGAACAAAGAATTTTGTTCTTACTTTTCCTGTTTTCCATTACAGTTCTGAGTCCTTTCTCATACCACTTTCCTATCGATGCAGGAAGCCATCGAAAGTCATCAATTCTAAAGCTGTTATCAACACGCTCTTATCACGTGACTCCTAAAACAGGAAAGGGTGTTAACATCTTATGCTTATCATCGCGACATTTGCATTTTTACGAAATTTCTTTATTTTTTCTGTTAAAACAAACGTTCAGACGATAATTATGACCACAGCTTCGTTTCCATGTTAACGTGTTACTTCGTGCATGAGTGATACCACAATTTGACTCCACGAGCTACGAGCTACCAGGCATTGTTCGCCAGGTTCTTTCCTACCATAATCCGCTGTCAAACCTTTACCCTGGGTTGAATGAAACCAAGATTTCTGATCCTGGCTCCCCGACTATTCCCGAATGAATAGAAAACGCGCCCGCGTGCTGTGTGCAGATTTAGAGCACGCGGGGATTGATTAGAATACGAAAGAAGTGTCAAGAGAAGCATGAGGCATAGCCGAGTACTTCTCAACGCTTCTCGAGTGTTGTGATCAATCCCCAAGTGTTTTCAATCTGCACACAGCACAGCGGGCAAGTTTTCTATTTCTTTTATAAAATATAACGTCGGTTTTCGAACAAATTCAGTGTTCATTTACATTGACGAAAAATTCGAAAAGTGCGCGCGCGTGCTGCGTGCACATTTAGAGTTTGCAGTATACGCGTCCTTCGGCCAATGAGAGCGCGCGTTACATGACGGATATTTTATAATTTCTACTATACTATACTTATCCGCCTTCACTCAAGAATTTGTTATGTCGGGGTATGTATATGACTTTGTATCTTAATTGGCGGTAATTTGCTTGAGCTGGCCGGATTTTTAAGCACTTGAAACTTTAATACTGTAGTTTGGTTCCTTTTTTACCACGATTCATAAAGATTTTTGCACGTTGTATATATACTTGTGCCCTCTGGCACTAGTTTAACTACAATAGTTCGTCAAGCTTGGAAATATCATTGTTCTCTGGGGAAATCTTGTGTGCAAAAAGTAGAAAATTCTTTTTTGAAACGGATACAGATGTTTTAAATATATCTGAAAAGACATTGAAGGGGGTAGAAGAGGTGAGTGACCGAGAAAAATAATCATTGGGTATGGAATGAATGAATGAATGAATGAATAGGAATGAATGAATAAATAAATAAATAAATAAATAAATAGGAATGAATGAATGGATGGATACATAGATTAATGAAGGAATGAATGAATGAATGAATGAATGAATAGATGAATGAATGAATGAATGAATGAATGAATGGGAATGAATGCATGAATGGATGTATAGATTAATGAAGGAAGGAAGGAAGGAATGATTGTTGAAATAAGAAAGAAGTGAAAAAGGAAGGATGAAAGAAAGAATAATGAAGAAAAAACGAAAACAAACGGATACTGCGCCCATGCCACCCACGACTGAAAAATCAAACGAAAATAAAAATGAAACATGAATATTAATTTTTCAATGACAAAAATACTAAAATTCTACCTGCATAAATGATTGAAAGAAAAACGTTAACTTCAGAAATTGGTATTGAAAGAAAAGTTATTAATTATGTCTGTTGATTTCTTTATCTTTTGTCAAAAATAATCCCTTCTTGCTAAGTGCGCTTTTAAGACTTTTAAGGACTTTATTTTGGCATGAAAAGTCGCCATAAAAAAAACTCAAAAAATTCGATGAAAAGATTGATTGTGTTTGGGCGATAGATTTGTATTTTCGTGATAATCTACTATTTCTCAAATACACAATGCAAAGTTTTAATATTATCTATTAAGTTAGTTGTAGGTGCATTAGTGACCAAAAAATAAAAAATAGAATTCAAATTTCTTCAATTTTTTTCTTAAATTTCAGGACTTAGTTATCTTGTGAGCATCTAATCCAGACATGGTTTCCTAATTGCTTTACAACGACTTAGCGCAACAATCATCACCAAGTACAACCCAAAAACAAGCAGGTGTTCTCTCTCAAAACCTTTATACCAGTTCAAGATCAAACAAATCATCAATAGCGGTGAGGCGGCGCAAAACGGCAAGCTTCAGTTCTGTAAACACGACAGCGAAATCATCAGAAATTGTCAAATCATGCTCACTATGAATCTCAACGAGTAAATTACCGATCGGGAAGGTCCTTTTGAGTCAACGAATAAAAGATCAGCGACGCTCCCAAGTATTGATACCATCCTTCCAGGAAAATATAGTAAGTTTCCCGGCTTGTTATTTTTTAAATAATTTTTTAGATACATTTAAAACAAGTGCATTTATGTTGTTGAAAAGGGCCGAACAAATTGTGGAACAAACTAGGACAAGTAAAGATCTGAAACGGTCCCAGTATCGATCCTTGAGGTACAAGAAAGTAAGTTTCCTCTTGTAATTTTTTGTGAGAAACGGTTTGACTAACGTGTAATAAAATGTTGTTGCAAAAGTGAACAAAAACCTAGAACAAAACGAGTAATCGATCCTTGCCGGGTAGTATAAGGTAGTAAGTTTCTTGTTACTTTTGAGAATCGTTTAGCTAAAGTGTAATATTGAAAACTGACCAAATACATTTTTCCAAATTTCGCTGCGCAAGTGCAGGGCGAAAAAAGGGCGTCCAACAACAATTCCCTGAGGTATACAACCGCGGCTTTTATCAAACCTAACAAATTGGAAGTAGTGCCATAAGCCAATTAATGGCATAATAGTCCATAGTCGTTCAAGGACAAATTAACTCGCTCTGGAACATCAAAAACAAAACAAAAAAGCTTTGAGTATAAATCTTTTCAAATTCGTGAACAAAATCTAACTGGATTGTTATTAGAGTATTTCTATAAAGTTAAAAATCGTTGTAACATCGTTGTGAATGACATTTATTATTCTTGACAAGCCTATGTTACTGTACTTTGGCAGTTTTTATAACAATGAGTAACTAACGTTGACGTACAACGTTTCGATGCTGCTAAAAAAATTGAAATTGAAATTAAATAAAAATAAAAATAAAAATAAAAATAAAAATAAAAATAAAAATAAAAATAAAAATAAAAATAAAAATAAAAATAAAAATAAAAATAAAAATAAAAATTCTCGATATCTGCACCTGTTCAGCGATAAACCATTAGCAATCACTAAGACGGGCCTATAAATTCAAGAGGATTATTCTTCACAGTAAAAAGAAAATGCCGCCAATTCCCTCCCTATAAAGTGTAGCTTATCATATCTATGGAGATATATTTACACGGAAAGATTAGGAATTTGCCATTCAAGAAAAAAATAAAAAAATAAAAAATAAAACAAAACAAATTTCGGGTCGTGCAGTGTATAAAATATTGCAAGCTGATTGGCTCATTAGTGTGATGTAATGGCGTATAGCACATTATCAAAACAAATGAAAATTACATTACCAGATACCATAGTGATCTTTTTCTCGAAAAACAATTATCCATAGCAACTATTACACTGAAGAAAAAAGATAAAGTTATAAATGTAACTTTTAAACAAAAAAACAAATGTGCACCTAATTAATCAAAAGAGTATATGACTCCATTACATGTCGTTGCTACAGTAATTTTCTTTTTCACGAAACTCGTAATACATATGCCTCAAATTACGGCTTATAAGTCCCCCAGTTACCGTAAAGTTCCTATTTTTTGAGACTCCTAAACTTAGCGCTCTCTCTAGGAGAAGATTAAGCAGTTACTTAGTTCAGCGATTTTCGGGGGAAATTTTTTACTAAAATTGACTATTAAAAAATACCCAAAATACTAATTTTAGCTAGCACAAATTTAGTGATTTTGAGAAACTCGTAAAAAATTTGCTAAATTATGTTGGTGCTAAAACCTTTATAAAGGTTATGTAGGTGTTAGCTCCCCTGCAGTTATAAACCCTCTTAAAAGCAATTAAAAAAGGCAGCCGACCGTTTCTAAGCTCCCTCCTCGCGTTTTGTGGTGGGTTGGTCCGCATTTGGGTTATTTTTTGAACTCAAATATTTTTCGTATACAATTCGTTACTAGTAAAAGCTTGGACCTTTTTTTTCAAAAGCCAAGACAACTTTACTTAAAAAATTTCCGGTGTTTCTCGAATTGCGAGTTATTTTCAACTTTTATGATTTTAAATGCAATTTCACGGGTGCTCGGGCAGTCCCGTAACTATCCCGTAAATCAACGGGCCAGTAAAATTATCAGAAATTTTGAGAAACGTGCCCCCTGATTTCATTTGAGACGAGTTCCAAAAACAGATCGACCGAACGCGGGGGCAATACGTCTAATTATAATTTGATGGTCGAAGGTTGTTATAAGGGTCCGCGGGCGAAGTTCCAGTCCTCAGTCTCTTGGTTATGCTTTCCTGATTGAGGATATTTCTTCTATTTCAGGTGTAACTTCCAAACATGTCTGAGCTCGTAGATCTCATTCTGACGTCATTTGCAATGTTGTCCATTGCTCTAGTTGCTATGGTATCCAACTTACTCATAATCGTGGCGGTTCTTTGGAACAAAAGAATTCGTAACATTGCGAACATTCTCTTCCTCAACCTCGCAGTGGCAGACTTCTTCCAGGGGTTCGTCTCCATTCCCCTAAGACTCGCGGAACAACTCAACCAGACTGACACCAGGCCCCTTATACCGTGCTTAGTGGTAATACCGCTGACCATCTTTTTCTACAGCGCATCGAATTTGAATATCACGATTATAAGTGTGGATCGCTTTATTGCATTATATAAACCTATGCATTACAAGAACATCGTTACACCTGTAACCGTAGGCGCGGTTATTATAGGATGTTGGGTTGTTGCACTAGCTGTTGCACTAACGCCGATCGTAACAGGTTGGGGAGCCAAAGCCGACGTTCACTTGACTGACATTTGTCTCTTCTCAACAACATTTGCGAAAGGAGTATTTATTCATGTTATTTTCTATTATCAACTTTTTTGTGCTCTTAGTCCTCGGCGTCACCAACGTGTATATCCTTAAGACAGCCCGTAATCAAATCAGGCGGATCCATGTGGCAAAGGTACCAACGTTTGAAACGAACACTGACGCTATGTCCACCGTTAACCACACGGATTCCTTCCAAGTCAGCCCTGGAGGCTCACAGAAGTCGACTTTGTCCTTCGCGTCTTTTAAGAACAGAGTTAACGCCCATAGATTACGTCCTGCGGGGCGAGAACGACGAGCGACTAAAGTTGTTTTAATTATCGTTGGATTATTTATTGTTCTCACTGTACCAATTACAATCATTGATTTGCTGGACGTGTTTGAAGCCAATGTTGCTATTCCCTTAGTTGTTACAAAGATTGCAGTGTTCATGGTGTATGGGAACGCGTGTTTTAATGTGTTCATCTATGCAGGATACAACCAAGAAATGAAGGATACATTTCAGTTAATGTATGTTAAGCTTAAATTTTATCTACGAAGATCGCGATGACACAGTGCTAGTAAGACCTGGAACTCGTTGCGCTCGTTTTGCTATCGGGCCCACAAATTATGCCCTTAAAGTTTCTGCAAGAGACCATAATACTAAGAGAGCGAAACTCAGTATTGATGTCTGTGCGGTGTTCGTGGTGGCCAAGGCTATTTTTAGTAACTTCGCCATCGCGCGCGCAAGGCTCTCAAACAATAAAATCTGATTTTAATTTTGACGCGCGCGCGCACAGGACCTTTAATTTTGCTTTCGGCATTTCAATCCAAGCCTTGCTTGGTGTGGTTTGTTCACTGATTTAGTCATTCATTCGTTGATTCATCCTTTCATTCATTCGTTCGTTCGCTCATAGAACAAGGTAAGGCTCGATAAGAAGAAGACAAAATGTACTTTTAATTTACTATATCAGCAGGAATATGAGGACTGATTGCTATTAAATAAAGTTAAGAACAAAGAAGACTATTAAAATCTCTCACGAAACACGTTTACCATACAAACCAGTCATATGACAAGTAAAAATCGGTAACATATTCAAGAAATAAATAGAACAAAATTTGAATAAATTAATAATGATGCCATTAATTTAATATTTATATTAGAATAGATTGCAAAAAAATAAAAATTCAGAAAATACTAAAATCTAAGCATTAAGAAACCGAAAAAGAAAAAAGAGAGTAAAAAGGAAGGGAAAAAGGGGAAAAAAAGAAAAATATTCCGACCTACACAGGGCTCGAACCTATAACCCTTACATCGGACCCCCCGGAAATGGGGAAAGAATAACTAGATAATTGAAAAAATAGGAAAAAGCTAAAAATGAAATTTGGGACGATTCTCCCGAGACATTCATAGAAGCTGAGACATCGAATCGACTTACGTTACGGATGAAGATTTCGGCCCCATCCACGCTATCCCGGTGCTACATATTACAGTTGACTTAGCCCGAAGGCCATGCAGGGAGGGAGACGATATCCGGACCCTAATCCATACCTTTAGATATCACCTTAGACCGCTGCGCTACCTAGACACTTAATATATTTAATGACTAATCGGGGTAGTCTATTCGGCGAAGTTTCATTGTTATGCTAATAGGACTATTCCAAACCTTTAGGGAAATAGGAGAACCAATCAAAGTCCAGTATGAATGATTTCATAAATAAACAGAGGAAAGAATAAATAAAAGAATAAATTTCCGTGAACATTTCTAAGTGCATAAAGGGTTCTTTGCAAAGTCAAGAAGTTACGCCAATGACTGTTTATGGATTTTACGGTTTTTTTCTTTTGCTGGATGATCATCAAAACTGATTTTCCATTTCAAGAACAATCTTGAGGCACGTTTGAAGACTTAAAATGTCAGTAAAGTTAAGTATTTAAAGAATTTTACAATTGGATAATTCATACAAGCTTGTTATGAGTTTGTTGTTTCTACGCGCGTGTAAGGATCCCATACAAATTCAGCTGAGACTTAAATACACTTTCTTTATTAATTAAAGCCCCACGGGCTTGGTCTAGATCTGAACTGTCAAGACCTCGGTCTGATATTTTTTCCGTAATAACCGAGCTACCTGTCGCAGACCGAGCATGCAGGTGTGCAAAATTACCCAAGTGGCCTTTGCAAGCAAGCTTTGTTGCTCGAGCTTCCTCGTTCCTCAAGTGAACGCTATTATAGCGTCTTCTTTTAAGTAATAACGCCATCGCGCGCAAGCAAGGTCGAACAGAATCTCGAACAGTAGAATTTGATTTTTGACGTACACGCGGACGGGACCGTTCGCTTTCGGCGTTTGATTTCTATCGTTTGAGAGCCTTGCGCACGCGATGGCGAAGTTACTAAAAATAGCCTTAGTCACCGCGAACATCGCACAGACATCAATACTGAGTTTCGCTCATCTTAGTATTATGATCTCTTGGTTTCTGATGTTTCTTCTAGCGCGCGCTATTTTGAAACAATGTCATATTCGTTTTGGTTTACAGGGAAATTTATGGCTGCTTGCGCATGCGCACTCCGGTCAAGAATTAACGTGCTCAATTAATACCGCGTGCTTCTAGAAACATGAGATGTTTCAGGGCCCGCTTGTTCGAAGGGCGATTAACGCTAATCCTGGTTAAAATGAATGGTTTTCTTTATAGTTAATCTTGGGTCACACTGATCGTCTTTCGAACGACCGCGCCCATTCCCAGAGCTTAAATCAAAGCTGATCCAGAATTAAACCCTAAAAAAACGATCGTTTTTTATTTTAAAATTGGTTAAAATGAGAGTTAAAACTCTCGTGGAATAAGACTCAAAAGATGTCCTGATGTCCGTTTCTAAAGATACGATCTCTTGACGGGAAGAATTACGGGAATGCGCGCGAGCATCCCGTAACTTTCCCGTGAACCATTTAAAAACAACAACAACAACAAATGCGCTTCGAAAAACGCCCGTCAACTTTGTCGGGTTAGATGCGGCGGTCTCTTCGGGTACAAAGATTACAAAAAGTTAAAGGAAAATAAATAAGTAAAATAAAGTAAAATTGAATTTAATAAAGCAAAATAAAATGAACTAAAATAAACATCGAAATATATATAAAAATATCTGTGCTGAACAATAGCTTTACTGTTGCACAAAAGACATACACATAGCTCTCATATTAAATAATATTGTACATAGGTTTATCATTTTGTAGGTGAAAGCAGGAGCCACAAAATATAATTTCTATTATAAATTTATATGTAAGAAATATGCAGTAAAAATAAACTTAGTGGCATCGCAACTGGTCTTGCGGATTTATTGGATTACGTACGTACTACGGATTTACTGGATTACGTACGTAGCTACGGATTTTCTGGATTACGTACGTAGCTATGGATTTACTGGATTACGTACGTACTACGGATTTATTGGATTACGTACGTAGCTACGGATTTACTGGATTACGTACGTAGCTACGTACGTACGTACAATGCGTGCGTTAATTAACGCACGACTTATTATATCGTTAGGATATAAATAATAAAATATTCTATAAATATAAATATTCTGTTCTGAGATCTGCTTTGGAACGAATCGAACGTAAGAATAAATGAGTGAATGAATGAAGGAATAAAACAGGGTGCATATGGGGGATGGAATGAAGAAACACCAGCCAGAACCAGCTCAATCCTATAAATTGACTAGTGTCATGAATGTGCACGAGTAATTAATGCTAACGATCTTCAACGTACTTTCAAGTGGCTTCGCTACGCTAAGTGCGTTGTTTCAAAATCATTTCCGTTTGATCAAAGGCCGAGATCCCCTGGGGACCATTGACTTTAACGAACTCTAGGGCTTCTCTCTATTTTTGTCTATCTTTGGTCGTATTCTATGTTTTTTTTCATGCCCAACACTTCAAGTCTCTGGTCTCCAAGGTATAAAGGCAAGAAGGCGCCGAGAAAAAGATCTACGATCGAATGGGCATTTGCGTTCATTTAATATGCTATATGCAGCTCTAAGACTATTAATTTGATTAATTGTCATTGACATGAAAAGTTTAATTATAGCAGATAATTAGAATATAATTTGTTTTTAACACGCAACTAATACTTTTTGTGCTTTATATTGCTGTACCGAAAACAAATGAGAGAGAGGAAATTGTGTGATTTAAACTCTTTTACTGCGCTTTCATATTTCGATCATTTTTGAGGCTCCTTGATAAATTAAGGTTAAGATGCACCAATACGTCAATATCCTTTACAATAGCCTAGCTTAACTAAAACAAAGAAACACTCAGTTATGGTCATGAAATTTTGGCTTCAGACTTCATAACGATTTATGGGGAAAAATTAAAAAGCCATTTGTTTAACTAAAGCCACTTTTGTTGACAATTATTCTTAACACGACTTTTGCTCAATATTTGTGTTAACGTACAGTCAGCTATAAGTGTATAAATATTGATGTTATCAGAAAAACAGCTGCTTTGGTGGCTATGAATTATGTAGATGAGAAAATTCAATTCAAGAGAGGATAGTTTGAGCATGCAACGCCAGTGTCAAGACGAATAACAACGGCTAATAACGAATGAACAGAGAAACACCGACCATCAAGTCGCGCGTCAACTTGGATCACGGCAGTACGTACGACTTATTTTGCGGAGTCGATCAGGTTTTTATCCTGAAACGAATTTGGGAACTTGGCGAACAGGCTAGGTATGATTATCCCTCGAAATTTTCTTCTTTAAGGAAACCGAGTGAAGAAAAAGAAGAAACTCAACTAAAGAAGAAGACACTGGTTTTTAATTCAGCGTGGCAGTATGATTTCATGCTAATTTAAAGCTCAAACACTTGAGTGAAAGAGGCTGAGTTTGGCCGCAAAAATATACATCCACGACTGACGACCGACGGGAAGTTTCTTAACTTCGTTAACTTTTCAGTCAGACAACACGGTGGTCAGTACTATCAATTTTATCAGAAAGCTAAAGTTGTACTGGGCAGGTGCTTCAACGCGCTTAATTAGCATCGTTCTACTTTTAATACTGCAAAAGATATCAACAAGGAAACTTATCTACATAGTTGAGACTCAGTTCATCTCAGTTTATTTTCAATGGGAACAGTTACATGTTGAAACAATAAGTTATTACAGACGAGAAGAAAACTTCAAGCTAGCGCCATTTCAAATAGTGAGGAAGATAAACTAAAATATTTCGTTATATTGATATTTTAATTCATAACATGCAAAACCGCAACCCAAAGAGAGACTCATTTACAAAGTCATTGACTCTAAGTACTTCTCAACGAGCTGCTCCATCAGAGATCTTTCATCACCATGAAAACAACAACGACGTCAGATATTACTTCTGCGATGACATAAATTCAAGGCGAAATTTTCGTGGGAGAAAGTACTGCTCGTTTTGTAGAAACATTCATGGGAAGCTGAGCAATGAGGAAGGCTTTGAGAGATTTTTTAGAAATTCCGCAAAAAAGAGAGTCAGAACTTTATCTGCACGTGTAAGTGAAGATCTTTCTTCGGAAGACAGTTTCGACCGTTCAAGTCGAAGCAGCTCTGCCTCTGAGAATTCAGTGTCATCTTCAATTTGTCTCTCAATAGACGGGCAAAAAATGTATAAAACACCGAGAAAACTGACGAGAGATCAACTAAGAAATCGTCAAATTGAGAATCAATCACGTGACTGTATCCAAGGTGACGAGCCACGTGCGAAGATTCTGATAAAAATTGTGATGCCTACGATGGATTATGATTCTGATTGCCAATGGTTGCCATAGTAACTAGTTTATGGATACGAAGTATTTTTAGAAATTAAATTTATATTAAAATCTTGGGTTTCCTGTGTTGTTGTTCTTCAAAGCGAGACTCGCTTCAGGCTCTTCGCATGAGTCCAGTGACGCCTGACTAATTTAGGGAATTCGCGCTCTTGACTTGACTTGAATGCCACTGTATTCTTCTGTTGACAAGAAAATTCTACATTGCTTCTTCAAAAGCATTATATAAACCAGTCTTTTACGATAAGGAAATACGATTAACTTAATTATTTGTGCATGAGGTAAGTAAGAAATTGCTCTCTTTTATAGCACGTGTAGGACCTCGAGCTTCTCGCCTAGACTCGGGCCCCGGTTTAATTTTAATTATACATCGTATTTTATAATCGAATGTTCTAAAAAAATTATTAATTTAAATTAACTGCAAAGCCCAATCGCAGTCAGCAGTCATCTCGCTGTATTTTTCTAAGCACAAATTATTTTCAAACTAATTAAGTTGTTCTTAAAATCAACATTTGAAAATTGGCGCCAGAACCGAATGTTTACCGTGTGAAATTATTTTTAACTGCAACGATAACCTTGGGTTTTAAGACCGGCTTCTCTTGCTTGATCAAACTAAAACTCTTACCAACAATAACCCTGAATGTGAACAGAATTAACTCTGGTTTTAAGTACACGTTGTCATAGCAATGACAATCAACACTTAAACTTATAAAAATTAAACTTAAAAACTTATAATACTGAGCACTTTTGATGAGATCCAGAAAATCCAATAGAATTTAGCAAAAAACATAGTGTATTTCTGTATGTTTGATGTTGAGTAAATAACAACAATACACACCTATAATGTTATCCTCACTTTTGCATGTTCACAAGGCAATGCACAGTATTATGCAGAAAGACTAAATAATATGTACTTATTGATTGAGTAGGAGGACTGGATGGAAAATTCTTGGCTTGAGGTCATGCTGTATGGACCAAGTGCATTGGTCCCCTCCCAATCCCAGAGCCTGTAGGTCCATGTAGGCTAGAGCAACCAATATTGATGAAAGGAACAATATAATCATTTTATACACTGGATTCATTAAGTGCCATGAACCAGGCAGATTGATCTCTGTGAACACATCTTTGCTGTGTTTTGCCCAGCTGTCTTGAAAAACTCAATTCCTGATAATAAATATCTGAAGTCTTGCCCAGCTGTCACAGCCAGATGTCTTCCAGTCTTAAACTCCTAATGAACCCCCAGTTCACATAAGAAAGAATCCAAATCCTCATATGAAAAACTCAATTCTAAATCAAGACATCTTAAGCTTACAAATCATGTATTTGAAACAAGTTTTATGAGAACATGAAGAGAATTTTCTCTTCATAGGCCATAAAACTGAAAGTAATGTTTGGTTGCATTGTGTTTGCCTGTAGCATGCTCAACCATAAAATGGTCACTGACTCACAGTGGTTTCTTCTCTGGTTGTCAATAAGAGAGGAAAACCATTGCTTACCATGTAATAGAGGAATTTCACGGCAGCCATGTTTATGGTCAAAATAATAGAACTTTTTTCCCAAGAGAAATTAAATCATTTTCTAATTCAAAAACTTTCTATTGTACTTGCCCACAAACATGGCTGCCATGAAATCCCTCTATTGAATCTCTAAGGGTGTGACACCATTATTTATACAAATTGCAGTTAACCTCCCATATGTGGACACACCCTCTGGGCCTAGTCTGAGTATAAGGCCTTACCTGCTTATAAGGAATAAAAAATGTAGAGTTTGTCATGACAAGGGAATGATGATTAGGTGTGTCCAGTTATGGGAAGTGTTTGAACTTACCAGAGCTGTCTGTTGGTGAAGGTTTGAATGCACTTACAAAAATACATTAGCCGGCAAAGATCTTGGCATGACTGCAGGCTAAAAATATATCAATGAGCTTTTATCAGGTATTTTAAATTCGTAAAACAGAAAACGAATTACCATAGCTGGAAAGAGCATGTTAAAGTTAGGAAGACAGTGAAGTTTGAAGGAATTAAATAAAAAAACTCGCGCGAATATGAATTTTTGAAAAAGTGCGAATTTGTAAGAAAACCTTCGCTGGTAGGCATCTCTTGCCTACCAGCGAATGTTTCCATACAAAATTTCGATTACGGAAAATTCATATCTTCGTGAGTTTGAAAGTTACTTCATTCCAACTGCACAGTTTTACTAATTTTGACGTGCTCTTTCCAGCTATAGTAATTATATTTCTGTACTGTGACTTTTGGAATTACATGATAAAAGCTCATTTTCGTCTTGTTTGTGTAGGAAATATTAGAGTCTGTAGAGCTGGATGGTGATTGGACAGAATACAGATGTAAATCAGGACAGACTTTGTTTCTGTACAACAAATCAACAGATGAACACAAGTGGCCCATGAACAATGAAAATGTAAGAAAATTTTGATAAAATACAAAGAATTTGTTTAAAGTCCCTTGGCCTGCTTTGCTGGCAGTCTGTGGTTCTCCTCCCCAAAAGCAATAAGCGCACCGTCGGCTTCCTGGAAGATCCAGCTTTTAGCTTTAGGAACTTCCGATGATAATTATAGTGCAATACCTTTAACTTTTTATCTTCACAAGGCTAGCTTACCCTACCAGAATTATATAAAATATAAATACTAATTGTATTTCCATTTCAATTTTTCAATTAAGAGCTATGACACTGGGACAAAATTTACCGATGACAACAACAACAACATGAATTATTCTGGAAGTGATTCAGTGAACGTTGTTCAAGGTGAATTGCAACATGAAGATGGTGTTACTGAGGCAAGTGTTGAGGGTTATGGTGAGCTACATAACTGTAAGTACTGTAGTGAAATATTTGATGACATACAAGCCTTATGTGCACACGACTGTAGCCACATCCAAGTATCCACATCAGTTGCAGACATGGAAACTGTAGAGAAGCAATACAAGTGCAATTACTGTGAGCTGTCTTTTATGAAAGTACGTAATCAACTCCGACACGAACGAATTGTTCATAATGATGTCAAAATGAAGTCACACCAAAGTCAACATTGTGATTATCCCCCTTCGTCAAGCAACCAAGAGTTAACATCAGCAGTTCAAAATGATGTTACTGATAGGAGACCATATAAATGCAATTACTGTGAGCTGTCATTTTATAAATAATGGTAATAGAACTGAGTGGAGTGCAATTTGGGCTGAAATCACAAGAGTGATTACAAAATTGCACGACCGCGTAGCGGGAGTGCAATTTGTTAATCACGAGTGTGATTTCAAACCCAAATTGCACGACATGAAGTTCAATTACCAATTAATCATATTCATTTTGAAATCACAATAAAGATTCAAACTCTTTTATCAGGCTGCAGTTCCAAAATGACAAAATGACAAAATGATGCTATTAATGATTCAAAATAGTGCGATTAATGCTTAAATCGCACACTTTTTAACCAATCAGATTGCAGAATTTGTGAGTGATTTCAAAATGGATATGATTAATCGCGTAATCATGTCAGGCACCAGCGTATTGTTCATGTTGTCACGACAGAGAAGTCGTACCAATGCCAGCATTGTAACGAATGCTTTCCAACAGCGTTTGAATTTAAACAACATGAAAGTGCCTGTGGAAAGGAGTTTACTAACAGCACCAACAAAAAACGTAAAGTACGACATGCAAAAGCTAAGACATACAATTGTCAGCATTGTGGAAAGGAGTATAATCGTCTAGGGGGCTAAGTTACCATGTTCTTTCTGTTCATACCAATGAAAAGCCATACAAATGTAATGCCTGTGGCAAGGAGTTTGTATCTTCACGTAGATGTAAAGCGCACGAACGAAAGCTCTTTTGTGGCAACACGACATTCAAGTGTTGTCGGTGTGATGCCACCTTTACAAAACCAGGTTTCCTAAGACGGCATGAGAAAAGCTGCATTCCTGGCTTGGCTTTAGCATTCCAGTGCAAGAAATGTGAAAAAGGCTTCGAAACTTCCCGAGCACTTGAAGGCCACGAGTACCAAGTACATTCCGGTATTAGACCGTACAAGTGTCGTTATTGTGATAAGGTATTTGCTCAAGTTGGCCATCGCAGTGTCCACGAAAGACTCCACACAGGTGTTAAACCCTACACGTGTCGATATTGTACAAAGACTTGGAGAACATCCAAAAACCGTCAAGTTCATGAGTACAAACATACGGGAATACGACCGTACAAGTGCAGATACTGCAAAAAAACCTTTACACTGTTGCACATACGTATTTGTCACGAGAAAGCGCATCACACTGGAGAAAGACCACACAAGTGCCAGCAATGTGGTAAAGCCTTCGTGACCAAAAACAATCTCAAACAACACTACTACTTAGTTCACTCTGACGCTCGACCGTTCAAGTGCGAGTTGTGCGGCAAAGCTTTTAAAACGTTGGACAAAACCAAGCGACATGAAAAAATTCACACAGGTGAAAGACCATACAAATGTCGCTTCTGTGAGATGGCGTTCAAAGAAGCAAGTCATCGGCGTGGCCATGAATGCACCATTCACACTGGCGAAACACCCCACAAATGTAAGAAGTGCGACAAAGCCTTTATTAACCCATCTCTCCTAAAAATACATGAACGTAGCCATCTTGGTATAAAATCAGACAAGTGTGAATATTGTGGTAAGATGTTTTCATCTAAGTATGGACGTTTAGCTCACGAAAAAAATCACACTGGAGAGAAGCCGTACAAGTGTCAGTATTGCAGTGAAGAGTTTACAAGAATTTATTCTTGGAGATCGCACGAGGTTCAACACACTGGTGTAAAACTTTTCATTGTAGGTACTGTAACGCGTCGTTTACGAGCAAACAGAATTGTTCCTCGCATGAACATCGCAAACATCCTATAGAAAGTTCGTGAGGAGTATGTGTGACATGCACTGAACTCGAACTGGATTTCAGGATCTGTGTTTGAAGAAATTAAAGTGGGAAAAACCCTTTCTTTATCCTATATCCTGAAGTCTATCGAGACTAGTGCAGTTGAATTTCAACCTCTTTTGGACAGACTCTTTTCTGACTAACTGACTTGCCGTCTTTCCGAAAATGCGGACCACTTTACAAATTATATGTTACCGTATGACACAGGGATCGTACGCCTCCTGGAAATCCTGGAAAATCCTGGATTTTTATCTTCTTCCTGGGAAGTCCTTGAAAGTCCTGGATTTTTTAATAAATTTCTGGAAAACTCCTGGAAAACAGAAACGAATAAGTGTGCGTTTACCATGCATATAATTATGTTCGCGTAAAAGTTCCGTTTACATTCCTTAACTCAGCCAGTAAAAGACGGTGGTATGTAAACGTATTTTGCTTAAGTGAACTAGTGAAAAACTCCTAGAAACTCCTCAAAATAATCTGAAAATCTTCCTTGAAACTCCTGAATTTATTGAATTTTCTAGGCGTACGAACCCTGATATGAAGAATTGTAAGCGTAGCAAAGTGGAACCTCTACTTTGACACGCCTCTCTGAGGGGGGCAACTTTTACGGAGTCAGTGTTAACCTCAACCAGGGTACATTTTCCACGATTTTTGAATTACTGAAGTGTTCAACGTTAGCTCGCGCTTGGCGTCATTACGTGCGCGGTTCTGAAGACAGAAGAGCCATTCCTCATAATCACCAGAATTCTAGCATAGCATACCAACAAGACCTGATACTTCATTTATTTCAATAATGTTGAAATTCTCATCAAAGAACAGAATTATCTTCAGAGATTATTCCTAGAAGCATGGTTTACTGTGGGAGACAAGAACTCCTCAAATGACTACCTTTAAATCCCAGAAATTAATAAGACCAAATAGATGTTTGTAAGTTGGGTTTAACTTCATTTGGAGAAATTTGTTTCCTGAACCTTAATACATTCACTTTATTTTACCGAGCTTTCAACCTACGCAGTCATCCTCAGGGTAACATCTAAAACGCTCGTTACAACTTAAGAAAACAATTCATGATAAAAACATTAAGCGCGCGCATGTAACAACAGCGCGCGACCAATCAGTCGCCTAGCAAACTTAAATAGTTCGATGGTAGATTTCTACCACTGTCTCTATTAAACAAAATGTTAGATCTCTTTGCGATGTGGCATGCCTCCTCTCTCTTCCTAAGATAATTTCAGAATCGCGCGCGTGATGCAGTGAAGCGTGAGCTAACGTTGAACACTTATCATTTGAAAACCTTTCGTAAGCTATCATTTTACTAAAGGAAAATCTTTGCTTTGTAACGAGTTGTGACAAGTAAAATACTTGTTATGTGACAGGGCGAAGAAACATTTAATAGCCTCTCATTATAAGGACACCATAGGTCCACAAATACGGGCAACAAAATCATGCAACATTTCTCGCAACATTGTTGCGTTGCAAGTTGCAGAGCAAATGTTGCTCGTACTACACCTCGTGCGCTACAAATTTTTCTTGTTGCAAAAAGTAGAAGTGGTGGTAATACGAGCAACATTTGCTCTGCAACTTGCAACGCAACATTAATGTTGCATGATTTTGTGGTCCGTATTTCCGCACCTTTATATAATATATATTTTTGTTTTTATAGTTTTTAAGTTTATTTTATTTTATATTAATTTAATTAATATAATTATTTTATATTATTATTATATCTTATTATATTATTATATATATATATTTTAATTTTTTATTTTATTTATAATCTTTTTATTATTTATTAATATATTTTTTTATTATTATTTTTATTTTATTTTTTATTATTTATGTTATTTTATGATTTATTTATTTTAATTTAAATATTTATTATATATTTTTTTATTATATATTTCATTTCATTTTATTATTTATTCAATTTAGTTAAATTATTTATTTTATTATTTTTATTTTACTTTATTTTATTTCATCCATTTTATTTTCACTGTCCCTTTTTCCCTTTTTCCCTCATTCACTCGTTCAGTTTCTTATTATCTGTAAGTTTCTCGTACCACCTTGACCGGATTTGTAATGTTCATCTGTGAAAGTAATTTACCAAGAATGGCGACAATTTGTCTGCTTAACTCGGACACATCTAAAATCTAATCATTTTTACCCTATCATTTATCAAGCTACAATTCTTGGTTTTCATGTGACGTCATCGGAAAAATTCATGCTTCATATTGATCACATTAAATTTAGTCTGAAGTATGTTGCTTATATACCCTAAGAGAAGTTTTTCTTGAATATTTGAGAAATTTGTAAAAACTTTGTCACGCAACACTGTCACGCGTTTTCCTCAGGACGTAAAACGATGAATTTGTTAGAAGTAAACACACATTTGGCTTGCTCTATGAATAAAACCATTGTTTATTGGGTATCTGTATCAAAATATATGATTAAGTTGATATTTTAAATGATTTTGCCAATCGTATTTATTGTCCGCCATGTTGGTGTACTAAAGTTGTACATCAATATGGCGGCCCCATACATTTCTTTGTAATAACTGAGTTTGTAAAACCGTTGATATCTTTGCATCGCAACATCTTTTGGACTCAAAATTTCCTGGAGTTATAAAGTTTTTCCTCCTCTTTAAGAGGATGCGCTCTGATTTTACTCCGAGACGTGAGATCCGCTGTTATTTTGATGACCTGTGGAGTGACACCAACTGCGAAGTGCCATACATTTCTTACTAAAAATTGAGCACTTCAAAGGTCAATATCTTCGCAACAAAAGCTCATTTTAATTTGAAAATTCGTGAAGTTACAAAGTTTTACTTGCTCTTTAGAGTGATATTACTTTTATTTCACTCAGGGCTCTGGAAATTTTTCGATGACGTAGGTGAAAACCAAGAATAGCTTCTGTATCGGTACTATTGATATTATTTATTGTTCAATAAATTTATTAAGTTCTCTTGATAAATATTTTGATATACCTAGTATTTTTAAAGTACCAATATTTTTAAAACCGTATAGTGGTTCATTTAAATGTGGCAGTGGATTGGATTTGTAATCGATGACTACTTGACCCCTGTCTTCCACGTGTTTTCACTGTTGATATGACTGGAAATGTGATCAAACTGTACCTTGGGTCGTACATCGTATTCCACTGCGTACAACTAAATTCCTGAGTTTCCGACCCAGATAATCTTACGACAACAGAAATAACTTTGGCTTAGTCGGATATAATTAGGCTGCAGCCTGATTTCTTAATTTCTCTCTCTCTTTCTCCCTCCTCCTTCCCCCCTTCCCCCTCTCAGTTTCTATTACTTTTTTTCTTTGATATCTTTTTAGCTTGTCTTTTTCACTTCTATCTTTTCATTTACGGTTGAATAAGTTCTCTCTTTCCTTCATACTTTCTTTCTTCCTCCTTGTCACCGACCCCTCTTCCATGATCAGTATTTTGCTCCTTGTGTGGCTTGATTTAGCGTCCAAGTTAAACTCTGCGTGTTGACTTGTACAAAGTACAATTTGTCGCAAGCCACGTCAACATTCCTCATTTAAGAACATTTGATGCCTCTTGACCTTGAGTTTTCCACAAGGGGGAGACTCCTTGACTTGACAAATCTATAAGATAGAATTTGCTTCAGTTAACCTTCGCGTTCGTTACATTATCCTCAAATTATTCAGCCAAAGAAAACAACTCGCTTACTAATTACTGTTGAACCGTGTAGTTTATCAAACCTCAAACCAAGTAAGGAGAATCTCAAGAAATCTGTCGTGAGGGAATTGTTCTAGAGGTGAAGGATCCTGGCCGATTGAGCAGATCCCCCTGTTTGGAACTCGAGAAGGAACGACAAGGCTGCTCTAAGTTTTCTCACATCGATCTCAACCCTTAGTAACCCACTAATACCCAGAAGAAGACATGAATGAAGATAGGGTCAGTCCAATTCAACTATGGAGTAATTATACCAAACACAATGCAAGAGAGTGGCTTGGATTTTGGACAAGATGGGATCTCTCGACTGGCAAGGTCTCGGATTGTTTTGACAGCATACGACACATTCAGCTGGTTGATGAGTCACGAATGCATCACCACAACACTTTTATATACGAAGATGGTAGCTACAAAAGATAAAGGACCTATGAATGGTCCAGTGGGAGTACCTAAGAGAGCGAGATTGCGATGGAGAAGGACTCCGTCACCCATCGTCAAGAACTAGTGGTACGAATGCAAGGGCTTTCTTTTTCGACAACGGTGGTGGTGTGTGGACAATTATGGAGGTCAAGGACGATGCCAACTTCTTCAACGAGACCTTTTTTCCTCGTGGCGAGATAAGATTCAGTGCGGGGTTGTTCTACGTTCAAAATAAAGCAGCCAGGATCTCGTTTATTCCGTGAGGATATTCGTGGACGACCCAGCCTCTACTGGTCCAAGGAAACCGACTTCAAAGGCGACTTCCATGTAACAGGGAAGTTCACAGGCACCGAGCAAACACTTACAGTTCAAGCTTCAACGTAATGCTACCACAGATTGTCCTTGGAATAGAGATTACTGGGTTAAAGAAAACCGCTCGAAGGAAGAGGACAATACCGTGATTTATTTACCCGATCGCGTCATGATTTCATTTCCGGTCAAGGTAGACAAGAGTCAGTCTTTTCACATCAAGACTTGTTGTCACTATACTGAGGGAAAAGAAAATGAGATTAGAGAGCAAACTATTTATTATGAAAACGGGAGTTTTTCCCATTTTAAACAGGGTATTTATTACCCGAGTAAAGACTAAGGCTAACCACAGGAAGCCCAAGCTATAATTGTAAGTGTGGGACAAACAACACCACGAGTAAACGTCTGCGCATGCGCCAGATTTAGCGGGCTTTTGCGCGGCCGCTTCTTAACCACAGGAAGCCCATGAAATATTTATTTCAACTTTTTTCTATTTTTTACTATTTAGGAGTTTTTATCTCATAAGCAAATATGAAAACATATACCAAATATATGCATATAACTCGAACCACCGCTAACACGAACTATTTTCCGTTTCCCTTGAGAGTTCGAGTTACCGGGGTTCTGCCGTATATAAATAAACGACAAACTCACTTCAGAGATTCGAAAGCAATTCTGAAGGATACGCTGTCGATAAAAACTCGTCTATTTACAAAGAAATGAATGGATAAAGAAAAAATGGGAGAATTTCACTTAAAAACCAGCCCGTCCTTTTGAAGGAAAAACCTCTAAAAATGTTTTGTCTGTTTTGGAAGGATCTTTTGTCCTGTTGGTCAAATACTGCGAACGCTTCGCCAGTCGGCGCCCACCTTTCACTATTGAGCAAATGTATCGGTTTTTGAGCAAATGTATCGGTTTTTGTTATGTTCTAGTTATAGACACACATCTAAATGTGTCATAGTATACTGTTAATAATTACTGATTGAAAATTGCCGCCAATTTCCACCACGGAAGCTAACATGTAAAAAAGAATTGCGTATCAATAGCGTGTTTACTGTAATAAATTGATTTGTTGATTAACCCGTGAAATAAAATGACTAATAATAATTGTAGGGAGTCTAGTTCACGGGACGGTTTACTGGATAAAGAAAAATAACGAAAAGAAAAAGAAACTTTTGATTTTAAAAATCAAAGAGGTTTGATAGTCAGTGAAAACAGAGAACGAGGTGTAGTGAGCAAAAGTCAAAAATTTTAAACTGATCGTGAAGGAGAGAAGACTAAATGAAAAGAAAGAAGAGTAACGAAGTTGAAAAGAGAAAATTTAAAAATCGAAAATGGAGGAGTGACGAGTTGTAAGAAAAGAATAAAAATATCTTTATTGCAGACAAAAATTAATTCACAAAACTCTTAGAATGTCATTATCCTTTACCATGTCTAATTAAAAACGTTCTCGCAAATTAAATTCGAATATTTCTTTCCGCGTACATTGAAATATATTTTGCCTTTTATTACTTCAAAAAATCGGGGCCCAAACTAAAATTCACATCATTTGGTCGTTAAGCAAGTGATCCAATAAAAAAAAAAACAGAAAAGAAAATCCTTTGTTGAATATTCCAAGACAGTCGGACGGGAAATCTTAGTATCTTGTCTAATTGCCTCAAATTCAGACATTTTCAAAAAATTTGTTAATTGAATATAATTATAAACCCTTTGCTCATTTTCTCTTCTTGTCTATCAAACTTAGCCTACCAAGGTTGATTATGAGAAAAGGTTGTCGAATTAGAAATATTTGATTGTCTTTTCACTGACGTTTTCAACAGCAAATTAGCATCCGTCGAAGTTACCCTTGGTCCAGAGGCTTTACTCGTCTTTACTAGGGCACACCGAAGTTGAATTACCAACTTTCTACAGAGACGCCAAGAAATATCAACATCGCAAGGAATTTCTTTCAAAACCCGATGCCCTAAATTAGCACTAGGCGAAGCGCTGTTATAATTTCATTCACAGAAATGAGAAATGTTTACCATCGCACTCGGCAAACGTCCGATGAGGAAATTGACAAAATCCCTAATATTTCAACATGGTTTCTTCTCTATACAGGTAGACCTATTACCCGTAACTGACAAAATCTTATTGGCAATCAACCGGCTTGCATCATTATGAGTTAATTGGGAGTTTTTCGCCAGGGAAATATAATTAGTACCGAAACGGGACGACTATTTATTGCGGATTTGTTCCTAATTCGATTTCTTAATTATTCCTCTGTGCGCCTTTTAATTTATATTTGTAATCAAAAGGCGAAGGTTTAGGAAGTTGGGCACAAGAAAAGTGTGTTTAGTAGGTCATCGATGTATCGAATCAATCAATCGGGCGGAAATTTGGAATTGCCGATTTGTTTAGAATGAGATGTTATTAAAAATAAACTTTTTGGGTCCTTGATTGTGTAGAGTTCATGAAATTGATCAATCTATAGTGTTTGGCCGTAAGTCTGGAATGAAAAAGAAGTACGTATAACCCAAAGTGGGAATATTTTTATGATTTGAATAAACTGGGCTTCAGAAGAATATTGTAAAGTTTCAAAAAGTGGACAGTGTCAGATAACAATGTGATTCTATCTAAATTGAGTTTCAAAAGTACTGCTTTATTACATGTAAAGATTTCATTGTCTACTAATTTATCACCTATGTATCGCCCAATCAGCATTCAGCCAGCCAGTACTCTTGTTTGCCTAACATTTTAACTGCATGATACTATTTTATTGAACAATAGTAGTTCAGCTTTGTGGTGCATTAAAGACTCATGGATTGGATCCCAAAGCAAATTCTATCCTCAGCTGTATTTTGTCTTTGTAATGCCTCAGTTAAAGTGGCTCAGCAGCGGCAGAGGAAAGTGATTCAAATTTTGACATTCCTGTCACTAAGATCCAAAAGGCACCCGATCGGCAGGAAATGACCTCTTTTCAAACTGTTTCTGCAGTAGTTGGTGTAATATTATTTGTTTGATTTAGGTAATGTGTGAAACGGAGTTGTTTTTCAAATTAGGGATTCGTTCAAAGACAGGTGGAAATTTGGGATAGGGAATTGTTCGCTAGCTCCCCAGATCCTGGTGTTTATCTAAATCTATCAAAAGGCCCTCAACGCGCACAGGTACTCGTTGATACACTTAGACAAGACCAGCACAGGTTTTTCAGGTAAGATTTATCTTCTCACTTGAACAAAGTCGATTTTGAACCAATTTCTTTTAGTTTTTTTGATCAAACTCTTTAGAAATGCATTCCTTCTGGACAATCCCGCCTTTTAACACCATATTGCGAAACTCGTTTTGGGAAATTTAGAATCTATGAAAATCTAAAGATCAAAAAATGTCATTTTCAATACGCTTTGTGCCAAAGACATTAGGGAAAAGTTTTCAATGGCATCAAGGAAACTTCGTCGTTTATTTCATATTGAGTAGGTGCTTTTTTGAGAATAAGTTTTTGAGTACTTGCCAGGAACAGTAATAATACGATTAGAAGTACTGTACTCCCGATACAGTACTTTAGTTAAGTTTTTTGCTATCAAGCGTTCTTAAAAAAAGGGAAACACTGTGTGAAAACTGCCCGTGCTGAGTTTATTGAAAGTGATTTTATTGAAATAGTACTCTTTAGAAGTGTGCAGAACAGCGAACTGAACTTGAATTCTTTAAAACAAAGCACAGAATTGCGACAACTAATTTGCCAAAATTTGCAAAAAATTGAGAAATTAAAGAAACTACTTTGTTTTTTCTTTGTTTCTACAATCAAAGTTGTGGCTTTGACTTGTTTCAAGTTTTGAATCTTCACTAATTTCTTTTTCCTCCTTTTTGTTGCAAGCCGGGAAAACTTAAGAAAAAAGTAAAACCGGAGTTAGCCATTTTATTAAAACAGCTTCGACGATCAGAAATTTTAATTTGTTCCTCCCTTGCTTGTAGTTTAGAATTGGGAACTACCACGCTTTAACCAATTGAATTCATTTACTACAAGTTTTTGCAAAAATGTCTGTTAAAACAAAAATATAATACTCTTTCGTACGAAAATGTGCATGTAAACTTTCTCTTCACTGATCTATCTGTTTATAAAGATTTCAGGATATATCTTGTAATATTAATCAAGTCAGGATTCATAGAGGTTTTTAAAAGTATTTTACTTCGATTAAGGAGATTTATAAGGATTAAAGTCAAAACCGTACATTTTGGCGGGAGTTTTGCGACGAAAAGGAGACGATTTACAGAATTTTGTCAGCAAAAGTCAATTTAGAAAGAATTTTTGAGTACATACTAAAATGAATTCTGAAAGCTAATTCAGATTTTCAAGATTTTTGTTTGATGGATATGACGAACGAATAGTAGCACAGAAACAGAGAGTGATCGAAGGAGAATAAAGATTGAAGATAAGAAAGAAGAGAAAAGATCGAAAGAGAACACGGAAAGAGATGGAGCGGTAGAAAAAATCAAGAAAGAACAAGAAAGAGGAGAATTTTCTTTGAAGTACTAAAGAGTTCCCATCCGACTAATTCACCGTCTGCAAAAGCTGACAGTGTTGTTTCAAATAACTGATCTTTCCGGATTAAACATGACAAAAGATCAAGGATTGAAAATAGACCATCTAAAGAAAACATAGCGGTGACAAGTCCCTTTTTTCCTTCTCTCGTTTCGTTTATTCCTTTTTAGTATCGATTAACCTTTAGAAGCCCTCACTGCAGAGTGCAGTACATTCTAGCTTCCAAATTCAACTTTATAGTATTAATATTACTATAATGAAAAACTCAATAGGATTTTATATGAATTTGAAGGTGATTTCAGTGTTTTTAAGGTTATCAATTTATTTACCAGTGGTAGATTGAATTTGTTGTCTCTGACAAGCAAACCTTATGCAAGAATCAGCTTTGAAATCTTACGTCTTTTTTAGAGAAATCAAATAATTTTATCAAAACACTGTTACTTAACCAGCATCATGACCATATCGTTGGCGTTATCAATTTTTTAGGGCAGTTACTCTCCCTTCCCTTCCCTTCCCTTCCCTTCCCTTCCCTTCCCTTCCCTTCCCTTCCCTTCCCTTCCCTTCCCTTCCCTTCCCTTCCCTTCCCTTCCCTTCCCTTCCCTTCCCTTCCCTTCCCTTCCCTTCCCTTCCCTTCCCTTCCCTTCCCTTCCCTTCCCTTCCCTTCCCTTCCCTTCCCTTCCCTTCCCTTCCCTTCCCTTCCCTTCCCTTCCCTTCCCTTCCCTTCCCTTCCCTTCCCTTCCCTTCCCTTCCCTTCCCTTCCCTTCCCTTCCCTTCCCTTCCCTTCCCTTCCCTTCCCTTCCCTTCCCTTCCCTTCCCTTCCCTTCCCTTCCCTTCCCTTCCCTTCCCTTCCCTTCCCTTCCCTTCCCTTCCCTTCCCTTCCCTTCCCTTCCCTTCCCTTCCCTTCCCTTCCCTTCCCTTCCCTTCCCTTCTCTTCTCTTCTCTTCTCTTCTCTTCTCTTCTCTTCTCCTCCCTTCTCCTTTCTTCTCCTCTCTTGTCTTTCTTTTCCTTTTCATTCCATTCCTTTTCAAAACAAACAAACAAACAACAACAAAGATATCAGCCGCATTCGTTATTCAGTTACGCAAACACTCTTTCAGGTTTTAATCCAAAAACGCAAACCTAATTATACTTCTTTTAATTCAAACTGACTGTTTTGCACACACTTTCTGTTTGGTAACATTATCGTGTTGTTTATCGAGTTAAAAGGGCTTTTCCTACATCATTGTTGCATGTTCTATCCGTCAGAATTTGCCGGAATTTAACTTTGTTGAAGTGGAAGTTAAGGTCTCTGAAATGCCACCAACTTGAGAGGACTTAGGAACTGTGTTGACGAGTTGAGAAGCCAGGATTAAAAAGTGTCTGGTTTCAGGATTATGCTTGGCAAAGGATGCTCCGTTGACAAGGAAAAGAGATGATGAAAAGTAAGCTTGGATTTTTGGCTCTTAGGAAGCTTCAGTTGATCAAGGGAATTGAATTACGTGTGATGAAAAGATATTTTATTGCAACTCTATTAATGATTTTGTAAAGGGAGGTTTTTATACTTTCCTTGATAGAAATTCAAATTTGTTTTGGTATTAAGGGAAAGGAAGAAATAGAAAGAAGGAAGGAAATTAAAGAAAGAAAAAAATCCAGCATTTTTTTAATTTTTACAATCTAAAACCTGAGATGATTTTTCCGAATTTGCGGTCCTAAAAAATTTTATAGCGAAGAAAGGCTTTCGTAACATTTTCTTTCATGACTTTCCGTAGCTTGAAAAATTGTAATTGTTCAATAGTGTCTCATTCTTATTTCAAAGTTTGAAACATTGTATTTATTTTTGTTTTTGAAATATTTCACTTGTTTTTACTTCTAAAAACGAAAGCCAGAGCGCATAATTTGATATTTTTCTGCTCCTTTCTTTTGCTTTTATTTTCCTACTTGATTTCCCTCGCATTTATTTACCAAAATAGTAGATTCCTACTGTTTTACATGCTTTTAATTTGGTCTCCTTCGCGTGAAACAACCTTATTCGAATACATTTCTAGCCCGCCTATCTTGTACTAAAACACCTTACAATATTTAGTCAAGAAAACGAGTTTGCCTCGTCGACTTTGTGCCCTCATTTGTAGTTTCAGCTGTTCTAGGACGTTTTAAAGTTCAAGTACCTAAGTGAAAGAGTTTTGAACTAGTTTGTTAGCTTATCCGTATGTTTGAATCGGCTGAATGGTGGTTGAGTGGTTTTGTAAAGCTGAATAAAGATGGTTAAAAGTGCTTTTTGAACTTGGATTGTTTGAATAGAGTTATTAGGAAAACATCACGTTCGAACAGAAACAATTACAAAAAATGTTACTTTTGATAATTGTCTGCAAACAAAGACAAATAAAAGGGATAGTTTTGTCGAGAAATTAAAAACAAAAAGGCGAGAAAACGAAGAGAATTACCGCAACGAGACTGAAGAATCAAGAAATCTAATAGGGGAGAATGTTCAGGCGAAAACTGCTCAAACCAGGGTTTCTGAGGACTAAGAACAAAATGAAGAATGGACTTGGATGAAGGAAAAATTTGTGTAAAAGGAGAAAAAAGGCTGAAGAATAAGAAATATAAAGAAGACCGACAGAAAAAGACAACTGAAAATGAGAACGTTGGTGAACACTGTTGTTAATACAACTGCTCTCCGTGAAGACGAAGATCAAAACGGAGAATGAACATGAATAGAACGAATGGAAAAACATTGTGTAAAAGAAGAAAAAAGACTGATTCAGAATAAGTACAAAGGAGAATGAATATAGTAAAATGATATTAATATCAAAATTGAACGGATCGTGTTCATGAAGAACAAAAAGTATCGATGAGACAAATTAAGTAACGAGCGAAGAAAAAGAATCAAAAACTAAACCAACAATGATGCCAACGTGATGTTGCAACACCGTGCAGTCTTTGTAACACTGCTCTATCTTCTTCCAAATATTATCTTATTTCTTGGCCATGATCTAACTCCATTCTTTGAAGAAATTATAATATTAAACTAAAATAACAATCGAGTACGAATAGAAGTACAGTAAAAACGCACATAAAAGAAGTTGCAGGTCAAGAACTTCCAGGCTTAAATTAAGCATGTCAAGAATCTATTGAGGCTGAAAAAATAATAAGGTTCTTGTCTGACAACTTACTAAACTCAAATACACATGTACAGAGCGTGCTCCAAGGGTCATTGTAAATGACAGGTCAATCAAAAGGCCTACTCCAGGACCATAAGTTGCCTTAAAACGCCTAAAAACGGCTTAAAAAATTACACAAATTTCTCCACATTTTCTTAAAACGCCTTAGAACGCCTTAAATTGCATGAAGTTGCTGAAAAAACGGCGACTTAAGGACTCGGGATAGGCCTAATCAAAAATGGTGATTTTACATGAAAGTGGATAAATATGTTTTACAATTGCAGTTTGGTTGTTTATATTAGTACAGTTGGGTTCTTAATGTACAATCGTGAACTAAAAAATTCTTCATGTTCAATATTTTACTAATTGTAGCAAGTTTTAATGAAATACACTGAATCAGAAACATTTTTTTTTTCCAGTTCAGGTTGATTTCTCACTAGCCACCCAATTTACAAGAACCATTTTAGTCTAATTTGAAATAATTGCATGGTTTCTTTTATGCGGGTTTTACTATATAAGTTGTAGGTCTTCTTGTATAATTTTGAACAAAGACATATTACAATCCTTTTCAGACTCGTTTAAAATGCAGCATTCTTCGTGACTTGTTTTTCCTTTTGGCAGGATGCTTCCTCAACAACCTGGTTGCTGCATTGCGGAGTAGTCCCCTTCACAGTTCTCTGCGCCATCTTGAAAGGTAGCCATGCCTTTGCATCGAAGCGAGACGAACGGCGAGCTTGCAATGATAGAGACCTGTGAATAATTGTCCTAGGTGTTAAAAAAGGTATCTATCATTGCATGCTCGCCGTTCGTCTCGCTTCGATGCAAAGGCACGGCTACCTTTCAAGATGGCGCAGGGAACTGTGAAGGGGACTATTGTACTCTGTACGCCTGGCTAATTTAGTAAATCTCATACTAAACGTCAATTTATTTTACTTAATAGAGAGAGGGGTAAAAACTCTTGCATTCTGTTTTCAGATCCTTATTACTCATCAAAATGTTTATGCTGAGTGCAATTCAATTGGAGGCCATTCAAAAGTACTCTGGGGTATTCTCCACGGGTTATATCCCATCCCAGTTGGTATTTGGTCCATATGATGGACCACTGAATATGGCTTTGAAGACGCGGGAAGACAATCACCTTGACTATATACTAGAGGTATGTGTTATTAATGTAATAGGTTCCATTTTCCGTGCATCTGTGCTCTAATACAGTGCACAGATGACGTCAAAATGTAGTAAAAAATACTCAAAAAAGTACGCCACGAAACCTGTTCATGTAAAACAAACACCTTGACCATATACTAGAGGTATGTGAATTAATGCAATAGCTTCCATTTTTCCGTGCGTCTGTGCTCTTATAGACGCACAAATGACGTCAAAATGTGGTGAGAGTAATGAAAAAAAAAATGAAAAAAAGAAACCTGTACTGTGAACAGGTCCAGTGGCGTGACTTTTGTTATCACGATATTCTGAGGTCTTCTGTGCACCTGTTAGAGAACAGTCACAAGGAAAAACGAAATCTGTTTTATGTAATATTTTTCGAAGCATTTCAACCAATCAGAGCGCGCGTAAGATTCTGTGACATCATCTGTGCATTTGCACTGTATTCACGCACGGGGTTCTAGACCAATCAGAGTTCACGTAATAAACCAATTATCAATGTTTGTTGCTAGGTGACTTACAGGAATGGCGAGCTAGTATGGGTGACAGATCGTCATCTTTCGTGGGTTTCCTTTATGCGTTTCGCTCGCACCGATAAAGAACAGAATGTCGAGTTATTCTGGTATGAGGGGAGCTTCTTCTTCAGGACCACCAGGGGAGTGGTGAAGGGAGAGGAATTGGTCGTTTGGCCATCTTCGAGAATGAGAAAACGCATTGGAATTTCTGAAGCCAAAGTCGAAAAAGTTGAAATTGAAGGTAAGTAGAATATGCTACGATCTGATTTATAAATGATATTGATGATAACGATGATGATGATGATGATAATAATGATGATGATGATATTGGTGATTGTAATGAATGTCAATACCAAGCCACTACCGACGCTTCTTTGGAGGCTTCGTTGTTTTTGCAACTGGGTTTCCTGTGTTGTTTGTAAGAGAGCGACTGGGCGCTAGTCCACCTAATACCAAACACAGGAAGCCCACTGAGAGTTGAAATAGAATTCTGGAGCGGACTCGTAACTTTATTTTTGAAATGATTACGATATGGATATCATGATCATCATAATCATTATAGATCATCATCTCCAACCAAAAATACAATAAATAATATGTTATCATTAATATAATTAATTAATGACATTAGTTTTGACGAGATATCTTGGGGTATATTCTGGAATTCTCAGAAGATATACACATGACTGTCTTTTTGTATGGCTCTCCCGACTTGCGTCAAGGTTATTATCCATTGTAATCATTTCTATTTCCTTCAATTTTACGCCGACAATTTTTATCAGAAAAAAAACCCGATAATATATTAAAAATGATGAAACTTCTTTCAAATCGATTATATATTTCATGCCTATAAGAATATATGCGAAGTCGTTTTACCGTGTGGTCAGCGATGAGTGAATACCACAGGTAGCCCAAACCGTGAATACACCGAATCAGTCCTCTGCAGTGCACGAGTACAAAATGACTACCCGTGGGTAAATTTTCCAAAACAAAATTGCACAGAAAAACAAACACAACAGCAAATGTTGCTCTATTTACCAATTCTACCGAAAATGTAATCATTCTTGAAATCCTATACCAGGGATATATCCGGTTTATATTTCATAACAGAATGTACAGCTTGGGCTATCTGTGGTTTACGGATTGAATCTACTGGAAATGTTTCTTTAGCTTTCACGCTGTTCTTCTCGGTGTGTATGACAAACTGTGAAGGCGTAAACTAAAGACATTTGAAGCATACAAAATGCTGCAAGTTCACCGAAATATGAATGTTAAACACTAAGATAATTTCTTATATTGGTACTTTGATCAACGTTTTGCACGTGTGGGAGTCAACAGTAGTCCTTTTACCGATGTTTTCCCTATTTCGTGACGCCCCCTACAGGTTTTCCAGTAACCGCATTATTATTTAATAAGAGATACAAAATAAATTATTAAACCATAAAATGCTGAAAAATGATATCATATTTGCAAACACAAAAAGGCATGAAATCTAAGATTGAGTTAAACTTTAGGAAATGCTGTTAGAAAATTCGCTCCTCTCCTCTCCTCTCCTCTCTTTTCCTCTCCTCCTCCTCTCTCCTTTTAATCACTAGAACTAAAAAATATTTCATGATAAAATTAAACATGCAATATTCATTCCAGTTCTCTATTAAAGACCTCATTTTGCTCTGGTACCGGTTAATTCAGTGTTATGTTCAAGAGCTTCACATAACGGCAAAATTACCCTAGACCTGTCGCTCTTTTGTCCTGTTTTCAAATTTAAACAAATCCCATTGAAATTCAAGTCTTAAATATGACATTTTTAAAGGAATATCAAAAATTGGGTGTAATTTGATGATCAAAACACAATTTGAGAATGATACTGGAGAGGATTTCATGAATAGCAGCGCTCGCACAAGTTGAAAAGTTTGTGTCTTTTTTTATACAAAAGAATTTGATTGTATCTTAAATGTACAAAGTTTTACTTTTTTGAATTGACGTTCATCACGCCCCGTGCCTCGTTTCTTATTCGAAAGCCACATTTAAAGTCTCTGAAGCAAACAAACACATACAATTGAATATAAACTTTTGCCGTTAATCGAGTCTGGCTTTGGTTTGTACATAAAAGCGTGCAGCCTCAACAGGTTGGGCTTGTAGACGTTCATAATGCAGCACCATAACGCTATAAAGCTCGCTGTCAGGTGTCAAAAGAGTTGACCGTGGGAAAACGCAGAAACGGAGCCAAAATTGTGCTAATTGATGGACTATAAACCCTAAAATTAGAACTATACACAAAAACAAAGAAGAAATCAAGTGGCTTATTGTGTAGCTAATGTATTTTAGTCTGCTTTCTAAAAGAAATGTACTTGTTAGATGAGACAATACGGTGAAATGACAGATAATAATTTATATTTCGGTGCTTTTTTGTAATATTTATCGATTGGTAACTTCATACAGCTCAAAACTGAATTGATAGTTCATAAATCAAATTTCAACATTTTGGACAAAAAAGAAAAATATACCAAATAGAAAGAAGAAAGGAAAGAAGAAATGAAGGAGGGATAGAAGGAAGAAATGATTTGAGAACCCGCCACCCAAATATAAGAACAAAGTCAGTTCATGATTACATTATTTAGACAGTCAAAACTGATAAAGACTTTTGTTATGCTCAGGTTTGACGTACGTACTATAAGCCTTCAGCTCAAGGCATTACTAGCAAAAACAAACAGAACCCCTTCAAAAAAATTGATCGACATATTAATCACATTGCTACTTTAAAAACTTGTAAAAGGAAATGGGTTGAACTCTTAACTTCAAAATGTTTACAGATTACTCCCAGGAAGATTTAATTTGCACTAAAACATCTAGGTACATTAAGCATGCTTTCTTGAGCGAGAAAGTCCCCAAAAAGTCTCGCTTTCTTTTGTAAACATTCCGTCTTTGAAAACTTTTGAAAACTCAGGTTTCTACGTCGAGAAACTCTTTACTTTATTGATTTTTTAGAAATAAAAAAGGGGAAATATATAGGAGATAAATATGGGCTGCGTCCACAAGAATGCGAATGACGACGCTAAAACCATCACTCAATTTGCTGTTGACGTGTATGTTACTTTTTTGAAAGTTTTGTTTGAATAGTGGTCGCGCAAATGAGATTTAATGCGATAACTCTTTGCAGGTAACGGGTGCTACCTTGATATTCCTGAATTAATACCTAAAACAAACAAGCCAGCACCATATAAAAAGTACAAAAAAGACACCTCGACTGAAACGCACCGTTGCCTGTCAAAGTAAACATTAGAAACCACGTTTGGTTGAAAACAGAAACGTTCATCCTCTTTGGAGGCTTTTCCTCGAATTTTTTCTCGAAAAAAAGTGAAGTAAAATTAAAGTTTAAATCTTAAAAAGAAGTATAATCGTTTCTTTTATATAATTGAAGTTGATTTCCCAATTGAAATCATTCACAGAAAACCGACATTTAAAGACTGTAATTACTACGGGTAGAAAAGAAAATAACAAACCTCGCTCCCCAGAAAAAGAAATGCCTTTTCGTTTTAGAACATCTGTACAAGGTCTCTTACTTTCTCTAACAAGCTTGACTTTGATTTGAAGAAAGAGAGTTCAAAAGCCAAAAAATTCTTTGTGATTTCAGAGCGGTACAATTAGAGAATCAGTTCTCTGTTATTACAATGTTCAAGGACCTTTTAGTGTCGCGCGAAAATCCCTCAAAATTCTCTTGGTTTGTTTTGAGAAATAATTAAAGACCTAATATTCCTATTTCTGTGTTAGTTCACCAGTAAAGGAATTAGTAAATATTGTTCTTCTCTTTCTTCTAATGAGTTGTGCAATTTCGGTCTGGTTGCTAGGCTGATCTCTAATACGGACTTAGCTATGTACTAAATCCCAACAGTTGTTGCTGTGCAAATCTGCTTCCTATTGTTCGTCATCTGGCCCATGAAACATGTGGTTCCATCATACACTATTACAAAAGCGCTCTTTGTTTTACAGTTAGATCAACTTGGATGTACATAAAGAAAGAATTAGACGCGATTACCGACTCAAACTCTAACCCTATAGAAAATTACAGATTTTTTCAAAGTTTAATCCCAAAATTTTATAAGTTATCTCGTAAGTGCTTATAGTAGCATAAATGACTCGTGTCGTATTAGTAATAATATTGATCTCTTAGTAGCTAGTTGCTCAAGATAAAGTTTTGGTTGACCATTGTTTCGCCAACAGTCGCAATACTAAATATGAAGGGTCTATTTTTCTAAAATGGTCCTCTTAGCTTTATATTTAGATTGTAATGACCAAAAAAAGATTTTGTTAATCTAATGCACCACGCTGGCCAAATAGGAGGCAATATCGAGTATTTGCAAATTGTACTACTTCCAGAACAAAACACTGGGCTTCGACCCAAAAATAGAAAATGGCGCGAAAAAAAAAGATGTCTTTATAGTCAGTTTGCTACTTTTAAATAAAATGTATTTTTATTTTGAACTTCAAGATGAAACTTTAAAATATCTCGTTCTTTGTATTCTGTAGACCAATAAAGTTTCCTAAATTGCTTTCTTTCCTTTTTCTAGAGTTTCTGTTTTTCACATTTTTGATGTACCCGCGAATTCGCTTGGAGGGCCTGAAAATGGCGGGAAAACTGAGACGCGCCTTGATAACTCAAATTTGCATTTCGGCCATGTTAATTGCCAGTGTACAGTAATTTCTAGCTTTGAAGACGTTTTAGCAACGCATTTCGACAGCGTTAGACTAAAAACCTTGTCAGACTTCAAGCAAATACAGCAGACGAGTTGGTCTTTACTTATCTCCGTTCCACTAATTAGTTCAACATGTGGTCTCATTGTGTGCAACACTCTTGGATTCTCTTGGACTATAACGCTCTATTGCACAAATCGCAATAACTAATCCCTCTACCTTTGGCATGATCCTAGCGATTCTCTTGCCCTAGGGAATAACAAAACCATGCTACATAGAATTAAACAAAACCCCTAGAAAAAGGTAGAAATACTTAGAGTAGAGATAGCATCTTGTTATCGCATGCCAAAACAGAGTTTTTTTCCCTGCTTTTTCAAGTTCACTGAGCTTAAATCAACCATGTGCTGACACGCCACGAGCCGTCCAGCGATGAAAATGAGCTTTTACAAACTCTTCACCCGTGGTGGTATCTAGAACGCGACGCACGTGTAAGCACTGAGCCCTAGACGCAGAACACTGATGCATTTGCTGAGTTCAGCTACTGGTAACCGTGTAGATGGCTCAAGAATTCAACAAACAAAGAGATTCAGGAAGCTCAGCCAAGACAACATCAGGTGTTGATCGATTGTCTTTTTCTCTTGAGCACTGTGTAATCTTGTACATTGTACTTGGTGTGGGAGAGAAGGTGATGACGTAATTATCCTCAGCTACCCCATTACAAACATCTTAAAACTTTTGAACATTTTTTGGCTTCCAAATTCTCTTTAACGTTAGGTTATAGCCTTGGTTTTTCTCATTTGCTGTGTTTCTGAGTTGTTCTTCGTTGCATGATTAGATTTAGGTAATTAGTGAAATATACTTACTCTGTCTATACGTATTTCATAAGTGTCAATTTCAAGCTTAAGAGTACCAGTTTTCTTATTGCATGTAAAGAGAGCAGAAGAGGAGCTAGGATGTTTCTAGACGTTTTAAAAACGGAATCCCCCAGAGCCTAGGTTGGGGAAAAATGCTAAAAAAGCTTAAAGTGGTGCAAATTCAAGTAATCATAATTATGAATAATTTTAGGCTTTTCGCCAATTTCCAATAGCTTTGCAGTTGTTTTCTAGAGATGTTATGCTACTTTAGATTTAGTAGAACTGACGTGTCGAATGTCGACTATCTTGGATGGCTTTTAGGTCATCGCGTGGTGTTGGCACAAGCTATTGTTCGGGAACATGTGGCCGCTTTGTTCGGAACCATTCATGTACAACCTTGCAATTACTTTGGTCGGATGCAACTACGACGCAAAAGCCATTCCAATGCTCGCGAGTTAAAACAAAACAAAGAATTCAGACGCTTGATAGAAACCGTTTAAGAATAGTCAAAAACTTGGCCTAAAAAAAAAAGAAGGAAAAAGTAGCCGAAACTTCAGTATGTGAAAAAGCAGTTAAGAATTAAACTTGTACCTGTATTGCTCTTTTTCAGTGAAGGTAAAATAAGAGGAGTTTGCATGACTTGTTTTATTTTTATTTATAGCTCGATTACACGCTGGACGAAATCACTGAAACATATCTTAGTTTACAAACAAGAATGTCTTTAAGCGTGTATTCTCGTGTTTCTCGACTTGCATAATTTGTCTTGAGCGTCAAAAATTAATAACAATTGATCAAATCATCATATCAGCTGTTATAATCCGCGTAAACAATTTGAAAGTCCTCTAGATGACAGTGCAGATTTAGAAAGCATTTAATGTGGTTTGCGGTATTTGAAAACATCTCTTTGTGGTTTAACCACAATTCATGTCATCTCAAAACTTAATAACGGTCTTTTTATTTTGAAAACGTTTTGAGGCAGTCTTAGACTCTAAAACGTCGTATAAAATCTCTGATAGTTTGTAACTCTCTAATCGATAATAGATATTTACTTTGCATAAAGTATTTTTCAACCTTGTTATTGCATGGACTGAAGTGAGAATCCACAAGAAATTCATCTGCAAGCTAGCTTACGTATTTGATTATCTCATTATTTTTAAGTTGTGCACATAATGCAGAAAATCATATATTTGAATTTATCATATAATTCTAAAAGAAAGAAAGAAAGCGGAAAGAAAAAAAAAAGCCGTCATGACCAACAATGAAATATTACGCAGAAGGGCCGAGGAAAATGGCCTGTTTAAACTACACACTTTATCCGTAGAGAGCCAAGAGATTCACCTCTTCGGCTTCTGAACCAATTTAATAATTAAATTCATCTCCGTAACAACCTCAGTTAATCGTTTAAGCGAGCTCTGGTGAGATACCGAAAAATTGACTAATAGACAGAAGAGGTTCATAATCCTTGGGCGTGGCCCTTGGTCTATCTAAAACTGGACACTCTATCCAGAAGAGTTTTTTTGCTTGTTGTCTTAATAATCGATTTCATCAAGATCTACAACTGGTACATGGAAAGCCATTTCAATGCCTCTGCATACTCTACCTCATAGGGAAGCCATTTAAGTGCTGTGACTCCCGGAACTGGAAAGCCATTTGAGTGCCGGAAGCTGCTTTTTCAAGACAGGAAAATTGTTTATAAAACAGCTATTTTATGTTATAAACACGGGTAATCGGAAGGAAGCCACTTGAGTGTTATAGATACTGGTTCTTTTTATAGCAAAAGTGTTCAATTGTCTTCTTTTTGGAAACATGTTCTAAAGGACAGGAAAAATGTTTATAAATAGTAGCTCTTTATCACAGTAGTAATCACTAGGGTATAGTAGTCACTAGGGCGTTAATTATCGGAAGGAAACCGATTCAGACTCTTTCTAAATCACAACGTGGTCCACCGCTTTCCACTTGCAAATCAGTCGTCATATTCTCTAGCAATTCCATAGCAACCAATCAATTTTTGACATTCGGAGTGAGCCTTCCCTTTCAGTAATCCACTATGTAGAATTTGGTGTTTGCCAAGGCTTAATAGAGATTAATACCGTTATATTCTTGGTTCTTTTTGATCCATACAGCTGAATCAATGGCGTCGTGCCCTGATATTCCAATAAAAATGTTTGTTGACTTTGCGAGAAGAAGTCGTGTGCTTTCGACAAACTTATACGTGTGACACAAAAGCTCATAAATGTCACAGAGCTCACAAAATGACACTAATTAAAAGTCGACTTAGTTAGGTTAATGTTTATTTTTGTCGGCCTTGTAAAGCTATTTTTGCGGTCCACAAAAACACTTTTTATTTTAAGCAAAACAAATAATAGTTTAGAAAACCATTTTGTAGTCCAAGGAAACCATTTAGCAGTCAAGGAAGCCATTTGGCAGTTAAAAAAAAGACATTTTAAAGGTTTAGGAAAGCCAAGGAGTATTTCGCGCGGGACTACGCCAACAAAATCAACATTTTGAAACATTTTCATCGAAAAAAGAAATGTAATACTGTATTGCAATTTTCCTCTAAGTAAACAGTATACCAATTAAGAGCAAAATGGTTAAACTTTGCCGGTGTGCTTTTGAATGAATAAAAACGTAAATCATTGCAAAAGATATACTTGTGAGTCATCTGAATAGTACGAATGCAAAAGTCCACTATTCTTTGATTTAGGGAACGTTAATTAAAAGTAAAGATTAAACAGAAGTTAAAAAATTAGTACAACGTTATCAAAGTGTAGAATTAAAAGTTAAGTAATTCCATTTGTAGTCGCTGTTCATTTTTAAGATGCGACTCGAAAACATTTCTTTGTTTCTTTTAGAAACGGCTAATAAAACAAGTGTATGTTGGCAAAAGCTATTTGAGTGCAAAAAACATTTGAGTGCAAAAAAGCCATTTGAGTGCTGAAAACCATTTTTGAGTGTACAAAGCCATTCGGATGAAGAATTGAAATGTGAGACGGAATTGAAAAATAAACGGCACATATAACACCCATGAGCTTTAAAATCTCGGCTAATATCAACAATGATATGACGTTAATATTCAAAATATTTTCAGCAGTAATTTTTAATGTTTTGTGAGAGTGGTTTTTTGTTGTATCTCTTTTTACTCGACAACTCTGTTTTGACTTTTAGTTGAATGACGGCTCGTCTGTCATGTATCCACTCACGAACAATACATCACTGGGCGAATCATACGATCGTCGACCTAATTAATCCTAATCCAATAATCTACTTGTTTGTTCTTAGTTCAAGATACATACTAACAAACTTCATTCACCAGCGAATAATTACGTAACACGTGAAACAATTTTCTAGCATTTACTGGGATTTTTTGCCTAAGGGGCACTTCCAGGTGTAGAAAACCACTTAAATATATTGCCCTGGATCTAGTAGTCTGTAAATGTGTTAAGTTTTGGCCATGAGGATGCAGTGTGTGACTTCTAAATGGCCTCAATAGAGATATTTTGTAACCAAAGCATATAAATGCTAGGATACTCAGTATTTTGAGACAAGAAAGCCAAACGGATGTTTTTGACGCTGTCTGAACGTTTAAATTGTAATTGCTAACGAAGCGTTTTTCTTTTAGAAAGCTATTCATATGCTGAGAGCCTTTCATAGGAAAACCATTCGAGTGCTTAAGTTTTGCCATTCAAAAAAGCCATCTGAATGCATGGTTCTTCAAAAAACCTATTCGATTGCCAGGTGTGGTCAGCATTTTGCTTCATTGCAACGTGTCAGTTTTCTTTGCGCATAAAGCTTTCTTACATAAAAGAAAAGGGCATTAAAATGGTTTTTGTTTGAATGCGTGTTGCAATACTGTGAAGGGTACTCTACAATGGTACTTTATTTTGCGTCATTAAATCCACGTTAAACCAGAATGGCTCGATCAAAATACCACGCATGATTCAATTACACCTTTCAGTACTTGAAAAAGAAGTGTACCACAAATCGTTAGCAGATTTCAACCATTAAAATACAGGGATGGCATTTAAATGCAGAGAAACGCCGTCCAAAGGCGGGGAAGCCTTTCAAATGCTAGTTAAGATATTTTAGAATACCATTCAAATGCTCAATCAATGCTTGTCAGTAAATGTAACGCATGAGGTTATCACTTGTTCAGTTTTTGTTTTCTTTTTCTTTTCCCCATGTTTTTTAACTTTTACACTCAAAGATAAAATAAAACTGAATTAGACGAAAACGGAAAAGAAACCTGTTCAATGCCTTCTTCCTTAGTTTGTGAAACGCTCATATCACCATATATCGTTAACTATATTTTCAAGCCATTTAGCTTTTTCTTAGTCCGTTGAACAGTTTTGGACCTAAGTCCGATTAACGGAGCCCGAATTTTGAGCTAATATAGAAGATAAATTAAACAGGGTATTCTATAGTTTAGCTAGCAATTTTGGCTTTATTGTCGATGAATATTTCACAGCGTTGAATTCCACAATTTCAAAATGTTATATTTTCTACTTCATAGCTAACTGAACAAAGTCCTATGGAACTGCTAATTAGTTTTTAAACTAAATAAAGAGATGGACAGGTAGATTTACAAAGGTGATGGCAAAGAAATAAAACAATAAGACAATAAGAATTAAAGATTAAATTTCACCACACGAATTTAACTCTTTTTGATTACTTTTGAATTTGATTGGAGTTGCAAAATCACTCCCAATTAGACGAACTCCTATAAAAAATACTGACTCCCATTTAGCTCAAGTTTAATTTTTTTTAGTAATAATTAAACACTTTTTTATCTTCTACAGGTTTTGCCCTTCTTAATGTTAGGAGGAAAAGCCATTTTACTGTCATTAACAAGCCACTAGTATGTTAATTAACGCTATTGTGTTTACTCCTCTCCATTTACAGTATTGTTAACTCAGTTGGTAGCAATCAGTTTCCACAAGCAATCTTTGATTTATTTCATGAACCAGATCAACTAAATCTATACTAATTTCTGCAGTACTTTATAAAATAAAATGACATAATAGTTTGAATTCGAAGAGCTTTGCCAACTGTTGCATTGTAGGCAGGCATTGGAATGGCTTTTTGCATTTCAATGCTGCAGAATGGCTTATGACTTCTAAAAATGAAATCATTTTAAATTACTCTAGGTTTTGGATGGCGATATTTTAAAGTTTAAAACCGGCAGTAGCTGTGTTTGAATTGACCTTACTGGTATCTTGTCCTGTTTAGATTTCACTGTCCTGAAACCACGGACCGGCTAAACCGACACTGTGGCGCGTGCAATGGAAGTACTGAACCAGTGAATTTAACGGGTAAAACCCTCGATTAAAAAATCCCGGGAATAATCCGATTAGGAGGAAATCTTCGAAGCATTTCAATGGCTTTCTTTGGGCAATGAAATGGCTTTTTGTGAAACATTGAAATGGATTTTACTAGAAATGGCTTTTGCATTAAAATGGCTTCCTTATTTTAAAATTTCCAGACATTTTTCAATTTTTTTATACTTTTCGAGAAAAATTGAGAATGGATTATACTATTAGAGCTGATTAAAAAAATCGTAATGAAATTTCAGTTGATTTCCTTATTTTTTTATTTTCGTTACAAGGAAAAAGAGCGAAGTATATTGCTAAGGTGAAAATATGTGCACATAAAGAACTCACTGAAATCGAATTATTTTAACAGTCTGCTAATTTCCTTTTTAATTGTTGTTTGATACTTTGCTACAGCTTTGCAGCTGTCCATTTGAAGGTCGTGTTTTTTGTGTAAAATGAACGCAATTCAAATGCAAACCGCAGAGTCGTTATAACCACGCTGCCGGAGGTCTTGAACGGCTGTGAAAATGGGACAAAATTTAAACTTTAATTATCGTTTAGTCACTTGTATTTGTGGATTATCTTCGCCTTCCAATTATCACTTGTTGGGGACTTATTGAATATCTATTTAACGTAAAGAATCCACCAGTAAATCAAATAGAAATTCTACTGATGATCCAGCAATTGCTTTAGAAAGCCACTTCAAAGCTATGCCAGCATTTTTATGAGATTGCTCACTTGTTCTTTATCTGCCGAGATCTGAGTGCATTTGTAATCTTTGTTTGTTCTTTTCTGTCAATTCTCGATAATAAGTTCCTATGACAAAAGCTTGAATTAGTCCACGGACTTGAGATGTGTCGGAACTCTGGATGCAAACAAAAGAACACGTGCACCGGTGTTCACTCAAGTGCTCCAGAAAGCCATTCCAAAGTTCATTCCAAAAAGCCATCTTAATGCCTTAATGCTCGTTCAAAAAAGCCAGTCCACTGCTCTCTCTCTCTAAAAACCATTTGAATGCTAGAAAACCATTTATATGCACACGAGAAAACCCATTGAAAACTCATTCAAACTTTAATAAATCCGGTACCAGAATTTTACAAGAAAAAAGTTAAAACTTTACCCGTTTTTTTCCCGGAATAAGCATATTTTAACAAGCGCAAAAGTTAAATAGTTTGTAGTTCGGCTGTCCGTCTACAGGAAATGGACAAGCCATCACCGCCACAATCCTTCGCGCCGAGAAAAGTTAAATCCCTAAAGTCTAGTGGTGAAGTCCATCTGTTGGCTTTAGAGACATTCCAAGACAAAGGAAAAGGCCCTTGACAACCGCGTGCCAGATTCAGATATGTAAAAAAGTGTGATACAGTTATTGTTTGGCGGGGTTTTGTGAAGCGCGGATGATTCGCTTCGCTTCGATGCGTTACTCAAGTCACGTGGGTAACCAGTCAAGCCTTGCAGATACCTGTAGGGAGCGAGAGAGAGTTTTGATAGGAGCGAGGTGGACTCTATATTCACTAGGTTTATAACCAGTAAGCTATGGTTTTTCACTAATAAGCCCAGCCAGGTTCAAATCCAAGCATCCATGCCTGACACTCGTTGGTATATCATTCATCAAGGGGCCTCCACCAACATAAATAGAACTGTCATAAAATATCGACTCGAAATCCTTCCGATTAGCAAGTAATTTGATTGGGTAGTTTGGAGGACAAAGGATATAACAAAGAGATCGTTCTTCCTCGTGGTCACTCACAAATGTCAAGTCCCGGGGTTCGAATACAAAAAGACACTCGCATTCCCGTTTTCAAAAGAATCCTTCGCCAACAGTGAATGGATTCCGTTACACGGATCCCCTTAAAAATATGAACTCCCCAAAAACAATAAACGAGCCCCCAAGAAACCTTAAATTTAGAATGGTATTAACGCGTTAAGACCTTTTTAGATGGCCATTATTAGGAAACTAATTACTACATGAGTAGTTAATTATGCATTATGCGACTGAATATTGATAAGTTTTTGCGCTCGAGTAGATGCATTATTAGAGTTAAATAAGCCAGTTAAAAAGGCAGCTCGATTTCCAACGCACGTGTCAAAGGATAGCCGCATAGACGTCATGCTAGGCTAGCAGCTGATTGGTCGCTTGGTCTGCACGTGTCAACTAACTGAACTGCACCTGTCATTTTCCCTACAGGTGAATATCAATTTATGTGTCGCCAGTGTTCACAAGTGTTTATGTTTCCCAATACTCTAAAAGCACACATCATTTTCAAGTGCGCAGGACGAACGAAGCTGAGGCCTTATAAAACCGGACCGTATCCCACTAATAAACCTTCATTACACAACTGCTACGCAAGGACAACAGTCAAACTGGAAGCCGGACTTGAGGATATGAGCACTCTCTTTCTCAGCCCTAATTCTGAAACAGATGTTCTACAAGTATCTAAGGCAGTGAGTGAAACAATGGGAATTAAGCCGGAATCTGAGATTTCGCGGACTAGCCACAGCAGTGGAAATTTCATGTCTGTCAGTGACACGCCTCAGATAACACTATTATCAGAGCAGGAGCCCAAACAAATGCTGAACCCTAACGGAAGTATGGGATTCGGCAGCTCAGTGAACGGTTACAACAGCATGAACGGTTTCAGTAACTTCAACAATCTTCCACTAGCGATGAACCAGTTTCCCTTTTTGTCCAGTTTTAGTAATGATCAGTTCACGATGAAGGAGTCTCCCAAGGGGCTTCACGAAACGAGCAGCGATGGACACTCGACACCAAAGTCTTCACCTCCATTTTCCATACCATCTGGTTCGGAATCGCATCACGCAGTCAAGTCCCCAGATAGGCTCCAGCCGGTCCTAACGCCTCTAACGCCCGTCAGCCTTCCATCTTTTGCTTCTGACACATTCGGAATGAAGGAAACGTTGAAGAACAGTCCCCTCATTCCACCTGCGAACCAGCAGTTTAATACAAGCTTCAATGGGTTTAAAAGCCCAGATCTTGGAACTGTTCCAACCTCCGATTTTCCTTCGATATCACGACCTCTAATAAATGATCTGACGGGAATGCGATACAGTCTTTCTCAGGATTCCTTTGGTCAGCACCAGATGGACGTTCTTTCGAATCCAGCGTTTCTTCTTCAACCAAGACCGCCGCTCTGCAGTCCTTCTGGTATGCCGTTCTTTAAGTACGGCTATCCTCAGAGTTTCTCAGCCATGAACGGACAGCCACCGGTAGGCCTTCCTAGCCCAATGATGTTCAATGGCGCCGAACAAAACATGAACCGACTGCCTACACCAACAAGCAGCCAGCCCCAAGACACAGGCGCAACCATGAGCGGTAGCCCGAACATGATCCAAGAAAAGAACAAACCAGGCTGCAGTGAAGATATGATCAACGACCTCAACTCCAAAAAAGTGAATAAGGGATACTTATGTGAACTGTGCGGCAAGCTTTACACGAGAAAATATGGTTTGAAAATTCACATGCGAATTCATACTGGATATAAACCCCTCAAATGCAAGTATTGTCAGAAGAGATTTGGGGACCCTAGCAACATGGCGAAACACATTCGCCTTCATGCCGTTGGAGATACTCCATATAAATGCCAATATTGCGGGAAAGTGTTAGTGAGAAGACGAGATCTTGATCGACATATCAAATCTCGACATCCTAATGGACGGTAGGATATAGACTTGAAACACAAAGGACGTCAACCGACTATGCCTTTGGACATATAATTGGTATAAATCTATTTTATCAACGTTAATTAAACTTCTATGAAGACTACATTTACATATTGAAGCTGAACGCTTCGAATTCGCGACATGGAAGGACTTAGTTGTTTTCATGCATTCATAGACAGAGAAAGACATTTATATAATAGAACAAAATAAGTTTGTACATAAAGGAAAAAGGAAAAAAAAAAAAAAAGAAAAGAAAATCAAGAGTGGTATTTAGGTGGCGAAAGTTGCCCATTTCAAAAAGTGCATAACTTTGTATATAAAAGTTATGAAACGAAATAAAGATATTTGAAAAGGCTTTTAAATGGTTTAACGTTCATGGAGTAAGCGAATTATTTATTAATGCCATATGCTAGAGTTGTTTTCGACCGAAACTCATTCAAAACACCAGTTCACTAATTTATCGGCAAGTCTACCAGGCTTTTCACGTGAAATTTTCCGAAATCTTCGTCTTTTAGTCAAATTCATCGAGTTCATCTTATGTGCGCGTGATAAAAAAAAGAGTTCGCGATTTTGCAATTGGAAAACGGTGAGTAATGCTCCGGAACACTGACTGATGTGACATTACGTAGTTAAAAACATTCACTTTTGCAATTTCATAGAGCTCGCGACTTCACGGAAGTCAAATTCTTACTCTAAAAGTCGTTTAAGAACTAACTTCAGTCTCGAAAGAGTTACTTTGTAAAAGACAATGCTTTACAAAGAAAATAAATTGAGTTTTGTTCGCGTCAGTAAGATTGTCTTATTGTACAAAACGACAAATGTGTTGCCTGTTGGTTCCTTAGGAAAATCGCAATGCACCGCTTGTTATTCAATCTTTTCTTTCTACAAAAGAATTCAGATTCTCTAAGTGGAGTTTCGAGTGTTTTTGCCGCGCTTTTTCTTTATAGAAGTCTATGATTTACAAAACGAACTCTTCTCGTTTTATAATAGATATTTTAGGTAATTAAAGTTAATTTTCTCGGCCAAGGCGTCAAGCTCGATGTGTTTCAGGGAAGCCCATCGAAGCGTCAATGTCGATTTTTTCTTTAGGTTTTTCAACACAAAAGATTTCAAAAGAAGCATTGTTTTGTCAGACAGAGTTTAAGTCCTACGCTTCGCTGATTATCCTGTGTGACTGAAGAAGAAAACAGAATTAGTGAACACTAACAAAAACGCGTGTTAAACGAAGACACTGGATCATTTCTTTTTGTAACCAAATTCGCTTACATTATACAAGCGAGCCTTTTTGCGAAATCACTTCAGAAAACTAAGACTTTTAGAGTTAATTTAGTGAGAAGTTCAGTAAGCAATTAATCGACGAGCCGAAAGAGGCGTGTTCATTTAGTGTAACTTTGTAAATCGGCGTCTAATAACAACAAACTTTGAAGTTTCACTCCAGTTTTTCTTCTCGACCATTCCTTCATTTTTGCCAAACTTGATTTCTAGTTTAATTTTGAAACGATTTCAGTTTTCATTACTTAAAGTTACAGTCGCAATTGTCGGCAACTTATGGTTTAAAATTTTGTCTCGATGTAAAAATATTGATGATTTCTTGGCATTTTACAATGGAATACGTAATACTATTTGACATCTCAAGCAAAATAGTATCTAAAATAAGAGAAAATTTCTTGGAAATTTTTATAGCGAAAATCATATTAAGTAAAGAAGTGTACTTAGCATCGTTTGTTTTCTTATTGAAGTAATTTTATTGACTTTGACGCTACCAAAGCACGAGTCGGCCCTGAGCTGTGAAATTGAAAAGCCAACAAGATGCTAATATGGCTGATTATCGCTATAAATCTGACAGAGATCATTACCAGCGCTAGCTTGCACGTGCTTTAGAACAAGTGATTTGTATTCGAATGTATCCAATGTTTGCTCTTCAGGTAAATCTATTAGCCTATTAAAGCTTGAAAAACAAACAAGATTCAACTGGTCAACGGCCTATAATTGCAAATTGTTTCGATCTAACTCAACACAGTGATCTCCGAAACTCGTCCCAAACTGAATCCATTCTGTGCATTCAGCGCAGCGTTACTGGGCAATACCGGCCGTTTCCTGGGATAGTTAAGGAGAAACATTTGTTTAACGTTTTTTGTTGGTCTCTTGTTTTAAGTAAGTTCATTTTTACTGGAAATACAACCTATACAAGTTTGAGCTTTTGGAAAAGAACATAGCTCAAACTTCATGATCAACTATGTTGCTGTCTCATTTCTTTGTGGCTTTGACGGATCCCGACCTTAAAGTAATACGAAACAAAAAAGAAAACTTTCTCCATCCCTAAAACGGCTGACACACACAGTTGCAGATGGGGGCCGAAATCTCGCCAGCTCACTAGGACCATTGGAGAGAGAAAATTGACAATATAATAAACGCTAACTCGATGTTCTTTTTGTCGCTAAACCGCATTCGAGGACATATGAGACCTCTTCTAAGATCTCTGTCAAGGTTTCATAGAAGAGTGCCTAACAAGGCTGTCAAAGATAGCTTTCACGGGAAATCATATCAGATTTTTATTTGGTTTTCTCGAGAAACAATTGTTTTAAAATTGAAGTATATGAGAGAAGGGCAAATCTGCTTCACATTTGTTCAACTTAGCAAAATCAAACTGTCAAAAAGCATCTTTCCACGAGGGTCTGCACTTTTGGAAGACAATGGAATGTTAAAAGAATTGAATGTCTACAGGACACTCAGGACTTTCTCTGGTCCGTCTTTTCTCAATATATAAAACTTGCGGGTAAAAATAGAAATAATTTCATATTGTGGCTCATAATGCCGCGATGTTTTCAAGTCTTCTTGAATTGGAAAGTGTCTTGAACAGAGAGCATTGCAGCGATTAGACGTTTTTTTTCTTGATACAAACAGTTTATTCTTTGATCTGATGTTATTTTGACTTTGAAACCTTCCACAAGTTTGTAGGGTAAAACAATCCGTTGTTCTTTTTTTCAAAACATTTTTTATTATTTGATAACAGTTTTTCTATTGATCTTGTTGAATGTAATGACCTTGTTAGTATTCTTTGGATTCAAAGATGGTCCGCTTGCCTGAACCAAAAGTGGGCAATAAATACTATAAGATTATCCCAAACGATAGCAACAAAGCCGTGCAATTCACTCACACAAAAAAATTTCGTCTATGAAACTTCAGGAAAATGTTCATGTTCTGAAAATATTCAGTCCGAGATAATTTTACAATGACTACATGAATATGGTTTCAGATACAGTTAAAATAAAGTCAATTTCACGAATTTAGTTTTGATTTTCAGGTGTGAAAAATGCAATATAATTTCACAATAAGCAATTGTGTTTTTCTTAATTGATTTCATTAGTAGAAAGTACTAAAGATTCTGAGAAGTCAAAAGAGCAAGAACTGCAAGAAATTGAAACTTAGCAAATAGTTTAGTTTAGTCAAAGCTCAATTTTTCAGAAGAGAGTGGTTGCGAGCATTTTCTTCCAGTTTGAAACTTGCACTGATAATTACACATACCACTGCACATATTGACTTCATAAGGGATATGGGCTATTAACCAATTCTTTTTTTTTTTTCAATTTCCTCCAAGTTATCAAAAAGCTCTTATTCTGTTAAACCATTTCTAAAGCCTTGGATATTCAATTCTAGCTCAAAACTTGCGAACTTCGCAACAACCATTTTACAATTCCTTCTTTGTTTTTTCTCTGACAAAAAATTGACGTTTTAGTTGCTCAACCATTGAGTTCCATCCGACATGCTACTTGGGAGGTAGGATCGCATAAATTACTTGAACAAAAAGTGCAAATTCCTCGATGCCCCTTGTTGCGAAAATTCTCCAACAAAGAAAGGATTTATGAATTCAAGAAACGTGTTTCGACGTGGCTATTGGAGTTCCAATCGAAAACAAAGGAAAAGAGCAACTCCCGATTAGCACGCAATGGTCTTGTTTGATTCCTCTCGCGATATGAGCCAAAAAGCTGAAATATTCCAGGGTCTTTTCCCGGGATTTTGACCAGTCATCCACCATAGACTTGTTGCTTGTAAGTTAGGGTCACTGAATTCAACAAGAAACAAGAAACAAGTGGATTTTAACAGAAGGAAAGCCACCTTCCTTGTATGGTAGATGGACTGGTAAATAAAAACTTTCTGGTACCAAATCCTTCTTCCGCACAATTTTTGGCTTGCGAGCAAAAGAATTTTCAGAAAACTGCGTAAAAACGCACAAAAAGAGGAATTAGGGAAGGTTTCATTCATGAAAACAACGTGGTTTCTTTGGGTCTATTCCTTTGTTGCATACTTAATTAGCCGGGAAGTTGTGTCTTAATAGCTCAAGAGAAACTTGCTTTATTTTGAAGTTAAAGAATAGTGGGACCTGCTCGATTGCAACCTGTTGTTTAGCTCGGAAAAAAGTATCAAATCAAAGAAAACGTCTTGGCTTAAAAGCTTTAGAGTTTTGAAAAAGATGAAAATTGAAAAATATCCACTGGCTAAGCAAATAAAGTAGTTTTCGGTGGCATCGAAAACGCGCGTAAATTTTGCCGACATTCAATTACATTGCATATTTTTGTTATACGCTATTTTGTAATAACTACACAAATTTGCAAACATATATGATGCAAATGTGGAGAGAAAAATTCAAAACACTTCAATTGCAAGAACTGCACTATGACGAGTTTTAGAGATAAAATATCTTCGGCTAAAAGCAAAACCCAAACCGAAACTAAAATGACATTTTCTGTTAGAGAAACAAAAGAGCAACATGCAACATTGTAATTGACTTTTCAGAGGGGAAAAAATATTTGAAATTTTAACATCTGTGCATGGAAGAAAATAGAGGAAAAGACCCGTGAAAATTGAAACTATAACATTCTGTAACTTTTGAAGTTTTGTAGAGTAATTGAAGACATAATAAAAACTTTTAAACTTTCCAAATTGAATTCCAGCCAGTTAAAATGTTAGAGCAAACTATGAGCGTTAATTCTGACAACTCAATACGTTTTTTCTTTCGTTTGTTATAATTTAGCTTTAGTTGGCTATTGAATGCCTGAGATATTTTCTTCAGTTGTTTAAGATACAAGAACAAGTCCCCCAACCTGCGTCTGCGAGCAAGTGAGCCATGCAACGAAGCAAGATACAGCTCCTCTGTGACTATCCAAGCATCAGTAGTCAACCATGAAAATTGTAGCAACAAACATTTCAACTCTTGTAGCGATAAATTGTCGATAGAAAAGCTGAGAAAACACTAGGATTTTAAACAAAATTTCTTCATTTCATCTCATGCCTTATTGGCCAGCAATATGAAAGAAGTTCAAAATTCTCTTGGAGTTACAACTGAGCTGAGATAAAGAGAGAACATAAAAAGTTTTTTTTGTGCCTCAGAACGCTTAACACACTATGCCTTGCAACAAGAGCTAGTAACATTCTATTTTACTATTTCTTTTTAATTTTGTATATATTATTTTACATTGAAAAGTCTCTTTTTTAAACCAGTACAAACCGGTAAAGGTTAATCATTATCTACCAACAAAAAGGTAAGAGCAAATCTTACTATAGCTTCAATGAACCTAGCTATCTTGCGATCCTGAGGAAGAAAACTTGGAAATCCATTTGTTGAAATAACATACATTTCAGATTTTTAGGATATTAGGAGCTACTAATTAGTTGAAAGTCGTTTAACTTTCAGTAATATAGTGCACGCGTTAAAGTTTGTTCAATGGTTAATGAACTTGTGACAGTGTCAATGGCAGGAGATTCCCATGCCACTAACGCGTGGACGATTTGACTGATATGATAATATCCTTAAAACCCTCAATACACCATGGAAAACAAACCTCTTAATCCTTAAAAGATAAATACAATTTAAGGGTATCTGGCGAGACATTGATTAATTATCATTTAAAACCTCACATCTAGGCTCATTAAATCAGGAGCAGCCACTTATTAGTAGATTTATTGTATGAACTCCATAGCGGGTAATTTATTGTTATCTTATTTTTTTTATCCTTTTCTTTGATTTTGTATAGCCTCGTTTAAAAACTGCACAAACAGTTCTAATAACTTATGCAACAAAGAACCCAAAACGGTCAACGAAACCACGTTTCATTTGGCAGTCAAAACACGCCAAAAAAATTCTTTTTAGACTTAATATTGAGTCGTCTAAAAATGACAAACTTGGTTCCTAACTTTAGGTATTTTGATCGGTATCAGAATTCAGGGTACCTGAGATAAGTGAATTCTTTACCAGTCTGTGCAAATGGTCTTGACTTTGGTTTTGTTCTTAAAGGTCCCTGCGGGCCACAAGTCGTATTGAAGTAACTACCCGTAGAATCTATTTCAAGCAGAGCTACAATGGTTCTTCACAGATATGATGAGTGACTCAAAAAAATTCAATCTTCTTTGGATAAATCTTTTAATTGCTAATAAAGTACGTTTGGGCAACATTTTTATAGGAAAAGAATTTAAAAAAAAGATATAAAATCTTCCTTTAAATAACTTTTTCAATTGCAGACAAAGTTCGGGCAACATTTTAAAGGACAAATTAAATTAATATGGTCTTTTACAAACTGTTACAATTCAACATGCAGGGCTTTATATCAAGTAGCTTTCAAAATTCAAGATTTTTCTGGGTGGTTCTATGACTGAAGGACAAAATTAAAGCTCCTCAGAGTAAAAGAAAATCGACGTAAAACTTCAAAAAAGGAAGAAAAAATAGCATGTGATGGTTAGAAACGAAGGGACTGGTCGGCCTGAACGCCGTGCGCGAAATCAAGAGAAGGGGGGACGTCTGTCGACGCGCGTGTACAAGCACAATACACAAGCACGCTTTTCCGTAGACAAAAATCTGGGACAAAAAACAGAATAATGAAAAATAGCGCGCTCTTTGAGAAATACCATGAAACTTTAAGGCAATTATAAAAGCCCTGCCAGGAACACGATACCGCCTTTTATGCAAAATTCCTGCAACGTTGCGTGCAACAAAGCTGTACCCGTGTGCTCACTCTTGCAAATTTTCACACAACAGTTGTGGAAGTAGTAGATCGAATCGGGGTTTACCTAAAGGCCCGGACACAACGCCACTTTTTCTGCAACATTGCACGCAGAACAATTGCACCGCGTGTGTCCACCCCTGTAATGTTATGATAAAGACTTTATTTACGCAGGGTACCCCACTCATTTGCGTGCATCGTTCCACTAAAAGTTGCAGAAGTAGAACTCGATCCTAAACCTGCAACTGTTGCAGTAGTGGAAACGGTGTGACTCTTTGAAGAGCAAGTGTAGCTGAGTTGGTTAGTGCACGGCTTTCTTATGCAAGAGATCCCGAGTTTGATTGCCAGTGACCTCAAACTTGTTTCGAGCAGTGAAGGAAAGGAGGGGAGGCATTTTGTCGGGCCGTTTTGGGCTCGTTCAAATAGACGTTTCCACTACTTTCTTCATTAAAGGTAAGAAGCAGCTTATAATTAAATCAAATACAAGCTACAGACCCTCTTATGAAGCATTTTTGACTAGGAACCGCTTAGAAATCCGAGAAATTATGAAGAAGATTCTGACTATATTTGCGATGATAAAGACTATATTTGCAATAATAGCCTGCGTAGCGGCCATGGGGAGGGGAGAGGGAGGGGGACTGGGGAGAAGGGGGGAGGAAAGGTAAATTTACGATGATAGCATGTTTGGACTTCCTATGTTTTTCGTCCATGTAGTTAGTGCTTTGCTCATAATCTCGTTCTCAGACACATTTCCGCAAAGAAAAAAGACCCTAGGAACGACAATGGAATTTTAATTTTCTCGGTATTATTAGCATTTCTTTATAATGTTCAAATTCATATGTAACACTGGAAACAAATTGAAATTAGTCATGGCAATCATAATCCATCGTGGGCATCACAATTTTAATCAGAATCTTCGCACGTGACTCGTCACCGTGGATACAGTCACGTGATTGATTTGTCTTAATTTGACGATTTCTTAGTTGATCTCTTGTCAGTTTTCTCGGTGTTTTATACACATTTTGTCCGTCTATTGAGAGAGAAACTGAAGATGACACTGAATTCTCAAAGTTAGAGCTGCTTCGACTTGAATGGTCGAAACTACCTTCCGAAGAAAAACTTTCACTTTCACTTGAAGATAAAGTTCTGGCTCTCTTTTCGGCAGAATTTTGGCTGAAAGATTTCTCAAAGCCTTCCTCGTTGCTCAGCTTTCCATGAATTTTTCTACAAAACGAGCAGTACTTTTTCCCACGAAAATTTCGCCTTGAATTAATGTCATCGCAGAAGTAATATCTGACGTCATTGTCGTTGTTTCCATGGTGATGAAGATGTTCTGATGGATCAGCTTGTTGAGAAGTACTTAGAGTCAATGACTTTGTAAATGAGACTCTCTTTGGGTTGCGCTTTTGCATTTTATATCGATTAAAACATTGACTTAAAATACGGAATAATCCTCATGAACGCAAAACAAAATGGCGCTGCCATGAAGCATCCTTCTAATTACCATTGGAAATATAACAGTTTCAACTTGCATGTGCTTCCTCTAGGTATCGACCTTTCAGTTTCTGCAGTTTGAGTTTCAAAGCTTAGAACAAGCTAAATAAGTATCATGTTTTATCTCATTTAGTTTTTTACACCAAGGAATAGATATAAGGTTGCTAACTATATGAAGCAGCTGTCAAGTACAAAGTTATCTCATAAAAATTAAAAGCGCTGAAGTCCGTGTTGTCTGAACTTCATTGACGAAGATGAAACTTACTGTCGTCTTTGGATGTTTATGTTTGCCAAACTCAGCCTCTTTCACAAGTGTTTGAGCTTCAAATTAGCATGAAACCAAATTGTGGAGAATTAAATTGAAAACCAGTCTTCTTATTTAGTTTTTTTCACTTGATTTCTTTCAAAAACGAAAACAGTCGAAGAACGACACTTCTGTCTTCTCACCAAGTTCCCAAATTCACATCAGGACTTGAAACAAACTCAGAAACTCGCTAAATCAACCGTAGTGAAGTAATCCAAGTTGACTTTGTCGGCGCCTAGTTTCTCAGTTCATTCGTTATTGGTCTTGACAGCTTGCTCAAACTATCCTCTCTTGCATCGAATTTTCTTATCTACATAATTTAGCCTCCAATGCAGCTGTTTTTCCTATATACATTATTTATACACTTTATAGCTATGACTTCTACCTTAACGCCAAATTGAGCAGAAGCCGCTGTTAAGAGCAATATTATTACCGACAACAGGGGGTTTAGACAAACAATACCTCTTTTATTTTTTCCCATAAATAGTTCTTCTGAAGCCAAAACTTCATCAAATGTTCCTTTGTTTTAGTTAAGCTAGGTTATTGAAAAGGATATCGATATTAATAAACATTGTGTACAACAATTGAAGAAATTACGTATGTATATCCTGCAATTACGTTTCTAGCATTTGGTACTTAAAACTTGCTACTTTATTGGTAATGAAAAAGCGCCGAAGGCAAAATAATCGATTTTTGTTTGGTTTTGTTTCAATTTCAATTTTTCTCACGAAAAAAAGAGCTTTTGCTGCCAACACGCAAAGTTTACTGCTGAGTCTGTGTCTGTTGCTTGTGTGATAGGATTTTATCAAAATAATCCAATTTTAGCTTGTCCTGACTTGGCCAAAGGGAATATAAAATGCTGCAATAACTGATGTAAATCTTCTCTGACCTGAAATGGAGATAAACGTTTTTACATAAAAAGCTTATAGTCAAACTAAGAAAACTGTGAACTAAACTGTGAACTAAATATGTTTGGAATGTTTAATATGTTCTTGAAAGACTAAGGGGGTGTTTACATGACACTAGGATCATCCTAGCTTTAGGATCATCCTAGCAGACGAATCATTCTACCTGCTATACATTTATTGCATTCTGTTTAGTAGGATGATCCTAGTACCCGAAGTGAAGACACAAATTTCCATGCAAACAGAATGCAGTAAATGTATAAGCAGGTAGGATGATTCGCCTCAGTGCTAGGATGATCCTAGTGCTAGGATGATCCTAGTGCCATGTAAACACCCCCTAATTCCTGGTAAAATAATATAAAAATCAAATGTGAAAATATATGAAAAACTAATCGACCGGTGATATAAGAGTTTGCATGTAATTGTTAACAACGCACTAATCTTCCCTTTTCTCATTAACTACAATCATTACCAGAATAGACCTTTTTACCGATGTCACGCAAAATTGCCATTTTGTGTGACATCGGTAAAATGGTCTATTGTTGGTACGATTGTTTCTGATGCGCATGCGCATTGAATTTTGCTGCAACGCCCCCCACCCACCCACCTACACCTCTTATATGAAAACTCCGTTACACATTACCCAAAGGCACTAAAGTTCAGAATGTACCAAAACACTCCGAATATCACATCATGCCAACAAATAATGGCATTGATTGTATTTGTTTCCATTCTGATCCTCTTTTTCCAACCCCATTTTTCTTTCTTCTTGGTTTTTACCTTGTAATGTTTCTCGTTCATAGAGGTTTGACTGTAATAGGAAATAATGGCGCAGCCGGTTGTCCCTCCAGTGGCGCAGGTGGTTGTCCCTCCCTTCTCCTCCCCTCCCCCTCCCTTTTCCCTCCTACCTCAGGCATGTCAGCGATACTTCTAAGTTTCTGGTCCCTCCATGTCCAGTCAATTATGACAAATTTTAATTTTGTTGTTAGCAGCGATTCTGTTATAAAAAGCAAAGAAACTTATTAAACAATCAATAATGAGTAAGTCACTCTGTCAGACATTCAGTCACGGTGAAGTCAGCCAGTAAGGTGGCTCCGTGATTTTCTCACAGAAATCCCAATCTCCAACCCCCCCAAAAGAATACATGCTTTGCAAACACCGCGGCAAAATGTACAACGCATGCGCGATATATGAAACGATCCCGATGAAAACATTCTGCGGCCTACTTTACTGGTGAAAAGTAAGCCACAGAAACCAAAGTCTGTCTCCCAAAAATCGGTTTGAGGCCCAATGTAGTATATTTTGTCGCCTGCCGTTTGCACCAAGTACTTTCCTGTTTTCTCTAATGCTCAAAATTAAGCCCAAAGAATTTATTGATAAAAATTCTACTAATTTTGCTTGGGATTCCTGTGGGAAGTTCGCCAAAACTCGCGCATACGCAGTCGTTTTGTCACTTTTGAAGGCAAGAGTTGTAAAGTTTTACTCAATAGCGGCATATCCACAAACGTACCATTTTGGAGAAGTTTAAGAATACGATTTGGCGTCCCAATACCAATGTGGACAGTATGAGATGCAAGGAATTTCACTTGATCTTCTACCTGTTTACATGAACACCACAATTCACGTCACAAATCTCTAACAGTTAAACTAGAAATTTTGAGCTACATGCACAAGTTCAAATTCATTCCTCAATGGGGAGGGGGGAGGAACGGGGGTGGAAGCAGAATAATGAATAACGGTTTGAAAATACTCTTTGGAATAATGAATTATTGCATCCGTACCCAAGAAATAATGAATAATGGCAGGCCAAAAATACCAAGCCAAGCCAAGAATACTGAATAACACTGACATCTCTATTAACCCCAACATTTCATCATTGTGAATTTTGTGGCACCACAGAAAGTTGGCATATTCAGAACGACGCCCGAATTCATGATTATTTCCTCACACTTTACTTGGTAATCCATTCCTTGGTAATCCGCCAGTCGGTTGAGTGTGTGAGACGAATGGCTGATGTAAGATGAACTGGCAGTTAGGAGTGCGTGACACTCGTTAATCATTGACCACACTATGACTTGGTAATCCATTCCTTGGTAATCCGCAAGTCGGTTAAGTGTGTGACACCAATGGCTGACCTAACATGAATTGGCAGTTACCAGTGTGTGACACTCGTGAATCATTGACCTTGGCTATTGGCCTAGCTGGTTAATTGTTCAGTAGTACTCAGTAGTCGTAGAAACTGTGGTCAAATTTTCTTCCAAGTCGAGATGGGAAACACTCATACGAAATCTGTACTATCAAGTTACCGCGGTACATTTACGTGATCGAGTTTCATTGAGGTTGCCACAGGAAACCCAAAGAGCTTTAGTTCATTTTATTCTTGATAAGATTCCCACGCCGGGTCCCCTGTGGCAACGCGCGCCGTTTGTAGGTACAAAATCCCGCCAAAAATACTACCGATAGCGAGTCAGAAATACCGTACGAATATTTCTGTGGTTTTTTGTTTGTTTGTTTGTTTGTTTGTTTGTTTGTTTGTTTGGTACTATTAATTTCCACTGCAGTACAAATTACTTGCTTCCTGCCGTGTTAGTGATTAACATTGCTGCTCTCAGCCAATCAGAATCGCGAATTTTTTTCATGTATATATATATTATTTTATATCGTTGATAGCACTGCAATATGTACCCTGGAAACCAGGGGACTTCTATCTTGCTGTTGTCGCTTGTAATATTTGACGGTTTAATCGCAAGAAAGAGGTTTCTTCTTTAATAATATAATAATAAATAGGATTTATATAGCGCCTATTCAATTTAGCCCATAGGCGCTTTACAATAAAAGAAAATAAAACGGTGTAGTACATGTGAATCAAGATAAAATACATCTCTAGAAAACGAAAAAAAGGTAGAGAAATCTAAATCTTCTTCTTTCTTGCGATCTAACCGTCAAATATTACAAGCGTCAACAGCAAGATAGAAATAAACCTCTGGTTTCCAGGGTGTGCAATATGGCGCCCAGTCATGCCATTTTGAGACGGTGCACGAAGCCCTCTTGAAACGGAGCGGTGATCGGTTTAAAAAACAATGGCGTTTTTTTTGTTTTTTTGTTTTTTGTTTTGAAAACGACGAATGAAAACATTTATAATGGTGAAACAGTTAAGTAAAAATAACAAGATTTTGAGACGATGTTTCGTTGTCATGGCGACATCTTCAGGTCAATCAACGATAACTACTGAAAACAGTTAATATTATTATTATTATATACCCTTGTCGATACGCGCGCTCTAATTGGCTGAAAGCTGTGCTTTATCAGAGAACGGAGCACAGTTCTGAAGTCAGCAGCGCGAGCTCGACCGCGCGCGCACCTTTTGAATTTTTGTACGGAGAAAATCGAACTTTTTCACATTTTACACTGTGCAATTTTCCCAGCAACTTGTCTCGCAACGGCGTTTCAAAACAAGTCGCAGAGAAAATTATGGCGCTGTTACACTGTGCAATTTTCCCTAGCAACTTGCAATATTTTTGGCCGGTTGCTGGGGAAAATTGCACAGTGTAACAGCGCCATAATTTTCTCTGCAACTTGTTTTGAAACGCCGTTGCGAGACAAGTTGCTGGGAAAATTGCACAGTGTAACAGCGCCTTTACTTCAAAATATCGCCTACGGCTCGTGCTCTCCTTACACTTCTTTCGTGCTCTCGTCACTTCCTGCGTGCTTATTACTGAACGGAGCACGGGAAAAATGTTCTATTTGTTAAACAATAATATTTAGACTATTATATTGTGCTAGATTGCCCCTCTATTAATATCTGATCTATTCTCAGTAGTTATCATTAATTGACCTGAAGATGTTGTCGCGACGACAACGGAACGTCGTGTCAAAATCTTGATATTTTTACATAATAAAAACATTGAACCCTATTGTATGCCAATCAGAAAATGTATACGTGTTAAAAACCCACTTCATCACACTTTGATGCTTCGACTTCAAGGATCTATTTGTTTGGATAAACGTAAGAGGTGGAGCAGGGTGGAAGCTACTTCTCTGATTCAGAAGGTATTGATCTTTTTATTGTTATTTTATTTTTTTGCTGTTCTTAGTTGATATAAAGCTTTTTTTACTCACATTAATTACTCGAGTGTAAAGTGATCGTAAACATAACAATGAAACACTGGAAATTTTTGTTCATTTTCTATGATAGGAAATATCTAGGAAATTGCATTTTGCTTTGATAGGAACTGGACAAAATGTAGGAAAATATATTTTCCTACATATTTCCTACCTTCTCATTTTCCTATGATGCGAAATATGTAGGAAAATGCAATTTCTTATGATAGAAAATATCTAGGATATTGCATTTTCCTATGATAGGAATTGGACAAAATGTAGGAAAATGTATTTTCTATCATAGGAAAATGCAATTTCCTAGATATTTCCTAGATATTTCCTATCATAAGAAATTGCATTTTCCTACATATTTCCTATCATAGGAAAATGACAAGGTAGGAAATACCTAGGAAAATGCAATTTCCTGTGATAGGAAATATCTAGGAAATATGTAGGAAAATGTATTTTCCCACATTTTGTCCAGTTCCTATCATAGAAAAATGCAATTTCCTAGATATTTCCAAGATATGTCCTATCATAGGAAATGGGCAAAGATTTCCAGTGAAAGCGTTTCGTGATTTCCAACAGAAAATCAATACTTGGTTGTGCAGGATTACATGTTTTTCCGGTAGCAATGAAAATGACTGACTTGAAAAACATCCAAATATGTCGTTATGAACCTCAAAAGTACTAATCCTAAACGTTTGATCGCGGCCGACCAATTACACTGATTACAGATCGCGATTTGAACTCCTTTGCTGAATGCAATCAAATCAATTTGTTGGACATTGTAGAATCGGAACTGGTAGCAGAACTATCAAAGTTGAAGCAATAAGCTCGGTTTTAGGTACAGCGAAAATCGTTGCATCGCGACCTCCAACTCCATGTAAAAAGTTGACCGGTGCAACATTTCCAAATTTGAACTCTATACTCGTGAGTTATCAAGGATTTGTGGTAATTAGATGACGTCCACCCATGCAGGAATTGGCAATATTTGTTTTACGCTTTAGGGGCTGTTTATATGGAAGCGAACTAGCCCGGTAAGCGGGCTGACTTCTTTTGTTCTGTGGCCTCAGGGAAAAGAAAACAAAAGAAGTCAGCCCGCTTATCAAGCTGGTTCGCCTCCATGGCCGCGACGCATTTCATTGCGATCAAACAACGGAGGTGCGCCTCAAACAAAACCCAGTCGAGCCACCTTAAACGATTCCAGGGTAGACGTCATCTAATTAACATATAATAAGTTTAAAACGCCGTAACTCACCAGAACCATGTTCCATGTTGTACCAGTCATATATACACACACACTTCGTGTGGAATGGATACAGTTAATTTTAAGCAAGAGATTAGGGGCTTTAATTTACGTTGACATTTGAATATTGGTTTAGATCCATAATGCGACTCTGCTCAAAACTCAACTATTTTACTTTTCGGTATCTATAGATTCAAACTTTTGGAGGAAATTTGACCAACCGACTTTGAGAATTGGTCCAAGTACGACCTAGGACTGAGATACGGGCAAATTTGGTTTCTCACGGAGTTGACAATGACGACGAACCAGCCCGTGAGAATGTTAACTGTAGGACAATTGATCAAAAAAGACTTGAAAAAGGCTTACTTCTTTCCAATGTTTGGCTCATCATATTGCAAAAACTTCAGGTTTTTGAACAAGAACAAGTACCACATATACGATTATCCACCCAAACGTCTCGACTACGTCGAAGTCTTACTCCCACAAGGAAACTTTTCTACAGCAGGCGATGAAATTCCTATACTAAGCGACTATCGACCTCCCGAATTCCTAAAACAGCACTGGACAACATGGCTGCCTGTTTTCCCACCAGCAAACTATGTCAGCATTGACGATGGATTAAAGAATGAAAATATTCCCATTGTAACCTGCTTTGCGTTCGAAGGGATACCAAATCATAAACATTCTTTTGATCCCGATGTCTTTTATAAGCTTCACCTTAAAAGTACTATACCCGAGATTGGGGTGCCGTGTCCTCGATACATGGACGAGAACAATGTGGAATTCCCATGTGTTCTAAAAGCCGATATAAGTTACGACGGAGTTGGGACTCGGTCAGCATACAACAAAGACGAATTGTCTATTCTTGTTCAAGAGATGAGAGAAAACTATGGCTGGCGTGGCAAGATCATCTACCAAGAATTGTTACAGGAGGTCAAGCAAGTACCAAGTTATATATTTTACTTGCTAAAATCAGGAGAAGTGGTCTGGCTAGGGACTAATGTTGCTCTGTTTTGTGGGTTTGAATGGGAAGCCTTGACCTGTGACTGGGCTCAACAGGACGAAGAAAGAAACCTCGTATATGATGACTTCGTCATCCCCATCAAAGAATACCTACACAAGCACGGCTACTTTGGGTTCGTCAATTTTGAGCTCGTGGTGACCAACCAAGGACGATACCTTGTGGACCTCAATCCGCGCCTTCCTACCGAAGCTCAGCACTTTTTGATGGCTCCATTCATGGCTAGTTTGGAGTTTAATCATTCTATCTCGAAATCCATCAATCCTATGTACAAGACATCCGCTAAGCAGTTGGTTGACATTGCAAATCAACTCAATCAAAGAGAGTCGGATACAGGGCGAATTGTAGTACTTTCTGTTGCAGACGTAGACAACGGAGGATGCGAAAACATGATATCAGTTTTTGGCAAAACAAGAGATGATGTCGAGACACTTTTGCAAAAATTACAAAACTTTCAAGCGCACGTTTACATGTAGGCTTCCATCTTTCTTTCTCTCTTAAGCCTGGTTTTCACTAGCGACGCAAGCACAAGCGTAAGCAGCATAATGCTCCGTTTTCATTGAGATAACATGGACGCAAGCACAAGCGCAAGCAGCATAATGCTCCGTTTTCATTGAGATAACATGGACGCAAGCACAAGCGCAAGCAGCATAATGCTCCGTTTTCATTGAGATAACATGGACGCAAGCACAAGCGTTAGCAGCATAATGCTCCGTTTTCATTGAGATAACATGGACGAAAGCACAAACGCAAGCACAAGAAGGTAAATGTTGATCCTGTGCTTTGGCTAATGCTGGCGTCGTAGTGAAAACCAGGCCTTACATACTTATTGCCCGGGGAGAACTGAATTGTACTGACTGTGAGAAAATACTAAATGGAACAAGAACCAGACAACTTTGACGGGTTAAAGAAACAGTGATAAATGGTCAAAAACTGAACTCAGTTTACTCAAACATACCTTAAAATGCTTTGCAAAAAGTTTTGCCACTTTGGCCGCATCTCCTTTGAATTTTTCTAGGGATCTATAAAGAGTAGTAGCAAGGGATTTCAACATATTATCTTACTGTATATGTAATCTCTTTCAATTTCTTTTTGTGTGCAAAGTATTTAGTCTGTTGTAAAATCATGTATCTTTATGTTTTTTTAAATGTAATAAATGTTAAAATGTAAATTAATGTAAATCAATGAAATGGTTGCAAATTCTATCAAAATCAAAGTCAACCCAAAACCCAGAAATACCAGTAGTCAGTTTGGGAAACGTTGACTATCTCTATTGTATGCAGTGATACGTTTTTCAGCCAATGAGAGAGCAAGAACCCTACAACATATCCACGTTCCAAATGTTTATAGGGCCTTATGTTCCGTAGATTAAGGACTCCATTCGCACATTGCTGATGAAGGTTTCAGTTGAAACCGAAACGTCCAATTTTAGTCTTATTTTTTAGGTCAGTGACAACTACAACAATTGTTAATTTTTATCATGCCTGACTACAACCCAAGCATTTTTAAATGTTGTTAACATATAGGCCTTACATCTCTCTACATGTCTCCCTTACTTGTTCAAATCTACTGCTCTTGTTGCTGCTGAGGACACCAATAGTAACAATGGACTTCCTTTGATTTTCTTTTTATTCAGTTTTTCAACTTGTTTTTCCCAGTAAGGAATAACTAGAAATATATAACAAAATACTGTAAATTATACACATGAAAGTGTCATATGCATAAGTTGTGTTTTATTTTTAAAGTGGTGAAATGTCTAAAGTTTTTATTTCAAAGTTTCGGATATTTACATGCACAAATTTGAATGACAAACCTTTTCTAAATACGAAGGAAGTTGCGATGTTTCTCCAGTATGGACTGAATCTTCTATCAAACAGCAAGACTCTAAATGTAAGAAGTTACAGTGATTGGGTAGTACTTGTACAATAAACTGCTGGAATTGTCTAGGTATAAGGTACTATTCTTAACATAATCACAGGGGACCCCAACCCCAAAAAGTTGCAAAGGACCCAGATAAGTCACACAGTCCCTCCCTCTTTAAGTCTAAGGAACTTCTTATACAATAACAGACAGATTTAGCAATAGTGATGTGACTAAATAACATGATATAAGTGCACCGGCCAGCCTTTCACCACTGTGGTCTGGGTCTGAGTCCCAGCTCATCAGACCCAGCTCAAGTGCTCAGATCATATGTGAACTGAGTTTGTTTGATGTTGTTCTCTACCATGCCACAAAGGCTTTTTCTCTGGGTTTTCTGGTTTTTCCTCTCTCAGCAAAAATCAACAATCAACATGTGAGTTGAGCGATGTATGAAAAATACTTTAATGTAGAGGTAGTGAATGTGAGAGTTCAGTGTCCCCTGATTAGTGCACAAGTGCCAGACTCACGGACATGGACACTTAAATAAACAGTTATGATGATGATGATGATGATGATGATGATTCTTGGTCAGTGGGCACACCATCATCTTTCTTTACACATATTTGTATCTATAATATCCACAGAACACCCCCTAGACCCCATAACCCATTAAGCTGAAGGTGGTAGAGGATCATCCCCTAAAGGCACAAAGTCCTCATTAAGTCTTGGTACTCCCTGGAACAACAGCCAAAAGATGATTCTCCTCACCATCAATTTTCAAATCATCTAATTCCAAAGGTGTCAGTTTACTTGAACAAGCTTTAGAAAATGAATTCCATAAAGTTTCTGTCACTGATGATCCTTGGAGTTCTTGTGGTACATCATTTATCTGAGATATAAAAGTTCAATTAGTGTGTTGTTGTATTCCACCTTTGTGATCCATAAAGTAGCACTACCACAGCATCTTTCCTTTATACAGGAACACTCACAGGCCCTGTTGTGGTTCAAAGGCCTCCTTCCCTTCTTCATTCTATATCAATCTGTATCAATATATTCTCTGAATCAACAATTACTGAATTTGTAGATATGCTGAATGTGGTTAAACAAACCTTTCCAAGGTCATGGCAATAGCCTTGGACCCAGTTATTTGAGAGACAATTAGTGTTAACCCAGGATAAATCTATCTATCTATCTATTGGCTATATTGATGATCAAATTTGCTGGTCAGATTGGCAACAATCAAATTTAGCTTCAACAAGTGTGTTGAACACTTGTTAGAGATAAATTTACACTTATTTGGGATAAATTTTATTGTTGCCAATCAACCAAAAATCAACTAGTGTGTCGTTGGCTTTGGAACTATCTAGAATGATCAGAGTGAACTGATCTCCTCTGGGTATCTGCCTTATTAGTTCACTTTACAAAACACTATACAATGTAGATCACAATTAAGTATTGACATGGTTTTAAACCTTTGGCTTTTTTCTCTTTTTCTTTTTCTTCTTTTCTCTTTCATGTGGTTGCTAAAAGAAACAAAAATCGCATCTAAATCACCTAGATGTCACGACAGCCTTTACCGATCTCACAACAATTAACAATCTATATATTTTTATAATAAGGAATCTAATGCATATAGTTCTTTAGCTAATCTAAACCTTAAAGACTGACTCAATCGTACGAGAATATTTTTATTTATACCTCATCTGGACCCACGTGGCTAGTTGACGTTGGAGACGATTTTCGTTTTCGGTCTCTATATTTTGCTTTCTCTACAAAATGAATTCATTCTTCAATGCAAATACAAGTAAGATGTCAATCGAAGCTAATCGTACCTCCTACAATGTTATCGGTGGTACATTTAGCTTTTGCTTTCGTCCTCTAACCACCAATCGTCCCCTAAATCGTCCGCCATGTTGTTTACAATGGTTGCGATGCACTACTGGGACCGACACAGCAAGCCCACCGACAAGCGCAACTTAGCACAGGAACCCCAACCTCAAAACTGGAGCCATTTGACTGGATTTTTGGCTTCAGAAAAATTTCAAAATTTATATTACTTCAATTGAAAATAAAATTGTATGAATAAACGTTCCTCAACAACAGTGGTCTTAGTTATACAAACTACTAGATTTATAATTTGGCTCATTGCACTGAAGTTTATTCACAATTGTCACTTTTGATCTACAATCCGATTTTTATCATTATATTATTTCTAGTTTACTAATCTACTCTAATTTCTTTTCAAAGACTTTCTGTCGATCAGTTTAACATCTCCACTGTTTCATATTCCTTTTTCGCGTCCTTTTCGTTTCTGTTTAAAGATCAAAGTAAAAAAAAACGGTTAACATGTTAACAGTGCAGATAGATTGTACAAGAAGAGAGAACACAATGCTCCCCAAAACAAATTTTCTTCTCGTCTAACAGCAATCAGGGCACAAAGACCTGACTAAAGGAGTGGAACGGGACACATTGGGTACTTCTAGATGGAGAATCTATATGCGCTACTGCGTGAAGGAGTGACCGGTCAGCCCGGGAGGGGAGGGGGAGACATATTTTGGTCTGAGATGATCGCCGTACTTTTTAGGAGTCAAAATCACAGTATTTGGTGCCTTTTTCGGGTTTTCATGGACAAACGCTGGTACTTTTAGGAAAATCGGTTCTCAAAACAACAACGAAGCCAAACCGAGAAAATCTGTAAAACTCTTGATGGAACTGAGATATGTACATTTATCAGAACTGATTAGAAGTATAGCGAAAATTTGAAGAAATCTGGTCTGTTTATTTGCTTTCGTTGGTACCAAAAACAGGTCCAGTTACACTCACTTTGGAACCTTTTGGGGATAAACATGAAAATGATATCCGACCAAAATATATGGGAATTCCCCCGGTCAGTTGAAGAGGATACTGTATCGACACATAAAGCTCAAATAACTGATAGTTCTTCTACCGCGGTGCTATTAATCATAGGTGGGAGGTCTCTAGTCTCCTTCGCAGCCGTTTTTTTGTATCGGGATCCCTGTAGGGACAGGGATCCCGATACAAAAAAACGGCTGCGAAGGAGACTAGGAGGTCTCGCCCTACATCAAGATCATCAAGAATAGTACATCGAGAACTTTGCTTACAATAAAACCATACTGACTTACTGCATTCAATCACGTGACTGACAGCGACCGCCATTTCAGTCGTTCATTGCTGAGACACGCTCGATGTAGGAATTACGTACGCTTGCACGCAACGGAGTTTCACGCTTTGACACGCCATCACACAACTGGAGTTTTCCTTCTTTGTTTTTACAGAAGTAGCCTGTTGCTGCATTGGACGGCGAAGAGAAGAGTAAACTGCTGCAAACTATACAAATGATTAGAGAACACCACATCTTGCTAGCTGGGACTTGTACTGAACTAGAACGAGAGCCAAAGAGTAAAGAGTAAAGTCAGATACGGGTCTTTATATAACTAGGGGCTGATAATATCTAATCTTTTATGAAACTAGTCTTGACACATATGGCAGATGTTCTTGTTGAAAGTCAAGCGGCTTTCAAAGGCACCCCTCACGTACTCCGCCCCCGATAAGAAACAAATGGTCAAAAGTTTTATCCAATAGTTTATGAGTAGCTTCGGCTGCTGTGTTAGGGCCATCGCGGCCCTCAAAAGCGACTCTCACGTACTCCGCCTCCGATAAGAAACAAATGGTCAAAAGTTTTATCCAATAGTTTATGAGTAGCTTCGGCTGCTGTGTTAGTCAAAAAACCGCCGATATTTTTTAAAGGCATCGCGGCTCTCAAAAGCGACTCTGACGTACTCCGCCCCTGATAAGAAACAAATGGTCAGAAATTTTATCCAAGAGTTTGAGTAGCTTCAGCTGCTGTGTCAGTGAAAAACCCGCGCGCCGAGTAACCGTAAATATTTTATTTAAAGCCATCGCGCCTCTCCGAAGCAAACCTCACCTACTCCTCCCTCGGTAGAAACAAAATGGTCAGAATTATTATCCTATAGTTTATGCCTTTACGAGTAGCTTCAGATGCTGTCAGTCAAAACTGAGCCCGCCGAGTGAACGAAAATATTTTGTTCAAAGCCATCTTTACTCTCAAAAGCAAACTTCACGTACTCCGCCCTCGGTAGGAAACAAAATGGTCAGAAGTATTATCCTATAGTTCATACCTTTACGAGTAGCTTCGGCCATGTCAGTCGAAAGCCCGCCAAATCAACGCTACAACCCCTTCTTGTTTTAGTTTAAAAAAGAGTGTAACAGAAATTTGGTCCTTTTGGTGAATTCAGTCTTGTTGCACCGTAATCATTCGTGAATCGAATCGTGTTAATCGTAGCATATAGCGCGTCTTTTTTGTAGCTTCTCAAAAGCTTGAATGATCCAATCGGCTCGCTCAAGGAGCAAGCGTGCTTGGTATATACAGTTGAACTTGTTTAGAACGGCCCTGTATTGAGTAGTCACTTATGAATTTCCCGAATTTCACTCAAAACATTTGCTGTAAATTTTATGGAGCACAGTCACTTATGAATTTCCCGAATTTCACTCAAAACATTTGCTGTAAATTTAAATTCTATTAAAAGGTCATTCATTCAACATTTAAGTTAAAATGTTTTTATATTTCACCTGTATTCAGCTAAGTTCACCCGATCTATATAATCGCACGCAAAACATGTCAAGTTTCTTAGCGGTAATAATATACTTTAGTTTAATTCAGTTATAATAATTATTGATTGATTCGTCGTATAAACCCCCCAAAACTAACTCTTGATTTTGGTCGTGATTCATGAGAAGCCAAAAATGGCTTTGTGGAAATTCATGGTTCGGGAATGGCCCCCTCACTGCCCTAATATGAAGCTAAGTATATATTACATCTTTTATCCCTTTTTATTGCGTCTATCTTACATACAGTATTTACCATTTTAATGCTTTAATGTGACCAAGAGAAAATGAAGAGAAGAATCCCCGTGACCCATCATATGCCCTGTTTGATGCTTTTTATAACCTGGCTCGTTAACATGACCTCAACTTAACCAAGACCATTTTCGATTTTTTTGTACTCCATTTTCCCTTTTTATCAAGTTGAAACTCTTTGTCATCGACAAACGTTGTACACCCTTTTTCCGCCATTGTGATCTTGTGGCAATGCGAAAGCACGAGCGCTCTCGACCAATCAGATTCACTCTAAAAATAGCATCCAAAGATCTAATACGCACGATTCCTTTCTTTTGGTGTGACTAAATACCGACCGTAAATTTATTTTTCATATATTATGGTCTACATTAGGGAAAGAGTAGCTAGGCCACCTCGATCGCTTAAGGTCTTTCTAAACGTTCGCGGTGTCAACTCCAAAAAAGGTCGCATTTCGTCAGAATTCACAGTATAACAACACATTATATATCGTTCAAAACATGAGAAAACGGTGTCAGGGATTTTCTTATTTTGGGGCATGTTCTGTTTTTATAACAAATATTTCAGTTGTCGAAATTTTCGAAAATACGGTTCATTTATTACTGCAATTTAACATTTTATAATTTTCGGGGTATGCAAATGACAAAGTTGAGCATTTTACTCCTAAAGGTGGTCAGTGCCGGTTAATACCACCCCACCCCCACCCCCCCTAAATTGGGTACCTTGAGATGACCACTGTTTTGACCTCATCCCTTAGTCGCCCTTCTAACTCCAGTTTCGATCAACCCCCCGACCATTCTCTAAGACATGCACGGGCAGGGCGTGAAAAACCTTTTATGGTATGCATCGGGCATAATAAGGACATGATATCTATAAGTTATTAAGCTCAATATTTTGTATGGTTTGTATACAATGCAAGCCATATCAGGGTCAAAGAGCACGATTTCAACCACCAAAATTAGTTTGATGAAAGCGTGTCAGAGATATTACAGATGTAATGCTTGTACTTTGCCGGGAGAGGTGACATTTTCATCAAGAGAAATGGGTTCAATCTCCACTGGGGGCTCGGAATTTTGCGAGTCTTTATTTCACACACATTGAAGTAAACACTATATTTCTAAGAAATACAATCGTTTTCGTAAATATCTCAAAGAAGTTAGATAATGTTATTAAAAAAAACAAAGAGGAGGCCACGTAGAAATGTTTTTTTGAAACTTCTCACATTAATAGTGCATGGACACAACATAGAAGAGACCCCTAAGAATTGGGGTAATTCAGGTCCAGTTGTCGACGTTGAAAATAAGGGCAAAAACTGATGAGACGCCCTGTATATAGGAGGTCCTGATAGGAGTAGGCCTTTTTATTTAAAAGCGTGGCTATCTTTATAAAACATCTTCGCCTTTTTAAAAAAAACGTAGGAAACAAGAGTACTAGTCCTGACGTAGTCGCTAAAACTTATAATCAACGGATAGCAATCATCAGTTGTTCACAGCTGGCTCCAGCATCGATGTACAAATCAGCAGCCTTCCAACACGCAACCGCTTATCGCAGCCATAAAAACCAGTATCTTAGCAACAACTGTTGTTGCACAGTGTGGACTCTAAACAAACGAACACTATGAAATCGCTTTTCTTTGTATCTCAGTTGTCGTATTTTGTGGCTAAGTCAAAATATAGTGGCATGAGAGAAAATGCGCAGAGAAAAAACGTACAAAAATGCCTGGTAAGCCGTTTTAAGGAGCTGTGAATGTAGAATATCGAATTGACCAGTGATAAAGATTAAGGTCGTAGATTGAACAGAAGGTTGCTTCCACCTGGCAGGCAACGCTGATAATCATAATGCAAAAGATGTGAGACAGAGATCTAAGTATGTACTAATGATCAAACTACCTTAAGGTGACTATTTTTAGGGACATCATAGATAATTTGGGGAATTTTAGCGAGGACCTCGCAATCTAATTTTTTTTACTCGGTAAAATAAATAAGTATTTATGGGTATTGTTGGTCAATTGTAGTAACAATTATATATCATTTCCCCTGAAACTTTCCCCAGAGAAATCGGTACATTTAAATAGTCACTAAAAACAGTAGTAGTCTTAACGTAAGAATAATAATAATAACAACTTTTTTAAAGTCTCAAAATCTTCTAGCTTTGCGCATGTGCAAAAACTAATCGGGGAGACTAAATAGAATAGACATCGCTTTTCCCAGAGAAATGAGTTGTATTGAGGGCTGAAAGCAACGAGTCTCATCTCCGGGCATTAAATATTTAACTATTTGGAAAAGCATCAGTTGTTCTTCCTTACGTGAAAGAGCAAGTCGCTGTGTCAAAATCTTCTTCGAGCAAGTCTCAAAATCTTCTACTGAGCTTTGCGCATGTGCAAAAACTAATCGGGGAGACTAAATAGAATAGACATCGCTTTTCCCAGAGAAATGAGGTATATTGAGGGCCAAGAGTAACGAGTCTCGTCTCCGTGCATTAAGTATTTAACTATTTGAAAAAGCATCAGTTGTTCTTCCTTACGTAAAAGGGCAAGTCGCTATTTTAATCAAAGGTGTGGTGATCCAAAGAGGTGGGCATTTCAAGCTACTTTAGTCTAACCCGATGATAGCAATCAGCTTCATGTTGATATGTATCTAATGCGTAGACTTTGACATGATGTCGTTTGATAATGACACATGTTGAAGATCATAGATAAGTAAATTGATTTTGGAAGCATATAGGAAACTACGGAGCATTATATAAAGAGTCTTGGATCACTGTCATTACATGAGTTTTGCAGTCCTAGACCAGCAAGCAACACCATGACGTCCATTGTGGTTCTGTCTGTTGTTTTGAACTGCCTCATCTTGACCTCGACGTGCGATGCACGGGGCCTTTCCTGCATGACTTCAAATGGCAGAATTCAGTTATGCCATGGGCGTGACGCTCCTATGCGTGACACCGTGCGTGACGTTCTTTTACAAGATGCTCCCTTGCGTGATACAACACTAAAACGCAGGTCGGAACCGCTCTGCTTTGATCAAACTGACGAGTTCTGCCGTGGGCGTGACGCTATGCATGACACAACCATGCGTGACATTCCTCAGCAAGATGCTCCGTTGCGTGACAAAACACTACAGCGGAAGAGGGGATTTTTCTGCTTTGATCCATCTGGCAACCTTAAGTTATGCCATGGGCGTGACGCTCCTATGCGTGACCCCTCCGTGCGTGACATTCCTTTGCAAAGTGCTTCCTTCGTTGATACAAGGCCAAAGCGCAGGGCAGGATTTTTCTGCATTGATTCATCTGGTAACCTTCAGTTATGCCATGGGCGTGACGCTCCTATGCGTGACACGGCACCGCGTGATACACTTAAGAAGCGCGGTTAGCTCTGTTGTGTTCAGTGATTTGGTAAGTCTGCAATCATGTTCTCAATGGTTTATTCTATTATATTATTTTCGAGCCTCTTGTAAGTCATTCTCTTGCAGTAAAGTATACAAAAATTGAGCGACATTTAGGCTTTCGCCGCCATGTTGTGACGTAGCAAGGTCGTCAAAAATGGGTACTTTACCGGACTGTAGGCTGGGGATAGATGCATAAATATAGATTCCCAAATTAAAGTGCTCGTAACCCCTAACTTGAAATTTTGATTATCGTTTCTTCATGAATGAAAACGTTTTATGCTTTGATATTTTCTGGAAGAGAAATCTCCTTTCTGAGATTTAAGCATTTGAAATCTGAAACTGCAAATGAAGTGACGTGAGTTTAACCAAAGATTCATTAAAACATACAAATACATGATGATATTATTCTTATTAGTTTTCCATTTGCAAAACATTTTTCATTGCTAAAATAAGAGGCCTGTTGAAAAAGCCCAGTCCTCGCCTAATCTCGCCTACCCTCACCTGATCTCGCTCAAACTTGCCACTTCCCGCGAGCGCTTTTCCCAAAAAAATCTCTAATCTCGGCTAATCTCACCTATAGCCTCGCCACTTCCCGCGACCCCTTTTTCAAAAATTCTCCAATCTCGTCTAATCTTGCCGAATCTCGCAGCGAGATTAGGCGAGGATTGGACTTTCAACAGGGCTAATAATCAGTAGATGGTGAAGGTTTTGCTACTTCACTCAAATGAACTTTTTGCAAAATTAAAAACAAAATTACTGTGGGCAAATTCCCCGATTGACATTATCTCATTTACTTCATTTGCATTTTTCGATATCAAATCCCTATAACTCAAAAAGTAGACATCGTCATTCAAGAATATCAACCCATCCAGCCACTGATGAAGAAGTGATTATCACAATTTCAAGTAAGGCAGGGTTTATCGGCACTTTAATCGTGTTTGTTGAACTTAATATTTTTGCCATGTAGAGACTAATTCAATTGTGAACAACAGACAAGACGTGGATGGAACATACCCTTGCGAAGCTCAAGAAACAAGCTACAATTGATATAAAATATGAATCAAATGTTAACAACAATAAAATAACTTGCTCATGATTTAATGTTGTATCGTCTTGACGTATCAAGCTGCTTTTGTGATTTTTGCACCGATTTACACTAGCGAAAAGCGTATGAGCGCAAGCAATCTTGGTTAATCGCCCCAGTGCATATGATCGCTACGATAGCTGAAAAATGTGTGCAGCGATCGTATAGCGACCATATGGACACCTCACTAGCTAGCGATCGCAGGATAGATTGCAGTGTTTATCTCAAAGCACTTTCATATAATTGCTGCTATCGATGAACGCACTTTTATGCGATCGCGACGATCTTATGGAAACCAGGCTTAACTATGAAGTCAAATTGGACAAATGTTGGGTTTTTTTTTTGCAACTTAAATATCGCTGCCAGTTATTCCCTGAAGATTCCACGATGATATTCGGTTTTCTTTACCGTTTTCATTTTCATTTTCTTTTGAAAACCTAACGAAGTCGGCCGTATTCGAAACCTGGACGTAAAGTCAAGAAGCCGTCATTGTTTGTAAGGACAAGCATCAAGAAGCAGAAACCAAAGGCAACAAAAAGCAAGCGCGCGCGTGCGCACATCCGGGACATGTGGAACATAATTTTTTTCATATTCAGCTGGGCAGTAAAAATATGAAAAATACGAGTATTTTAGTTTCCGATAAAACGCTGACATAATAAATAATAAATAATATGGTTGCCAGATTTAATCATTCGGTCAGTTATGGGATCTTAAGCCCACAACACTAACAAGTATTCGATGGATGTAAACAATGCGCATGTAATCCAGCTGTAATTGTCCATAAATAGTTCGAATTATTGTTCTCTTTGATGATAAAAGTATGAAACTTTGCCACATTACTAACCTCCCTATGACTAACAGTTTTGGATATGGGCCAAGCAAAATTCAGTCGTTTTTCAGTTGTGAAGAGTACTATGCGCCTGTCCAAAATCTCCACTAATTTGTACGAAAGTTGCGGCAAGTTAATGAAGTGAAAGTCCACACGCCGCTTAAGTGCCAAAAGGATTTAGAACAACAAAGCTTATGGAATTCAATTTAAAACAACTAAAGTGTTTGATGGATTGAAACAATGCGTATGTACAATTTGTACAAGTTTGAAGCCAAAGTCCACACGTCTATATTGCTAGAAGGATTTAGACAAACAAAGCTTCAAATTAATGATGCAATTAAAATGACGGTCCATAGCATTAAAGTGTCCAAAGGATTTGTTTTAGAAAACGATTCTAAAAGACTCAGGCGTTATGCCACAAGGTCCTGAAGCCAAAGTCCACATCTCTAAAGCGTTCAGCTTTTCAAAAATCAGTTCTTTTGAGCCAAGAATTGAGCGACGTCTTCGCCCCCGCATTACCGGATCCAGCACAAGATGCCAAAGTCCGCAGGTTAAAGTTATCGTTTTTGTTACCTTAATGAACGCCGTTAAGCTGTTTTGGGTTGTCGGATTTGAACCATAAAACAATCGAGTTGTCAAGCTGCAAAGTACCTTCATTATTAAATGACAAAGTTTTGCAGATAAGCGACAAAAACGCAAAAATACTTTTCTGCTATGATAATTAAGTGTTACTGCATCAGGGCTTTATTTAGTTATGGGTGTGTAGGACCACCTTAATTCAATTTTGCTATTGAGATTCAACGAAATTGAAAAGATTACGGACTTTCGTTTGCAACGAGTAGTTTATGGTAAAACTAACTGTTCAAAAACTGAGGGCAGACGGTGTAGGATTTAATGTAAGGGCTGATATCTCAAAGGCATACCCGATGGCAAATCTGAAATCGACGGAAACTGATACCAGATTTATCGAGAAAAGTGAAAACTGGCAGCAAAGATAGGTTGTCGACACAAAGTTTCACAGTAAGTTATCCTGTTCTTTATAAAGCTTATTTTGCATAGTTTTGCAGAAAACCGTAAGCGTGCTCTTTTTCCCACATGCGCACATATTTTGCGATTTGCCTACAACTGGCGCATGTAAATGGCGCGCGCTGGCTCGCGTCATGCATATAACATGAATCGCTCCGTGTATAAATCAAGACTACAATTTGCATGCATGCCTACGACTATTACATTCAATAAGAAAAAAGTTGTAAGATTTTGATTTTGAATCATGTTCTAAAACTCTACGACTGTCGTAACCAATATCAAAACTGTAAAAAATGTGACGACGTTTGAATATTTTCGCTGCAGCTTGGTAGTGCACTGAGGCATGCAAAACCGGAAGACATCACCGTATCCCGGATTCTTATGCGTCCGGAAGCATGGTGTGTCTTTGGTGTGTTTAAGAAAAACAATATTGCGTTTTGGCAGCAAAATGTGCTTCAAGAAACATTGCTTCTCGTTGGCCCGAAAACATTTGCGGAACGTGCACACGCATGCAAGTGATGTTTCTGAAAACAATAGTTTCTTCCATTAGCCAGATATCCCTCTAAAATGAAATTGAGCGAAAAATGGAGGCAATGTCAAATTGCCCTGCAGGTCTCTGAAAGAAAACGTGTTCCGATTTCCGGCTTGTTAAAGTTTGTTGTACTGCTTGCTTTTTGGTGCTAAATCTAGTTCATGTGTCAAGCGACGTTCAAAAACCAAAAAGCCTTTTTGATATAAATATACGATAAGTGTGCAAAGTCCGGCTGGGCTGGTGAAACTAGCTCAAAAACAGCTGATTTAGAAAAGGAACTCTATAACACTCCAGTTATCTGGATTATGTAACAAGCGTCGATTCTGAACAACAAAGCTTATGGAATTCAGTTTAAAACAAGTTAAGTGTTTGATGGATTGAAACAATGCGTATGTACAATTTGTACAAGTTGAATGCCAAAGTCCACACGTCTATATTGCTAGAAGGATTTAGACAAACAAAGCTTCAAATTAATTATGCAATTAAAATGACGGTCCATAGCATAATTAAAGTGTCCAAAGGATTTAGTTTAGAAGAACAATTCTGAAAGACACATGCAGTTGTTATGCCACAAGGTCCTGAAGCCAAAGTCCACATCTCTAAAGTGTTCACTTTTTAAAAGATCAGTTCTTTTGAGCTGAAGAAATGAGCGACGTCTTCGCCCCCGCTTTACCGGTCCAGCACAAGATGCCAAAGTCCGCAGGTTAAAGTTATCGTTTTTGTTACCTTAATGGACGCCGTTAAGCTGTTTTGAAATGTCGGATTTGAACCATAAAACGATCGAGTTGTCAAGCTGCAAAGTACCTTCATTATTAAATGACAAAGTTTTGCAGATAAGCGACAAAACGCAAAAATACTTTTCTGCTATGATAATTAAGTGTTACTGCATCAGGGTTTTATTTAGTTATGGGTGTGTAGGACCAACTTCGTTCATTTAAGTTTGCTATTGAGATTCAACGATATTGAAAAGATTACAGACTTTCGTTTGCAACGGAAATCGACGGAATTGATACCAGATTATCGAGAAAAATGAATCCAGAGAAATACTGACAGCAAAGATAGGTTGTCTGACACGAAGTTCACAGTAAGTTATCCTGTTCTTTATAAAGCTTATTTTGCATGGTTTTGCAGAAAACTGTGAGCGTACTCTTTCTCCCACATGCGCATATATTTTACGATTTGCCTACAACTGGCGCATGCAAATGACGCGCGCGGCTCGCGTCATGCATATATAACATGAATCGCTCCGTGGAAATTAAGCCTACAACTTGTCTACGACTATTACGTATCCATGCAAAAAGAAAACAAATATTAGAATTTTGAATCATGTTCTAAAACTTACTCTACAACTATCGTAATCTAAATATAAAATGTAAAAAATGTGACGAATTTTGAAAATTTTCGCTGCAGCTTGGTAGTGCACTAAGGCATGCAAAACTGGAAAACATCACCGTATCCCGGATTCTTATGCGTCCCGAAGCATGGTGTGTCTTTGGTGTGTTTAAGAAAACCAATTTTGTGTTTTGGCAGCAAAATTTGCTTCAAGAAACAATGTTTCTCGTTTGGTCCGAAAACATTTGCGGAACGTGTGCGCGTGCTAGTGATGTTTCTGAAAACAATAGTCTCTTCCATTAGCCAGATATCCCTCTAAAATGAAATTAAGCGAAAAATTGAGGTAATATCAAATTGCCCTGCAGGTCTCTGAAAGAATACGTGTTCCAATTTCCGGCTTGTTAAAGTTTGTTGTACTGCTTGCTTTTTGGTGCTAAATCTAGTTCATGTGTCAAGCGACGTTCAAAAACCAAAAAGCCTTTTTGATATAAATATACGATAAGTGTGCAAAGTCCGGCTCGGCTGGTGAAACTAGCTCAAAAACAGCTGATTTAGAAAAGGAACTCTATAACACTCCAGTTATCTGGATTATGTAACAAGCGTCGATTCTGAACAACAAAGCTTATGGAATTCAGTTTAAAACAACTTAAGTGTTTGATGGGTTGAAACAATGCGTATGTACAATTTGTACAAGTTGAATGCCAAAGTCCACACGTCTATATTGCTAGAAGGATTTAGACAAACAAAGCTTCAAATTAATTATGCAATTAAAATGACGGTCCATAGCATAATTAAAGTGTCCAAAGGATTTAGTTTAGAAGAACAATTCTGAAAGACACATGCAGTTGTTATGCCACAAGGTCCTGAAGCCAAAGTCCACATCTCTAAAGTGTTCACTTTTTAAAAGATCAGTTCTTTTGAGCTGAAGAAATGAGCGACGTCTTCGCCCCCGCTTTACCGGTCCAGCACAAGATGCCAAAGTCCGCAGGTTAAAGTTATCGTTTTTGTTACCTTAATGGACGCCGTTAAGCTGTTTTGAAATGTCGGATTTGAACCATAAAATGATCGAGTTATCAAGCTGCAAAGTACCTTCATTATTAAATGACAAAGTTTTGCAGATAAGCGACAAAAACGCAAAAATACTTTTCTGCTATGATAAGTGTTACTGCATCAGGGTTTTCTCTAGTTATGGGTGTGTAGGACCAACTTCATTGAATTTTGCAATTGAGATTCAACGAAATTGAAAAGATTACAAACTTTCGTTTGCAACGGAAATCGACGGAATTGATACCAGATTATCGAGAAAAATGAATGCAGAAAAATACTGACAACAAAGATAGGTTGTCGACACAAAGTTCACAGTAAGTTATCCTGTTCTTTATAAAGCCTATTTTGCATAGTTTTGCAGAAAACCGTGAGCGTGCTCTTTTTCCCACATGCGCATATATTTTGCGATTTGCATTGCCTACAACTGGCGCATGCAAATGACGCGCGCTGGCTCGCGTCATGCATATATAACATGAATCGCTCCGTGGAAATTAAGCCTACAACTTGTCTACGACTATTACGTATACATGCAAAAAGAAAAAAATATTAGGATTTTGAATCATGTTCTAAAACTTACTCTACAACTGTCGTAATCTAAAATGCAAAAAATGTGACGAATTTTGAAAATTTTCGCTGCAGCTTGGTAGTGCACTGAGGCATGCAAAACTGGAAAACATCACTCTTATCCGGGATTCTTACGCGTCCGGAAGCATGATCAGCAAAATTTGCTTCAAGAAACATTGCTTCTCGTTGGCCCGAAAACATTTGCGGAACGTGCACGCGTGCAAGTGATGTTTCTGAAACAATAGTTTCTTTCCTGAGCCAGGGCTTAGATATCGACTCTAAAATGAAATTAAGCGAAAAACTGAGGCAATATCAAATTGCCCTGCAGGCCTCTGAAAGAAAACATGTTCCGGTTTCCGGCTTGTTAAAGTTTGTTGTACTTCTTGATTTTCGATACTAATTCTAGTTCATGTCCAGAGACGTTCAACTGAATGAAAATTCAAAAAGCCTTATTGATAGAAATATACGATAAATATGCAAAGTCCGGCTCGGCTGGTGGAAACTCAAAAACAGCTGATTTAGAAAAGGAATTCTATAACACTCCAGTTATCTGGATTATGTAACAAGCGTCGATTCTGAACAACAAAACTTATGGAATTCAGTTTAAAACAACTTAAGTGTTTGATGGATTGAAACAATGCGTATGTACAATTTGTACAAGTTGAATGCCAAAGTCCACACGTCTATATTGCTAGAAGGATTTAGACAAACAAAGCTTCAAATTAATAATGCAATTAAAATGACAGTACGCAGTATCATTCAAAGAAGGATTTAAGTTAGAAGAACAATTCTAAAAGACTCAGGCGTTATGCCACAAGGTCCTGAAGCCAAAGTCCACATCTCTAAAGAGTTCACTTTTTAAAAGATCAGGTCTTTTGGGCCAAGGATTGAGCGACATCTTCGCCCACGCTTTACCGGTCCAGCACAAGATGCCAAAGTCCGCAGGTTAAAGTTATCGTTTTTGTTACCTTAATGGACGCCGTTAAGCTGTTTTGAAATGTCGGATTTGAACCATAAAACGATCGAGTTGTCAAGCCAGTGCAAAGTACCTTCATTATTAAATGACAAAGTTTTGCAGATAAGCGACAAAAACGAACGCAAAAATACTTTTCTGCTATGATAAGTGTTACTGCATCAGGGTTTTATTTAGTTATGGGTGTGTAGGACCAACTGCATTTAATTTTGCAATTGAGATTCAACGAAATTGAAAAGATTACAGACTTTCGTTTGCGACGAGTAGTTTATGGTAAAACTAACTGTTCTAAAAACTGAGAGCAGACGGTGTAGGATTTAATTTAAGGGCTGATATCTTAAAGGCATACCCGATGGCAAATCTGAAATCGACGGAATTGATACCAGATTATCGAGAAAAATGAATGCAGCGAAATACTGACAGCAAAGGAGGGTCGATTTTCACTGCACAACAATGTGTATAACTGGCGCATGCTCTTGGCGCGCGCGGCTCGCGTCATGCATATGTAACATGAATCGCTCCGGGTAAATCAAGCCTACAACTTGCCTACGACTATTACGTGCAATAAGAAAAAAGTTGTAGGATTTTGAATCATGTTCTAAAACTTACTCTACAACTATCGTAATCTAAAATGTAAAAAATGTGACGAATTTTGAAAATTTTCGTTGCAGCTTGGTAGTGCACTGAGGCATGCAAAACTGGAAAACATCACCCTTATCCCGGATTCTTATGCGTCCGGAAGCATGATATCTTTTGGTGTGTTTAAGAAAAACAATGTTGTGTTTTGGCAGCAAAAGTTACTTCAAGAAACAATGTTTCTCGTTTGATCTGAAAACATTTGCGGAACGTGTGCGCGTGCTAGTGATGTTTCTGAAAACAATAGTTTCTTCCCTAAGCCAGATATCCCTCTAAAATGAAATTAAGCGAAAAATTGCAGGTCTCTGAAAGAATACGTGTTCCAATTTCCGGCTTGTTAAAGTTTGTTGTACTGCTTGCTTTTTGGTACTAATTCTAGTTCATGTCAAGCGACGTTCAAAAACCAAAAAGCCTTATTGATATATATACGATAAGTGTGCGGCTGGTGAAACTCGAAAACAGCTGATTTAGAAATGGAACTCTATAACACTCTAGTTATCTGGCCGAGTATGTACTGTAACAAGCGCCGATCCAGAAGGCAAAGTCCATAGCGCTAAAGTATTCACTTTTTAAAGCTTTGAAATTATAGATACGCAATTAAAATGACGGTCCACATACTTGAAGTGTCCAAAAGTTTTAATTCAGAAAAATAATTCTTAAAGCCTCGTTCGTTGTGCCACGAGGTCCTGAAGTCAATTTCCATCCCAAAATTGTTAATTTTTCAAAACTCAGCTAGTCTAATGAGCCAAGAATTGAGCAACGTCTTCGCCCCCGCTATATATGGTCAATGAAAATGCCAAAGTCCATATGTTTAAAGTGATCGTTTTTGTTACCGTAATGGACGCCGATAAGCTATTTTGAGTTGTGGGATTTGAACCATAAACGAGTTTGTCACGCTATAAAGATGCATATGAAGTGAGTATTTTCAACAAGTAAGTCTTGACTTTTAGATAATATAATCCGTAGTTTACCAAAAAATCCGGAAGATGTGTAGATTTTTGCGATCATGGCCTGACCAATCTTTACGCATTGGTGTGAAATGACTTCTTTCGAAATTCAGCCGGAAGGCAGTACATTTTAAGCACAGCATGTGTAGAAGTTGTCTTGCCTTTTTTAGAATGAAAACGATGTACATTGTAACTGTTTCTGATGAATTTTGCTTAAAATAGATCAGGATAGCCATGGGGAGAATTATGCACAATCTTTTACAAAGACCGTCCATGCTTATTTTAAAGCTAAAGCCTCGACTGCAACACGGTTCTACAGTCAGTGCCTGATTCAAAATACGAAAGCACAGTTATTTCTCACTCAGCCTTGTTGACCTCATAGCCACTAAGTAGAGAATTAAAATAGCAAGGATTTTTGATAGCTCTTTCGCAGTGGTAGTCTTTAGTTCTTCATTATTGCGAGAGCTAAAATGGCGGCATTTCGAGACGGATTATTTCGACGTTTTCCGGCTTACAGAATAAGACAAAAGCTATACGGCAGCTTAGTCAACTTAGATTCGGCATGTAGCAGCATATTTTGCACACGAAGATTTGTGTTTTTGAAGTAAAAGGCACGCGAACTTCGATTACGCGTGTTCCTTGAATCTGACACCGGATTGAAACTGAATCTTATCGCTTCCTGTGCCTTGACGACTGAAAAATTCGTATGACGCACATCAAAATTAAGTTTTATTTCACTAGAGACGCAAACACACTCAAAAGAACAAACATTCTACTAAAACAGAGCAAAAACATTTGCAGGCGTTGTTTTGAATTTCTTAAACTACAAAATGAGTCATATGGTATTGTGTTCCGATTTAATTTAGTTATGTTTGAAGAAACTATCCGTTTATTCTTAGCTTAGAGACCTTCAAGGAAACAAGCCGTTGCTAAAAGTAAATAAACCTCGTTTTTTTTCGCGTTCGATGTTTCCTGCTTGGAGGATATATAATGTCCTTTTGTGTTTAATTGACAGATTGCTATTTGCGCTTTGTTGTTTCTAATTATTTCATTGACATCCGTTTCGGTTCACTAGCAAAAACAGTTGATCAATCAAGCGACTTTTCGATTAAAGAATAATTAATTAAGCTCTTGACAATATAGACGTGCCATTGTGGTTTCTGTTAATTTTTAATTTCCCTAATTTGGCCTTAGGGATTGTAGAAGAAAAGAATGAGCTTAAAGCGCTTTATGTACTAAGATGCCCTCGAGTCTCATTGAATTTGTCTAATCTTTTCAGTCGCTGTCAAAGTATCATCGACATTACCGCGTAGGACACGCTTCATATCACCGGAAGCGAACATTCGAGAAAGCTTCTACAGTTTCGCGCCAATCAAGCGTCAGAGCACAAGACCTCTTAACACAGTGACTCTTTGACAGGGGTTTATTTGAGTGCATCAGTGCCACAGACAAGTGAAGAACCATTAAGGGCTTTCAAATCAACACATTGGTTTGAGTTTATTGACTTTATAGATACCAAGATGTGTGCGTCATTGCACCAACTGCTGTATTTTAACGAGGAATCATAGAAGCCCATACAACCGCTAAACGTGGATTCAACAAGAATTACGGTATTGAGACTCGCGTTTTTTTGATAGCCAAAAACTGGCTTCCTTTCCAATGGTTCTAAGTGGACGCGCGTTCTCGGCCAGGAGAAGGGGCGCTCTGCCTATAATCACAGAGCCAGACTTTTCCGATCACATATGCCTGTTGAGCGACCAAGAAAGCGACCAAAAGGTAAGACCTATGCTCTAACAAATATATCTCAATTATCGACTAATGTTCTATATTCTAAATCTATCAAACATGTAAAGCGACTCGATGCTTTTAAGGTTTTCCTCGAAGGCTCAGCGCTTTATTTATTTACGGATCAACAATGGTATGATATCTATACTATAATTTTGAACGAAGTGATATCAAATGAATCAACAAAAGACGTGGTTTAAGATAATATATTCTGCACGTACCAGCTCGTATTACATATAATTTATTGACCCTGAAATCAATGTTACTTTAAGGAAATTGAGATTCCGCAGAAAACCTCACGTACAAACCTAACGAGTCAGCATTACTATTATTAGCATTATACAAAAGAAACTAAAAACAAGAAGGAACGAATCGAAGAAAAAGGGATGAAAAGAGAAAAAAGGAAGGAAGGAAGGGAAGAAGAAAGAATCGAAGACTAAGGGAAAGAAAAGGAAGGAAAAAGAAAGAAAGACGTAAGGAAAGAAAGAAAGAAAGAAAGAAAGAAAGAAAGAAAGAAAGAAAGAAAGAAAGAAAGAAAGAAAGAAAGAAAGAAAGAAAGAAAGAAAGAAAGAAAGAAAGAAAGAAAGAAAGAAAGAAAGAAAGAAAGAAAGAAAGAAAGAAAGAAAAGAAAATAATATAAGGTCCAAGTAGATAGATTTAGAAATTTCGAGATAGGAGAGTACGTTATCAATCATTTTACGAATTTTTTGATAAAAATATATCTTACTGTATTAATTAGTGAAGCATTTTAGCTATTTCCTATGCTTTGAAATATACTTGAAACAACCTTTATTCCTTTGACGTGAAGGATAACTTCAAGCACTTACTTTACCGCTCCCAGTTATTGTACAATTAGTATCATGACTATGGAACTTAAAGCATTTCTTAATTACATATTTGAATTGTTCTTTACTATGGTATTCTTTCGTTCTTCAAAAGATTTTATTCTTTTATTTATTTTACTGTTTTGCACCAAGCTGAATCAACCAACCAGCTTTCTAATATTTTCATTAATTTCGATGACAATCGCTTTAATAAGTGTTGTACTTAATGTAGATTTATTTATTACTTTGATTCCGCGCTATCGTCACCGCTACGAGCGATCTGAAGCCGTATTATGCTTCAATTGTGGATTGAATTTACTGATAGTCTAAATGTATTGAAGGTTTTTATTGGTTTTCGATGCCCCGAAATGGTAAGCCGCAATTCATAACAATTCCGGTATACACTCTTATATCTCAATTTGTGCTGTCAGTTTTAAGTTCTTTCTTTGGCTAGACGTCGGGATTTATTCCTACATATATGAATTATTACGTAAAACATTGAAGATGGTGTAATCAGGCATGATAAATTGCTTATGTTGAGGTTTGGTTGATTGAAAGTATAAAGTTATAATACCTAGAGACAACCTAGCTAGAGACAACCAAACTCAACATAAGTAATATATGAATTAATTTCATCGTTCTTCCATACGGCTAGTCATTCGCTCTTTCTTTCTTTCTTCCTTTCTTCCTTTCTTCTTTCTTTCTTTCTTTCTTTCTTTCTTTCTTTCTTTCTTTCTTTCTTTCTTTCTTTCTTTCTTTCTTTCTTTCTTTCTTTCTTTCTTTCTTTCTTCCTTTCTCTCTCTCTCTCTCTCTCTCTCTTTCTTTCTTTCTCTCTTTCTTTCTTTCACTCATATCTCAATTTGTGCTGTCAGTTTTAAGTTCTTTCTTTGACTAGACGTCGTTTTCAGTTGTATTTTTTATTCTTCCTTTCCTTTATCACTTCTTTCGATCTTTCTTTCTACCTCGCTGTCTTTAAATTATCAATTTCCACATTTCAAGTGCATATTTAAAATGGGTGCGCACACGTTTGTGCTCGTGCATTAAGACTTGTTACGTGACGATATACCTACAAGAAGCCCGGACAAGACTCAACAATATGCGAGCAATTAGTTTCCCAGCGTGAATCAGTCTACCATCTTGTACCCAAATCGATGGAACTGTTTAATTAGTTGAGTGATTCACAGTTGGGAGGCTCACGAATTCTATATTCTTGTGACGGCAGATTTTAGCCTCTGAACTCCTTTGCGCTAAGAATTGATTCCGCTCTCGACCTCATTCGGAAACAGCTTTGGCAAGTGTTTACAGAAAGTTATGATCAGTTCAGAACATCTCGTATTGCAAGCAAATGACATCCGGCATTTGACGGAGAACACAACTTGAACATTTTGTGGACTGAAATTCTATGATAGTTTCGCATTATCTCAGTTATTATCAATGTGTGAGATCTAGAGTATATCCCAGAGCTAGCACTCCGAATTGACCACTAACTTTCAAGCCCGGGTTAGTTAATTTGGCGAGCGGGACTAGGAGGTCTAGAAGGGGAAGTAATGAACAATACCATCCAGGCAAGTATAGTCTCATGAAAGCTAAGTGTTTTCAGAAAGTTTCATCGTTTTAGGCCAAATATCAAAGAAATTATACGAGATCAAAAATAGAAAGCTTTGCATGTACAAATGAGACCTTTGAAACTCATACCATATATATATACCAGCAAACTTATAATTCCAAAAATCTGCAACTTTAGAAATATTGACTTTAAACTTTTAAGCTAAGAGTGTTGATAAACAGTTATGACAATCATTTGAAAGTGGTCAATAGTTATGTGTTCTGGAGACCGAATCTGGTAACTAGACCGACGCACAATCTGATGTTATGATACGCACAAGCAAATCTGCCTGCAACAGTATTTCGGTCAGCGGTGTTGCACAACAGAGTTCCCTTGATCAGTACTTCATGTGCCGTATGGTTAGGGTTAGGTTGAGGGTCCGGATCAGGTTTAGTATTAACTGGCTATTATCTTCGACACATACATGAAGAAGTACCTACCCAGAGTTCTAGCAAAAGAGTCTTCACGACGTTGTGTGCTAATCGTGCTAATCAATTTCTGGAAGGTCAATGGTCGGTTGTCATTGCGAAGCGAAAGCTGATTTACCTTGCTTCAATGTTCTTCCATTTGACAAATATTCTTTCGTGGGAATGAAATTCTTTGTTCAGATACATTTTGACGTACGTTCTTCTTGGGAATTAGACTGATTAGTAGTTTTCTCTCTTTTGTACTGGTTGATGAGCAACCACCACAGGAAGCCCAACTGGAGAGCGAACAGACCGAGTAATTATGGAATAAGTCTAGATGAAAACACTAGCACTGTCGAGTGAAATGAAAAATGAAGCCTTCTTGCGCTCATTGCCCTCATCCTCCTCGAAATTAAGAAGGAAACAAGAGGAGAGAGCGATAGGACAGTTTTTTCACAGACTAAGCTTAGACTACACAAATTGTGAGGCGAACTAATGTTAATGTACATTTCCACTATAGCCTGCGTTCCTGGCTGTCAGCGGTTTTTCTCCGCCCACAAAAAATCGCAGACAGTTAGTAACGCAGGCTATTCCACAACTGAGAATCACCCATTCTTCATCATTTCCCACCCTACTGAGTTTTTGAGCGCCTCTCTGCTCCCCTCATAAACCACTTTATAAGATTGTCATTTTATAACACTGACAAGTCTAGCTCCGCATTAAAACTAGTTTAACTCGGTCAGAGACCAGTTTGGGGATTACAAATTTTGCGGCGTATATGTAATTTTATGGTAGTTTTCTCTTTGAGGTTTTTAGCTTTTGAGTTTTATCGTAAGCTATAGTTATATATGTTTCGGTATTTTTGTGAAAGATAGCCTTCCAATTCCAGTGATCAAATAATGGACAGTTTTGAAGTTACAACATGTTTTCTAAATCTTTAAGTGTTATTTGATTTAGAATTAAGGCAGCTGCAATTAGCGTCATTAACAAATCAAACAGTAACCCATTTGACTGTTTGTCCTGAATTGAAAGTTCTTTTTGCTGTCACTTTGCCTGTTTTTATTTCAGGCCCTTTGTTGTCGACTCAAAATGTTGTGTGTAATTAAATTGTAAGAGTGTTTATTAGCATATTCACTTAAGTAAAGATGGTTATCATGCATGCATATACGAACAGTGTCAAAGTTAATGCGCTCAGTACTGCTTCATATATGCTGATTTCTCGAGCGATTCAAATTTGAAGGAAAGAAAGTTACTGCCGTGCTTTTATCTCAAAATTTGTCATTGATAATCAAATTCAGTTTTTTGTAAAATTCGGAGATAAAACGAAAGAGGAAACCTCGAGTATAATGATGAAAAGTTGGATTCATAGTTCGCGAGCTGCTAGCGCTCCAGATGTCAAACAAGCATTGAGACAGGTATAGAAAGAACTCAGTTTTATCATGTGTTTTTCCTAAATTTATATTCATACTTACAAAAAGAAAACATCCCATTTTTTGAAAGTTTCAACACTGATTCACTGATTCACTGATTCTCTCACCAGCATATTCTAAAATCCTAACGAACATTTTTCAGAGTTTAATTTTAATTCGCTATAAAATCTTGAGTTTCAGATTTGTAAGCTTTTGTTGGATTTTTAGTGTTCATTTTTAGGCTTCAAATGTAGTTAATAATGCAAAATCACCGATGAACCGCAAATATATCGTGCCGGAAAAAACTCCTTACATTATTAACTTCAAAATAAAATGGCTTTTTGAGGCTTTTGTTTGAGGGCTCCTCAGTTTTACTTAGAGACTTAGAGATTATTTTACGTGGGGAGGTTTTCAAGTATTGTTTTGGTTCCAATAAAGACTAAAATTCGATGTATAAATTCTTGAAAAATAAACATGCTCTTTTTTTTGACAAACCACTATCTTCCTTCTTTTTTAATTTTTTTCTGCAGTTGTCTTACATTTGTATTTTATTTTTTCATCAAAAATCCTTCACTGACTCAGTCTAGCCCTTTAGAAAATCTTATGGTAATCTCAATCGAAGAAGAGCGTGAAAATTTTCGTCTTAAATTTAGACGAGAGTTGATTTTGACAGGTTAATTCATTTTAGCATGTTTGCTTCATCGCTTTAATGTTTCACAATATATTTGCTCCCTTAATATTGCATTTTTGCTTGAATTCAATATTGTTTGATTTAAACAATGGCTTCCATAAAGCATTTTGGGTACTATTTCAGTAAAATTTTATTGTTTTAGAATGATTTTTGACGGCATCTCTAATAGACTACAGCAAAATTTTCTTGGTATTTTCAGTCAGAAATGTGTGTGGTTTTTGTTTAAAATATTGTTTTTCGTTAGCGAACGTAAAAGAAGGCCAGTTTGACAGCTTGAATATATTATACATAGTGTCTTTCTGAGATGACGATAGATTTGATATTCGTTAGATATGCATTCAGTGAACTGCTCACAGATAACGAATACTGACAATGTGGTCGGGGCTAGACAGCCCAAGAAGTGTTATCGAACGAAAGGATTTTTATAACAAGAAATCAGTATTCAATGGCACAAGACGACTTGGTCCTAGAGAGTTGTATATAGATCATTTTCGTTCGTTTCGTCCCTTCTTTCCTTCATTTATTCATTATTTATTGTGATATAATTTGGAAATTGGAACGACAAAAATGACTGAAAAGAAAAAACAAAATAATGAAGTAATAAGCTTTACCTAAATCGACGATTCAGCTATGGGATTCATTTATTTATCATTCATTTTTGTATCATTTTGAAATTGGAAAAAATCATACACACAAAAGGAAAAGGCAAGAAAAGAAAAATAAACTGATAAAAGGCGGAACTGACAGTTCCATCCTCTACGTAAATCGATGCAATGATTCTACGGGCGGTCTGCAGCTGGATGAATAAAGGCTTTTTACATTTTGCATAAAATTAGCATAATATTCATCAACTTTTGGAGACGTTTTGTGTCTTGCCTGTGCGGGGAAAGTCCTTACAATATCGTATTTCTTCATAGATTGATATATTTGTTTCAACTTTATGTGCTTAAAGTTAAGATAAAATTTCTTGATGTTACTGGCAAAAATTAGTTATTACTGTATGTATAATCAAGGATGATTGATTTTCTTTCCTTTTCATTCTACAGAAAAGTCTTAACAAGGTCCTCCTAAAACCTACTGTACCACGTGATCAACCCTGCACATGCTCAGTAGAGAGATACAAACTTACTGTTTTGGGGGACTCGGAGAGTGGTAAAACGTCCTTGCTGAACGCCCTGGTTAAAAGTGATTTTGAGGTAATTAATTTTAATACGAACTCTCGAACGTCTACTGCAGCCTAACCAGCTCCTGTAGTAACACACTACAACTATTTGACACTTTCCCGCCTTTTCTGCGAAGGACTGGCAGGGGCGGGCCACTGACAGGCCATTTACAGGCCACGACAAAGTATTCTCGTTTTAACTTTTTCAAATCGATCGTTTAACTCGATGACCTTTTAGAGATATGAACAAACCCGAAAAACCTTTTTCACAACACTTCTCATATGAAGTTTTCTGACACAGGTTGAGGAGAGCGTGATCTTTGACGAATGCGTGACTGACATCATAACTGGTGACAGCAGTTTAGAGTTCATGTTGTGTGACTGTTCAGGTAAAATAGATGAATCGTTTATTTTTTTAGGAAACAATTTGAACGCAGTTCTGTATATGTTGACTTCCATGATACCGCGGCACTGCATAATTAACCGCGCATGCGTGCCTCCCCAATCCTCCTCGATGTTCGTGTTATATTAATGAACAGCCACTGAAGCAAAACTAAGTCCCAAAATACTGAAGTTAAGAACTTTGTAGTATAATATTTTAGTTTAGTATATACCAACTCCACATGCAACCTCGTAAGATGGAGCAATTCTATTGGCTCGCAATCTCGGAACTATGAGACCATATCTACTTCCCAAGCTCGGGATATGAGCTTTTCAACAAAATCAGTGGTCTTTTTTAACGAAGAAAAAATACAAAAAAAAACAAAACTAAATCATAACAGCCTTCTAAAGCTAAAGAAAGCTTTGACATTTATCCGGTTTGAAGAGTACTTGAAGTGTATATTGAGAGAGAAACAGGCTGCAATGACATGTTGTCATGTCACCAAGTGATTCAAACATTTTGCAAATTTTCTGTTAAATTTACTCGGCTTTTTCATTTCCTAAATTGTTTTTTAGCAATATGTATTTAGAAATAAAAGGTAACTGGAAAATCTTGATAATTTAGAGAACATTTATACGAAAAAAGACGGAATCAATTTTATAATAATTGGCTTACCTTAGCCGATTGACTCAACGGCAGCTGGCGGAACTTTTCAGCTTTTGTCCATAATAAACACAAGTTTTCCAGAATTTACTGAGGTGAACAATCATCTTGAGATGTCTCCAAAAGACTTTAGAAAGCTAAGCCTGAACTGAAAAGTTTTGTCCACCAAACACAACATTTTTAGGTAAGACTTGAAGCAAGCTTGAAAGAGCAGCTCAGTTTAGAACTGACAATCGATCTCACTTGGCTCGCGAAATAGTTCATCGAATCCAGTGTTTCTGATCGATCCAATTCGCCTTTCGTTCTTGAACACTTGTTTGAAGGATTAAAGTTGTCCTCTATTCAAGAATGTGTTTAAAAGTACTAAGAAACATGCTAAAATAGGTAAAGACTGCAGCTACTGACAGTATTTGTAGAGACCAAACGTGTTCCTCGAGAGTCTGCAAACGAGGCTTATAAACTTTCGCGCGCTTTGTCACGCTATGTCTATATTTCAAAAATAAGTTCACATGTCTAAAAATAATGTAGTTTTATGAACTCTAAAGTGTTGGATTGTGGAGTTGGTATATACTAAAACAATTATACTCTTCGATTCTCAGTATCGGTGAATCGCGCTATTCACCTCCAGTTCAGAGAATAATTGTTAAATATGCCTGTCTTTTTCTCCCAGTACTTTTCTGTTTTCTCCCGTGCTCAAAATTTAAGCTCAAGCTTAATATATGATATATGGAAAAATCTAAAGAAAACAATTGTCAAAATATTGCTTGGGATTCCTGTGATTCCTTTGAAGCCCGCGAAATCTCGCGCATGCTCAGTCGTTTTGCCGCGGTGTCCCCAATCTTGCGCACCTTCGCTGTCCTTTATAAAAGCCTGTAAAATAATAACAACTGAATGAATGTCTCTTTGGTTTAGGCTTGGAAAATTACGAGAGTATACGACGTTGTATGTACGACGAGACCAATGTTTTCCTTCTGTGTTTCGACATCGGTAATCCTTCTTCGTTGCAAAGTATAGCTGACAAGGTAAAATGGAGTTTTTACTTTTTTAAGCATTATTAAAACTTCTTGAGAAAGAATGAGAACGAATTGGAGGAAATAGTCTCTTTCGAAGGCTACTCCTTTTTGGGTGTCCTGTGGTAACAGACAAAGAAGGGAAACTGGGTAGGAAAGGAGGCTGTTCGATGAAATATCCAAATGCTTTGGAACGCTTCGTTCTCTGAATACGAATTGCATTTTAAATCTCTTATCTTCTATAAATAAACAACCCGAATAAGGAGAACGATATGTTTGACGCACTTACGAAAACCGTAAATCTTCATGAGTTCATTTTTGGCGGGAAAATACACGTGAGTGGTTTTCGTTTTGAAACCGACGACGCGTCCGTCATTTTTCTGAACACGCATGCGCATTAAAAATGTTTCTAACTTTTTCAGGCATAAATTCTTGATAAATTCTATTTCTTTTCTTTCCAGTGGGTAACTGAAATAAAAGAAGAATGCCCTGGTGTTCCATATCTTTTAGTCGGTTGTAAAAACGATTTAAGAACAGATGCAGCGTTACAATTTTACCTGGCCGTACCTGGCGACACTTTAACGGAACCTGATAGCGTTAGTAGGTTTCAAGTAAGTATGATTTCTTTACTTGTTTAAGGCGGTGTTACACGAGACGATTTTTAACGACGATTTTAAATTTTTGCGCAACGTTCCAAAAACTTGCAATATTTTGCGTTGCGAGTTTCTGACTTGGATTCAAAAACTCGCAACGCGTTGCCGAAGCGAAAATTGCAAGGAAAATCGTTCCAAGTGTCATGTTACACGAGAAAGATTTTTATCGCAACGCCGTTGCGCTGAAAATCGTCGTTAAAAATCGTCTCGTGTAACACCGTCTTTACTGACCATTTCAGCGTTTGAACTTGGAGCATTTCAGGAGTTCGTGTAGATTGAAAGGCTGTTTGTCGACTGTTGGTACTTCAGGATTTTAAATAAATGCGTGGTTCCATTGATGTATATAAATGATCAAGGAAGAAGTGTACGATCGATGAATGGATGGATAGATGGATATGGATGGATGAATGGATGAATGAATGAATGAATGAATGAATGAATGAATGAATGAATGAATAAATGAATGAATGAATAAGCGAAAGAACGAAAGAATGAATGATTAATGAACGAACGAACGAACGAATGAATGATGGTTAAAGGAAGGAATGAAGGAAAGAAGGGAGGGATGGAGGAAAGGAAAGAAGGAAGAAAGGTAGGAAGAAATGGAAGGATAGATAGATAAATAGACCGTTGTTACCATTAGCATGTAATATTAACTTTGTGTTTATTCTATTTTCTTCTCGCAGGCAATCACCACTGCACAGTGTATAGGCGCCAAAGAATACGTCGAATGCTGTGCAAAAACACGATGGAATATCAAACAGGTGTTCAAAGAGGCCGCAGATGCAATCGTGTCCAAGGAAGAAGCAACAGAACCTCCAAGTAAACCGCCCTCGATGCTTCGACGATTTTCTCGTTTTGCCCGACGAAGTTCCGCTGCTGATGCATCTGAGTGCAATGGTAACTCTTCTTTTTCTACATCTCCTCGCAGGCTTTCACTCTTCTCGACAGGATAGAGACTTGTGCTTTATGTTCGTTGCGTTACAGTTTAGAATATGGAAACTTAGTTTCGGAAAGTAACACAGGGTTCCCAATTCCATGGAAAGCTTGGAAGGTCGCATATCCGGCTGCTCCAGAGGAAAGCCTTTCAAGTGTTGGCAGGTTTTCCCGTCACATGAAACCCTTCACGCTGCGTCTAATGCCGAGCCTGGCAGTCAGTTTCCGGTGGAAAACCTTTGCATTGAGGTTGAAAATTTTTCGCCGGATTCAATTAAACATTTCTTGTGTCCACTGGATTTCCAGCCCAACACTTTTCAAGTATCATCAAAAACTTAAAACAACTTGTTGACATCTGGTGTTAAAATTGCACCAAACATGTTCTGTAATTTGTTGGCGTTTATCAACGCATCTTCGAAAATGGACACAGACTTTAAGAAAGACGTTTCATATTTGATAGTAAAATCAAAATCAAATTGTATGTATATTTTGATAATAATGCATTCAGATTTTTGTCACAGGAATACTAGTCCATCTTCATAAGCCATAAAGATCAGACTGTATGTCTTAATACTAAAATTACAAAATTAAAAAAAACAATTGCGCATGTTCGGAAAAATCATTGGAAAATGTGCGAACAAGTTTTCTAACTGCTCACGACCGACTTAATTGTTTTAAACGACAACCATTTTTTCTTGTAATATAACAGAACTCAATTTGTTCAATCCAATGTCGCCAGTCCCAGAGTCGGTATTTCTTACTGCACATGCTCACCGAACTAACCAAGCGAGCAAGCGCAGTAAGTAAGAAATAACAGCTCTGGGAACGAGATTGTCTTCGACCCTGAACTTTCACGATATTCCGAACATGCGCAATGCCATCAGCATTCTCTCATGAAAGAGTTAGTTAAGAGAATTTGAGATACCAAAATTATACAAATAAAAAAAGTCAAGAATGAGATAGAATGCTCATTATAGTCAAGATTGTAGAGAAAATTTGGCAGTTCAGTTCTAATGAATTCACGTGCAATATGATAATGATTTCAATGATTTTGACAATAAATCATTTTAATAATGAATCATGAAAAATGATTAATAAATAATCATCACAGCTGGTATCTGTGTTCTGATTGGCTGATTAAGTTTTATTGATCAATATTAGTTTATTATCACAAATCAAATGTAAAAGAAAGCTGATTTTATACCGATAATAAAATGATATATGCAACATATGGTTTGGTTTTATTAAATGATTTTGTATTTTTGTCATGTTTCTTGGTTAGTTATTTGGTTGGTTGATTGGTTATTTGGTTGGTTGATTGGTTGGTTGGTTGGTTGGTTCGCTTCATCTCCTCTTTCCTCTTACAAATAACTCTGCCACAGGTATCCCAAACTCTCAGCGTGTTGAAAAAAGCATAATTTTCTCCCAAGGGGGAGGTACGGCAACCATAAATCGCACTTTCGCCAGCGTACGCTCAGTACGGCCGAGTTTTTTTGTCAAAATCACAGCAATGCTGCACTAACAGTTTCGAGCTTGTTGCCATAATTTGCTGCGACTTGCTTGCTTGCGATTTATCCTCTAATATCGCACCGTAAAATCGCCGACTGTTCACTGGCGCACGTGCGATTTATAGTTGCAATAAAATCTCCGCCAGTCTTGTCACGCGATAAAATCGCCCTTGTAGGGAGTGTAACAGTTGCGTGCCGTCTCAACTGCTCAACTCATTACCACTTCATTTGTAATAGCATTAACAGATTATCGTCTGTTACGTGAGCATTGAAGTCATTAAGCTGGGCTCCCTGTGTTATATTTTTCATGCCGAATACTCTCTTTATTTACTTTTTTTCGTCAAGAATTTCCCAAATCAACGATAAAATGCACAAATTATCCGCACGTGCTCTTCACAAGCTCTCCACGCGTAACCCTACCGAGGAAGCATGGGGATTACGGTGGTTACCATAACAACGAGTCCAAATTCCACTCCGGCTCGAGTTCAAAACAGAAAAGATGGCAGACAAGCAAAAGATTTCTGTGGTGGGCCTCCTAAAAGAGGTTGATTTTCACATGGCGAAGAGCACTGCAGAGGTAAAATCGCGCCACATCTTTCTTTACATCTCAAAGTCTGTCTTAAATCTATTTTTTGCCCTTGTGGTATAGCAATTGTATCAAAAGGAGCCTGACATTTTCACTGAACCCGATGTTGTTGGCCTACTAGAGTGCGACTGGATTCATTTTATCAACTCTAAAAAGAAAGTAAGTGTTTTATCGAAAAAGAGTAATGTTTTCTGAATCTCGAGGTAATATTTCTTCCATGACTGGACGCGATCGGTGGGTAGAAATTGCAGTATTTTTCTAGGTCATCAAGGTCGCCAGTTTTCATTGATGTCGTTTCCCGTTGGTTTTGAGTTTCATCATCGAAGAAAAATATTTTGAAGTCAGCTAACTTTAATCTCCTTTATGAAACTATTGGATCATTCATGTTCAGCAGTCATGCGGTCCTCCTCGCTTGTTGCATTTGTATTGACGGGACAAAATATTTGATTAACTTGTTTTAATGCAGTTGCCGGCAAATAAATCGTGAAGTAAGCCTGCAAAAATTTGGATCTTGCGCTTAAAATATTGGCTAAGTCTTATATATCTATAAATAGTTCAAAATTTAAATCTAATTTTTATTTATTGTCAAACTATTGATATAATAACTTGATTAAGCTTATAATAATGATATGCTAAGCTTAGTTATAATGTTTGTGCGTCATATAACTTGCATGTCACCCCGGGAGGGGTACGTGTATTTTTACCGGTCTCCAGTGGTAGAAATAATAATTCTGCAGTGACATTTTGACTTCACAGTATGCATCTTTTGATAAACTGTTTTAGCCTCCTGAAATCTATGAGACAGACCCTTGAATGCTCAATCATCCCAAATATATATTATATATGTTACTACCATTTGGTAGAATTGATTGGAATTCCTAGAAAATTGATAAGATACATTGGTTGAAAAGTTAATTCTTGGAAACATAGATATCAACAACTTAATGATGCATAAAATACATTGATGGCTTAAAAGTTCTTGCAAACACAAACATTAACCTAATTTGCATTAAAGTCTGACCATGCACTTACATGCATATTGTAATTATTTATCATCTTTCTTCTTGGATGTCAGTCCAAGAAGAACAAATGAAAGTTCTAATCTATTCTTTACCATCGTCCAACCAGTGTGAGAGGATTTCTTTATCTATAAATGCTTATTTCTTAGGCTTGCAGTCATTCTCCAGGAGAAGTGAACAAAAGACATGGCAGGCACCATCAAGACCACCAACATGTCTGCCATCTCTTTTGTCTATATATTCAATGTTTGCAAACCAAGAATCAGGGAATGAAAAGATCTAAAGTATGCAAATGCAGCATACAGAACATAAAAAGTCATATATTTATTATTCTGTACACTGTTGTTTTTTTTTGATAATAGGATCTTTGCCAGACCTGGTCATGTGACATGTCATGAAAATATCAACAACAACTGGTAATTAAACCATGCCAGTCATATCAGCTATCAGGTTTTCAAAAAGTTCTATCCTTGGACCATTAAAATCAAAAACACTTGAATTTATGAAATATGCCAATTTGAAGGTGCACTTAAGCTCTAATGCTGCTGTTCATCTTGTGATCACGCATGCCGAGCTGATAAAAATATGTCTTGTGTCATGTGACCAGGTCCTGCAAAAGATCATTTATATATATACAGTTGTTTAGTCATCAAATACACTTCTAACTTCATTTAGAAGGCTTATAATTGGAGGGGTCTCTGCAGAAACAGAGCAAGTGATCTCAAATCAAGGTTAAAGTTCTCCAGTGGATTATCCCAAAATCTTTTAGGAGATTCTAGATTTCAATAATTGAGATCTATTATTAGAGATGCTGTTCTTGCACTGATCTCTTTAATTACTGAAAATAATCCAGTGATGTTGAGCTATTGTATAGAACAGTATAAGAACTGAATTATTTGATTCCTGCATGCAGGAGTTTTCAAGTTTTCTGAAATTGTCTAAAATGCTGTCAATTTGCTCTCCTGTGCCACGTAAATCAATGCCTTGACATTAAGGTTAATAATAAGCTGTTTTCAAAGGGCAAACATCTAATAGAATGTGCTGATGCGGGTATGACCTAGGATGACCTGAGTGGATTTTTGGACAAAATAATGAAAATAACAAAGAATTTATTCATTGTTTGATATCAACACTAAAATAGCATTTTTGGGGGTAAAAATCCAAAGATTTGCATAAGTTTGGATAATTTTTCTTCCAGAAATTGCATGACATACAACATTGTTTGTAACACAACTTTTCTAAAGCAAAAAAATCAGGTGTTCTTTGTGTATGCTTGCAAAGGGATGATTTTGATTGGGCAAAATGTTTGAGTTTAAGTTACAGACAGTATTGATAAAAAGAAATGTTAAGAAATCTGCCATCTTGTGTAGTAGAATGTTTTCTCTTGGTCTCACCACAAAAACAGTTTGTTTGTCTGAGTAGTGGTATCCTCTGTTTTTAGGGTGTAATCATAACAATAAAAGCATGTTGAGAGTTTTAAATTTCTGCATAATTTTGTACATTCTGCATGATCAACATTTTTTCTGCATTATATGTCCTGAAATAGACCTTTTTCGAGTTTGTTGATACCGCTGTAGAACTAGACAACAGATGCACTGGTGCAGGGTTAGCCTCGAGTCAAGGTAAATTATTCAAAAATACCAGCAAGAAAAGCAAAACATTTTGACTAAGAACAATACAGAAATAGATTTTAATCCCATGGGTCTTTCTTGAAAAGGAGGCTAACCCTGCATTAATGCGCCTTTTGTAAAGAAGCTCAGCGGACTCTAGCAAATGGAAACTGGACTATTGCTGCACATTTTTGATTTTGTTCTGCACACTACCAGATGCTGTGTTTTCATTAGCATCCATTCAATTGCAAGAAGGCAAGAGAAAGTGAAATAAGCTCAGCTCAGCCACCTTAATTTGCTTGCATGTATATATGGCCATCTTTTTCTATTCCCAGGAGATGAAAGGTGAGCTGTGGGCCTTTCAGGATACTGTTGCTGTTTTTATTGATGATCAACTTATTGGTGGAAAAGAAGAGTTTTTAAAACGAGCAAGTGAGGAATACAGCTATCAAGACTTTAGGTAATGGCAGTCAAAACTTAAGTATAAATTCAAATTTTTGTTTGCTTATTTTATCTATATTTCACTTCAGACCTCTTCCATTATGGTATGCAATGGCCAAGGAAACGTACAAAAATCACTTGATTAACACAAAGGTGAATACTGGTAGTGAATAATATGTACTTATTGACTGAGTGGGAAGGCTGGACAGCAATGATGATGATGATGATCATGGTTTTTATTACATTCTGTAATTTTATGTAGTATGTAACATCAAAGCAATCTGTTATCTCTTTGCAGCATGATTTTGTATTCATGGAAGTTGCAGTTGGTGAAAAAACTATTGGAAAATTGCTCATAGAGGTTAGGAAATATTGCATTGACTGTTAACTAAAATTTTTTATTGTACATCGGATACAATAGAAATAATTTGTGATAATATCCTCACCCACCCCCATGACCTCCAAAGCTGCCAGTGTAAGTTAGGTCAGGAGAACATAGAGTACTGAGATTTCGTATGACTGTGTAAACAGCACAGTCACAGCATGGAATGGTTATACATGTAGCAGAAATTTCCACCATTTTTGTAGACAACACGGCACTGATACAGTCACAGCATGGTGTGGTCCAGTTCACACCCATACAAAATCAGCACAATTCTCGAAAGAGCTTATAACTTTACGGTTCCTGTTAATTTATTGGGAAAAATTACAGGAATGCATGAGCACCCATAAACTTGCTTATAATTTCATAGAAATTGAAAATATCTTTATCAAGCAAGTTAACTGGCTCGTAAAGTTATTGTCTCTTTCTAGAAATGGGCTCCAGGAGCCTGAAACACTTTGGCAGCCAAATTTGATATGACGTCCTGCAGGTGAGCTAATTTTAGAACTAGGTTTGAAAGACTTTAGCTCATACCAGTAGTGAAAGTATGAAAAATATTAAAAACATTCAGTATGAGGGGTGTCGAATGGTCAAGGCCAGACTTTGCAAAACCCAAGATAAGGCATATTTTTGGTGAGCCTGAGACTTGCCGATTTCCTAGCCTCCTCCTCAAGCATCTCGTTGGGTATTCTGGGCTTGCTGTGTAGAAAAAGTGTAAAAGAAGAGGAGGACTAAGGAGAGGTCAGCTTTCTAGGACCACAGGAAGCCCAAGGAATGAGTTGGCTAAGGAGGAGACTACTGATTTCCTTTGTTTTCAAAATTTGAGACTCTGATGTGGCTTTTTGCAAAAATCAAGACTACAAGACCTGAGACGTTTGACCAAGATTTTACAAGACTCTTACTTTTTGAGAGGACCATCCACACCCCTAGTGTGTGCAAGTCACTCCCATTAAAAAGCAGTTCTAAAAATAGCCCAAGTGTGGAGCACCATGTCACATCACCTAAGCCTTCATAGCAAGCATTTCTTTAGGGGGAAAGGGAGAGAGAATTGGGTTTCCTGTGTAACAAAAGGGAAATTGGGGACTTGGGGGGACACAGGCAACCCAATCCCCTTTAAACCCTATTCCCCTTAAAGGAATGTTTGCTATGCAGACTAACATCACATGAGCAACATGTCTTGGTCTCCTGATCATGGCTACTACGGTACGTTTTGGTACTAATTTCATTTTTTGTTCTGTCCAATAAAGTTGATATCAGATAGATTACCAAAAACATGTCAAAACTTTACGATGCTGATAAAAGGGACCGTAATAGAACAAGAACGTCATGATCCACCTTTAACTCTGAAATACAAGGACAGCATTATTCATCGTATTGTACCTAATGGGTGGATACAAGGAGGAGGTGGGTGTGTCAACCAGTAACAGTGATTACAATGGAAGTAGCTTTAAAAACATTTGATGGCCAACAGCAATAGCAATAATTTGTATCAAGAGACCATAATACTGTCGGGACCGTTTGCTTTCAGCTTTTGAATTCTATTGTTTGAGAGCCTTGCGCGCGCGATGGCGAAATTACTAAAAATAGCCTTAATCGCCGCGAACATCGCACAGACATCAATACTGAGTTTTGCTCTCTTGGTATTACATGGTCTCTTGTTTGTATAAATTTCTGGAAAAAAATAATTATCAATCATTTCATAGACCTCTGGATACTTTAACTAATCCGTGCCCCATGATTTGTAACTTTGACAGATGTTGAAAGTGGGAGAGGAGATGGAGGCGAATCGATTTATGGACCCATATTTGAAGGTAGGAATTGGTCTGATGATTGATACAATAGTACATGTAGCTATATTAGAGTCGTTTTCCTATGAGTGGGAAACTTACCGCGCCGTACCGTGACCGTATCAGTGCCGTAATGTCGACAAAAACATTCGAAAATCCTGCCGTAACCTTACCGTGCATTGACCGTAACTGGTACGATCAGTTTCCCACTCATACGAAAACCGCTCTATTACACTAGTGTTACAATACAACAAAGTCAAGCTTGCCACTAACTCCATCTATTTTATAGATGAAGATTTCTCAGTAGCCCATTCCAAACGTGGAATTATTGGTATGGCTAATAAGGGTAGACATACTAATGGGTCACAGTTCTATATTACTTTACAACCTGCACCATGGATGGACACTAAATATGTAGCCTTTGGGTAAGTTATCTTCTATGAGATATATGAATGCAAGGAATGAATGGATGGATGGATGGATGGATGGATGGATGAATGGATGGATAGATGGATAGGTAAATGAGTGGGTGAATGAATAAATGAGTGGATGAATGAATGAGTGAACAGGTGAATGGATAAATGGATGAATGAATGAATGAATGAATGAATGAATGGATAAGTGAATGAATGGATGAATAGATAAATAAATGGATGGATGAATAAATGAATGGGTGGATGAATGAAGAAGTAAATGGATGGATGGATGAATAAATGAATGGGTATATTTTTTGAAGGGAACATTCTAATGAATGGAAGGTTCAAGTGTCAAGTGAATGAGTAGATACATAAGTGGATGGATGGATGGAAAGAGGATAAATGAAAAAATAATAAATTGAGAGGTGAAGAAGTAAATGGATGGGTGAATGACTTAGTAGATTAATGAATAAAAACAAATGGTTGAGTGAATGAAATGAATGAATAGTGGAATGAAAAAAAACCCCAGGTAATTGAAAGGGTTGATAATATAAATGCATAACAAGTAAATGTTGAATAAATGAATAGATAAATGAACAATGGCAAATAAATGAATGAATGGAAAACATTGGTACCAAGCTCATTTTGTTTCCTTTATTTTATTCAGTCAAGTGATAGAAGGATTAGATGTCCTAGATATTCCTTGAAAACCAAGAAACATTTAATGAAAGACCAAAGAAACAGTGTCAGATAGTAGACTGTGGAGTGTTTGATGTCCACACACTATGGACGTGAAAAACTACACTCTTCTTCAGTGGAAAATTCGGCTTTTGGTATCAATTCCTGATCTCCACTTGCAAGAATGATATACGATTATTGAGTGACAGATTCAGAAGCACATTGCATCTGATAAAAGATCAGACATTAACTCAGCCATTGATTCAGCTGTTGAACAATACGTGGGTGAATTTGCATTTTGTTCTTTGTGCTGTAATGCCTACAAATTTTACTTTTCTCAGTGGGAACTTGACCAGTATCCAGTTCACCGTGCTGACGAGGCCCAACAAGGCCGAAACAGCTGTCCACGGTTTCTGGTTACTGGTCACATTTATGCCTACAAATTTATTACCCTTAAATGAGGGGATTAGACAACTAACCTTGGAGGACGAACCTTGATATTACATGTAATTTTCACGACATGATAATTGCGCGATATTTGAAGTAGTGAATTTCGCATCACTTTCATTTCGCGATTTAACGGTGATCAACGTTCAAAACAGTTTTTATAAGCTTTTCGTATATAACAATACTAGTTATGTTCTGCTTGGTCCGCGTGAGGGTATCAACGCAGTATTTGCGCAAAGTGAGGAAGAAGGCGCGACAGATTTTTTTCCCTCGATTCTTTAGTTTCACGATTTTTTGAAATCGCGAAATATAGTGTCGCGAAAATTTTATGTATAATATGGTAATAACAAGACTAACTTTTGATATTCAACCTTTGTGCAAAGTTTTTTAGAAGCCATATAAATACATCATAATTGAAAACTTAATTAATTCAATTTGCGGTTTGGTAATTATGTTATTGAGTTCTATCAATCCATGGTTTCCAAAAGAGAGCTGTTGCCATTTTGATATGTCAAATAGCCTGCGAGCAGAAGATTTTTTCTAATCCTCTGCTAGCAAGCAAGCGAGGGAAAAACCTCTGCCGGTCCTCGCAACTGTTTCTGTTGAGCATGAACGAAGATGACGTACCAAAAACGTCATTTTCATGAGCCAGCGATACCTCGTGAGCATAACTGTCATGCGCAAATGACGCTTGTATACAGAAACCGGTTTGAAACAGGATATTTTAATAGACCATATTTTTTTACATCCAGAAAAGTGGACGTGGAAATCGCGAGGGCCGGCAGGGGTTACTTTTCCCTTTGCTCCGCGAAGGGATTAGAAAAGGAATCTCTGCTTGCTGGGTATATATCTAATAATTTACAAAGTTTATTACTCAGAGATAGTGAGCATCAAGAGAATAAAAGTCAATTTATTAATAGTTGTTTTATTAGAGTATAGAAATAGAGTTTTTTGTTTTTCTTTTACATTTGAAACTCGTGCCCATTCCCTTCCCGAGAATTTGGGCCCTCTTTGTCTCGACATTTTTCGAAAAATTTCCTCTGCATCCTTTGGCCCCCATTTCACAAAGTATTTTTGGAGGTTTTACAACTAATTCATTCATTCGCAAAAGTCAGAAAGTTTATTAGGCCGAATCTTCCTGTTTTGTGGACGGAGTTGTTTGCCTGAAAGTAATTTAAGTACAACTTTACGAGGGCTGTAAGGTAGTAACACTTATCTGCCCCCGATACTACCCTCTCTATACCTGTCCACTGCCAATAAAACTTCATACATATAGGGTTTTCTCCGCTTCAAAATCCAACAAAAAAGTTATGACCAGAGAGGTCCGAGAAATCAGTATATATAAGCATGCGCATGGGAAAAATAATTTGTACAAATTGTAAATGTTTATGATAAACTAAAAATTATAAGTATTGTACATTTTATAGAGGCGTGTTTTGGGATCCCACAGAAAAAAGCCGCGTATCTGACGACTTGTACAAGTACGTACTTTCCCATTTTCCCTCTTCTTTCCAACCGTCTCTCCCTTATTGACACTATCATTATTTCATAATCTTTTTTCTTTTCCTGTCTTTTATTTTTCTCTCTGTAATACACATGTTGTGTATAAATTTGATTTTTGTACCAAAATTAAAGCAGATTTACGTGTAAAACTGTTGTTGAGATTTTATGAATTATTATATGGATTTCAGTGTTTTACCGGAAGCTAAAACACAAGGTATGTAAATTATGTAACACAGGTCCCGGATGTGCGCTCGCGCACGAATTTCCCGCCTTTTTGGTTTCTACTTCTTGTCGCTTGTTCTAACAAATAATGGCGGCTTCTTGACTTTTCGTTCAGGTTTCGGAGGACAATTTGGTTAGGTTTTTAAATGGAAATGATAACCAAAACACAGAAAAGAAAACCGAATATGATTGTGGAATCTTCAGGGAATACCTGGCAGCGATAAACGAGCAACGAAGCATCGAAACACCATTTTACGAACTTCACAATATCCTAATGTAGTTTAGCTTGGCGGTAAAGCAAACAAGACGGAGAAGAGTACGAGTAATCGTCAGTCAGAGCTATATTCAAAGTATTGATCGCTACAAAAAGAATTAAACAATTATGGGGCTTCAATTCTTCACGACAGAGAGTTTTCAGAGATCAAAGGTAAGAAACATGGCTCTCTTTTGCAGTTGTATTTGCGTGCTGTTCAAAATAACTGAGTCTTATGTTGTACTTTTGTTTGCTCTACTGTGTAATATCCTCGCTATATGAACTAGGGGTAGAGATTTTAGCGGAGCTCCATACACATAGAAAATTAACAAAGGCAAAAACTAAAGAAGAAAGCACCACTTGCGCCAATAATTTGTCACGCTCGCTGCTCGCTCGCTTCTAGTGTGCGCACAAAAATGCCAAAACATACGAATGTTTGGACAGCACGCTCACTTAGATACTACCAGCACGAGCTGAAAATTACAAAGGCTACAAGCGCGCGTCTCAGACTTATTTTCTCCCAGTTTCGTACCTTGGACATATTAATTCAAAAAAGTGCGTTTTGGTGTAAAAGAAATTCTAGACCGTAGAAATTGTTTTCAAATTTATCCTGCTTTTGGTTTATGGCCGTAGCCTTAGGCAAATTAAACTCAGTTCCTTAGCTTTTATTTTTTCGTTTGTTCGTGCGTGCGTGTGTCCTTCCGTGCGTCCGTTCGATCGTTCGTCCGTCCGTCCGTCCGTCCGTCCGTCCGTCCGTCCGTCCGTCCGTCCGTCCGTCCGTCCGTCCGTCCGTCCGTCCGTCCGTCTGTCCGTCCATCCGTCCGTTCGTTCGTTCGTCCGTTTGTTTGTTTGTTCTTTATCAAGCGTGAAGTTTTTCTCAGCGCGTGGAGCGCTTTCACACGAGCAAATTGATTTTTCCCGTCTACGCGTTTGTTACATGAAATTCGGTCAATTTTTCTCATCCATCGTGCAAAACAAAACAAAAAAAAAACAAAACAAAAAATAAATAAATAAAAAATAAGAATAAGAATTAACATTTCAGTCAAATAAAATTTTTCATATAAATCTCCTCGTGTGGACGGGCCTATACATAGTACATGTCAAATTTCAAATTATGCCTGACTTTTCACGTCATACTAGGGCAGTATATGTGATTGTCATTTAAAATTATATCTGAAAGTAAACTAAATTTAACCAAGCTGGCTATATACTTTTGAGATTTCAGATTTTCAAAGTTGAACTCAGTTTTTTACTCAGTTTGTTTATAGATACATGTATGTGGTGCATTTGCGGTTTTGTTTGTTGATTGTTTGTTTTAATTGTTTTGTTTGTTTTTGAGGACGTTTTTTGGTAGAAAATTCTATGTTTTTTTGTGGTAGGAGCCTTGTCATCAGCTTATAAGTTTCAAAATTCTTTCATTACGAAGAAAAAAAAAATATGAGGCCTTTTAAAGTCTTCTTTACTTGTGAGCAGTTGGGCCTTTTGGGGGTTGATCATTTTAGCCTTATTCCTCCCCCCTCCCCACCCTTACTCTTCCCCCCCTCCCCCGCCCATGCAATCCCTGGTGATTACTGAACTCTTAAAAGCTGAGAGCAGTATATACCCTTTTCCTTAGCTAGTTGGGGGGGGGGGGGGGGGGGGGGGTACTGCCCTCTCTGTCCCGGCCGTGCTATGTATGGCACTGATATTGAAAAATACTGATCTCCGTCAGAGAATCAGCCATATCACATTTGCGTTGAAAAAAACTTTCTCTACTCAGTTTTAGGGCGCGCAATTTGAGTCTATTTAGCTAAACACACAGAACATCATACAAAACGAATGATTTGATGAATCGAAATTGACTTTATATCCGTACCCCTCCCCCCCCCCCCCCCCGCAGACTCTTAAATAACATTCTTGTAGAATTGCTCATTTAGCAGAACTGCCTTATCAAATGTATCAAATATATCAAAGTTTGCTTCAAATTCATAATTGAGCCCGCGCTTTATCACGTCAGCGTACTGTCTGTTGAGCTATTGACGCACACGCGCGCAACTTAACCAATCAGAGCGCGTGTTATATTGTAGACATGCTATAATATATTGTAAAATCTCAGTACGTTCATTTGTCTCAGTTCTCTCGTCTCTTGCATGAGGCAACATGGATTTCCGTCAGAGCATCATCTTTCTAGTAATAATCATTCTTTTGCAATTTTGCTTCTCGCAAACAATTTCTTCTTATTATTTGCGGCTTGAATACCATATGCTGGATAGTAAGGTTCTAGAGAACAAAGCAGTTCCCAGTGAAATTGAATGCGGACTGAAGTGCAATCGTTTGCAAGAGTGTAAGTCGCTTAACTTTGCTGTGAATCCAAATAAAGAGGGTTCGTATGAGTGCATCTTACTGAAAGATAAAGAAGTCGGTGGTATGTACGGCAAACTTAGACCCTCCGACAACTACCATCATTACACAATGTTTAGGGTAAGTAAAAGCGTTAATGTATTTTAATTTTAATGTCACAGGATTTTATTATTGAGATTCTTTAATTTGCTCCATAGCATCTAAATAATGGACCTACTCAATCGTTAGGGCTTGTTTTCACGAGCGACGGAAGCAGAAGCGGAAGCACAATACGCAGACTCAATGCATGATGCACTGTCCATTGTCTTTTTTTCATACCTAGGTGAGAAGTCTGTATGTTGCTTCCGCTTCTGCTTCCGTCGTTAGCTCTTACAAATTTCAGTTTCGTACACCTTTCGGTGTCAGTGCGTTGTGCTTTATCTATAACAACAGACCACAATATTCAAGACAAACATTTATGATAAACTCTGTCGCTTCTTAAAATTTCTGTGAGGGCGTCTATAATTGTTTGAAGTATTGTGTATTATCGACAAGCATTGAATCTGCGCACTTCGGAGCTCATTAAGCACCTGAGTTGAGTTTCTGCACAGCGTGAAAACGGCTACATTCGCACTCTCCTCATTTTGTCTTTCGTTACGCCCATATTCCAGCAGCAGTATCAAACAGTATACATTGATTCCGTGAGTATCGGTAATGATTTAGTCAAACTTTACACCGCATACCTGTTGTCAAGTTCTCACTTGCAAGAATGATGCTCTTGGCCCTTGATTCCCTGAGCACCCGCAGTAATTATTTAGTTAAACATCATCTTATCAAAATTTGGTTTCAGTTTACATTAAAAATCGGTTGTCAAGTGTTGTAAGACAAACAGCAATCAATGATTCCCTGGGTATTAGTATTGATTTACTCAAACTTCGCTTCAAAAGTGGCCTCCAGTTTAAATGCCAAATTGGTTAAGTTTTAACTGACAAGGAGCAATAGTTCCCATAAGCATCAATAATGATTTAGATAAACAATCTCATCAAAAGTTGCTTTCAGTTTACATTAAAAATCGGTTGTCAAGTGTTATAAGACAAACAGCAATCAGTGATTCAATTCCCTGGGTATTAGTATTGATTAGTTTAAATGCCAAATTGGTTGTTAAGTTTTAACTGACAAGGAGCAATAGTTCCCATAATGATTTAGTTAAACATAATCTCGTCAAAAGTCGCTTTTAGTTTACATTACAAATCGGTTATCAAGTGTAATTTTTTAAGTATTTTAAGTATATATTTTCCCCTATTTTTCAGGACCCGTGTGAAGACCATCCTTGTGAAAATTCTGGAACTTGTACTTCTAATGGTGAAGACTTTACTTGTAAATGCGTGTCGGGTTTTACAGGAGACAGATGCCAAAATGGTAAGAACTTCATGACTTTGGAGTTGACAAATTTGGTTCTCAAGTTTTCTGATAACCGCGCGCCATTATTTCGGTGAGGCTGAAAGGCGCCTTAAACTGGTTTTTGTTTGTTTGTTTTTGTTTTTTTAAATTGTTTATCTGGCCTTCTCTACGTATTTTTTTATTTTTTATTTTTTCATTGTGTTACTCTCTCTTTCTCTGTCTGCGTTTTCGAGCGCGTCTGTCTGTCCGTTCGTCTGTCTGTCTGCCTGTCTTTCTGTCTTTCTGTCTTTCTGTCTGTCTGCGGTCTTTCTCGGCTGTCTTCTGTCTGACAAGTGTACCTAGTCCGTCATTGCTACTGCATAATTTTTGCCTCTATCGAAGGAATCGAAACCATAAAAGCTAAATTGTATTTTAATCATTATAGGTCGCGGTGACCAAGGCAGCGTGAAAGAAAAAGTTTTCGTCTTTATGTCCAGTTCTGGATCATGGATAAAGGCTTTGTCAAAGTGTAATGAGAACAATTACAGCCTAGCAAGTTTTGAAACAATAAAACAGTTTGAGTCTGCAAAGAAAATACTCAAAGAGAACAACGTGTATAATGATAAATACTGGCTTGGTCTAAAACGATTCGCTGATAATTCCATTATGTGGTTGAATGGCAATCGCGTGAATAATTCCATGTCAATTCTCTTCACGGGACTTAACTTATCACAGCTACATAAAAGCCTGGAGGATAAAGCTCATAACTGTTTTTACTTGGAAAGGAACGTCACATTTCTTAAATCCGATTTTTGTATGATTCCTTATTCCTTCTTATGTGAGGACTTCGTCAACAGTAAGTAGTATAGTGTGGAATATGTGATAAAAGGAGAGTATATCCAAGAGATAGCCTCTTCTGCTGGCTACTCCTATTGGGTTTCCTGTGGGATCGAAACGGAAGAGCAAAGACTGGAGGCGAGAGTTCTCCCCCCTCCCCCTCCCACCACGTTCTTTTCGTTCGTGCCCAGTCTCTATTCTTTGACACAGAAAGCCCAAAAGTAAAATAGGAGTTGCCTGCGGAGGAGGCTATCCAGGAGATGTGATGTGCAATGTGAGGTGTTAACTTCGCACTCTGGATCTTTTTAGACCATCGTCCACTTGCTAGCGCTGAAAATCTTTAAAGGTTTGCTATGAATTCGCTCTCAGCGCGCCTTGATAGCATTCGAATCGAATTCTAAAAATATAGCTCAAATGAAGGGCAACACGCCATACTCGGCTTAAGAATTTTTTTATAATGGAGCGCGCGGAATCTCGGTCTCTGGAATATAACGCGCGCTCTGGTCGAGAACCGTGTGTGTGAATACAGTACACACGCATTAAATATTACACGCGCTCTAATTGGTTGAAACGTTTCGATTAATATTATTTAAAACACAAAGGAACCTATTGAATTTATGCAATTGTAAAAAGGACTAACAAAAATATATTTAATTCATGAATGCAGGATTCTCCATTGTGAGACCTGGGTCAGATACTAGACATTCGGTATCTCCACTAATAATATACATGAAAAGAATTACTCGATTCTGATTGGTCGAGAACAGTGCAGTTCAAGTGTAACAGTGCAGAAAAGCTGTAATACAGTGCAAATTACATTCGAATTTATAACTTCAAAAATCTTATTAAGATCAATTTTTCCTTTATCCTGCTATTGTAAACGTTAACAAGCATTACATATACATGAGTTTTTCACTCAAGTGTGTGAGAAAAATGGAGGATTGAGGATCTGGTTGAGGACTTGCGCGTACTACTGACGCCGCATCACATCTCAACGAGTGCTCGCTCAAAATTTCTCAAGATTTTATCTGTTTTATTTAACAAATCACCGTTTATTTTCTTAATTTTTTCATGTCACTTTTTTAATTTTCTTTTTAATTCAGAAAATAAGGAGTGTTCCACCAGTAAGCCTTGTCTTAATAATGGCGTATGTACCCATAAAATCAATGGGTACTCGTCGTGCACATGTGTTCCTGGATTTACAGGGAAGAACTGCCAGATAAGTGAGTTTGATTGCATTGCATTTCTACATTCTATTCGGTGAATTAAAAAACCCTCCATCTATTTCTTGCAGACATTGACGAGTGTTTTAGCAAGCCTTGTCAAAATGGTGGCACATGTATCGATAGATTCCGGGGTTACTCGTGCACATGTGTTGATGGTTTTACCGGAGTAAACTGCCAGAAAAAAACTAAAGTTTGAATGATTTTTGTTTGCACTTTGTCTCAGACTAATAGAACTTGTAGATTATAAACATAAACTCCATCGATTTTATTACTTGCCGAAATTCACGAGTTTTGTTCTAGCAAGTCGTGCATGCCATGAAAAAAATTCCATTTTGTCGCGGAGGGGAAATCGAAAAAAAACCCCGTGCATTTAGACTCCTCCCAGCCTACGGCCTGGGCACGAGTAATACTCTTTGCCTGTTGTGAATTTCGTTTGGGAAATGGGGAATTTGCCTCTCTTTGAGGGTCAATCAAAAAGATTAATTGCCCACTGAACTGGGATGTGATCCGCTTGACTCGTACGTTAGCTCCGTTAATTGCATCTCGGTCTCGTTTGGGTACGTTGTGACAATCGTTTAGTCCTTTCCAAGTAAGTTACCACCCACCAACCGACGGTTTTCGCACTGAGTGCCAGAGAGGTTTATGTTTCCTTTGTCTCATTTGGTTTCCTCGTTCTCGTGTTTCTCTCAATGAACTTCTTACTTCGCCAAAAACAAGTTGCGTGTTGTTTGCCTGTGAGTTTCGCTTGGGGAATTACAGCGAAAACATCAAAGCAACGGCTCTTTCTGAAAGTACTAGAGTAATAAATATTTAATAAAACACGCGACATTTGTAATTGTCTATAAATGTCTTTTATCCTTACCTTAATGAGATTGACTGTATCCGTTATTATTATTATTTATTTATTTATAAAGCGCAAATTCAACAATACAGTTTTCAAATGCGCTAAATCTGTTGTAGTTGAAAATGTTTTCTACCAGTATAAATTTAAAATTTTTCTGAGTGCAGATACACAACTAGATTATAGGTTTAATAATGGGAAAGCTATGTGTATAGGCTAATATTAAAGACCATAACAACAGCAAGAAAAACAAAACCAAGCTCATTCCATTCATAAACCTCATTATTATTATCATTTTGCCAATATAAGTTACAGATTATAATTATAATTGCACAACTAAAACAAAGCTTAAAGAATTAACCTGCGGAAAAATTAATTGCAACATATCCCTATTTATATGAATTAGGGCCTTCTCAGACTAGAGATAACTAGTTGGTATCGATTTATATTAGTTGTCAATGAGTAGGGGGGAAAAGCTGTCGATAACAAACTGCATGGGATGATTTGAATTTGAGAACAAAGCGATTTTAGTTGTCGATACGTTTTCAGTTATCGATCAAAACTAGTTATCGACAAGTATTTCCCCTAGTCGTTGGAGCTATAGGTCCTTTTTTTTGCAAAATGAAATGACAAAACAATATTTAAAGCGCTAGCACCAAATGTCACCTAGCTTCGTTTTGTTGCCCATGCCATCTAAAATACATTGATATGCTGAGTATATCTTGCTAATTTTGCTATTCCGTTTGAAATCAACTGTGATCCCCACGCTGGTTGTTTTGAAATAGAAAAATTAAGTAAACTAAACACATCAAAACAGCCGACTGAAATTGCCTATTTAAGGTCGTAACCCCCGAAGTGTATAAAAACCAGCTGCCAATATATATCACAAAATTTAACAAAGCTAAGTTTGCATTGGGGGTTAGTGAATCTTCTCTGGTGATGATTCATCAGTAGCTCAATTGCGACATGGGCCCGTCCATCGTACTTCTTGTTCTTCTACCGTTTTGCTCTTCTCAACGTTCCGTTTCTTCATTTTTTTCACTCCTTAAAAACCATAAGTTGAATGGTGAAGTCTTTAACAATGTAACAGTGAATGACGCCCTTGATTGTGCAATGACATGCATTAGTTTTTATGAGTGTAAGTCGGTAAACTTTGCTGTGAAATCAAACGAAGAAGGTTCACACGAGTGTATGTTACTGAAAGACAAAGCAGTACGTGGTTTGTACGGCGACCTTAAACCTTCCAACGACTTCCATCATTACACAATTCCTACGGTAAGTCAGTAAAACCGTTATTTGTTCTCTAATTTCGCGGCTCTGGAAATTCGGAGAAAAGAAAATCCGATCAACCTTATCGCGCAGTTAAATAAAACTCGTTTGAAACATTTCTTTTGATTCGTTCACCTTTGTCCGTTTACTTTTCCCGTTTTTCGGTTTTACGTACTAAATGACTAATTTAATTAAGTGATATGTAAAGTTTTTAGAAATCTAAACGTTCTGTGAACCAGTTTGGTTTTGGATAATGGTGTTTGAGTTTCAAGTCCGGCACTTCAAAGCGTATGTTCGCATGCATTTTCTTGCACGATCTCGTCGACATTACGTTACTTTATTATGTTCAGGAAATGTTGTTTGAGTTTCAAGTCCGGCACTTCAAAGCGTATGTTCGCCGCATGCATTTTCTTGCACGATCTCGTCGACATTACGTTACTTTATTATGTTCAGGAAATGGTGTTTGAGTTTCAAGTCCGGCACTTCAAAGCGTATGTTCGCATGCATTTTCTTGCACGATCTCGTCGATATTACGTTTATTATGTCCAGGAAATGGTGTTTGAGTTTCAAGTCCGGCACTTCGTGTTCGATCGGAGCTGACTGATAATTCATGAATAAGACATGAAGGAACAGTACTTCAGTAATTTTACAAAGGATGTATGGCGGAATTAAGGAGATAGAAAGCAAACATTATGCTGTTTGTGGAACCAAGTAAAACATAATTTTGGACACATGCAGTTTGTTTTAATAATAGAGATGTGTTTCGCAGTTCCGGTTCGAATTTTAGCCCGGCAGAACGACATGCAAGTAACCTTTGTTTACTAAATACTTTGACAAAAGTGAACGTTCGCATACATTTTCTTGTACGATCTCGTCGCCATTACGGCCCTTCTGAGCATGCGCGTTCATTAAAATGTCCCTGATTTCTGTGTATAAAAAATCTTAAATTGCACTTGAAACCAATATCAACTTGCGTGACAACAACAACAACAACAATGTCTTTATTTAGTACCACAATATTTACATTTTTACATAGTTTATATTAGAATAAAAATTACATTAAAACGGGATTTTGGGTACAGGCTACCTATAATAACTATGTCTGGTTAACCAAGATACCGTAGGTGGCTTGCAATTTTTGTTTTGTATTGAAGCCAGTTTATAGTCAATAAGACACTGTAAATAATTAAATACTTTAACAAAGACAAAAACAAGAAGAGAAAGGAAATACAAAATATACAAAAGAGAAAATAGCAAATGGAGTCATGTATATAGATAAATGAAGAGAATGGATCAAGTTAATATACTAGTAGATACGTCATGAATAATTTCATATGTAATTGTGACTCCCAGTTGCAGTTGGTTTTCTGTTGATTACCTATTGAGTGTTTTTGTTTTTTAATCTGGAGTGAGTGCAAGTTTTGAAAGTTTTTCATTGTAAACGTTGACATTTTTGAGTGCAAATTTTGAACTGTTTATAGATTGTAAAAACGTTCTATGAAAAACACCGTATGACGTACGAGTTATGAGTTTGAAGTGTTGGGCAATTTAGATTCAGTCGCCTGTTTTGTACGATTTCATTTATTCACAAGTTAAAACAAACAGCATTGAATAACTACAGTTGAATGTCTAGATTTTTATTAGGAATCAAGCATTTTCAAATAAATGTGAAATATAGTCTACCAATGAAAATGAACTTTTAAAAATTAAAATAAAACAGTCAAATTTAGAAAACATTATTAAAACGTCATAATTAAACTACTGCCAAATGAAGATACCATGTTGAGTTTAGCAGACAGTACTGATGCCAATTACTTGCTGCTGCCAATTTGATTTACTTCTTATTGATAATATTCACACAAACATTTCTGCATTCTGATTGGGCAAGAACACCCCAATTTATTTAAAAAGCTGTTTAGTTACTATATCCCAAATTCATCTACATTTTAACCAGACAGCAGCTTGCATTCAACTATTAAACATTCGGCACCTCCTCTGTTAATTCATTTACTGTCTCGTCGTCATGGGCCTGTCCATCGTACTTCTTGTTCTTCTACCGTTTTGCTCATCTCAGCGTTCGGTTTTTACATTTTTTTCACTGCTTAAAAACCATAAGTTGAATGGTGAAGTCTTTAAGAATGTAACAGTGAATGACGCCCTTGATTGTGCAATGACATGCATTAGTTTTCATGAGTGTAAGTCGGTAAACTTTGCTGTGAAATCAAACGAAGAAGGTTCACACGAGTGTATGTTACTGAACGACAAAGCAGTACAGTGGTTTGTACGGCGACCTTAAACCTTCCAACGACTTCCATCATTACACAATTCCTACGGTAAGTCGACAGTAAAACCGTTATTTGTTCTCTAATCTCACGGTTTGGAAATTCGGAGTAAAGAAAATCCGATCACCCTTATCGATACCTGATCGCGCAGTTAAAGTTGGGACTAAAAGCAGGTAGAAATGTGTCTTAACATAGACAAATTAGGTAGAAGTATAAATTAATGCTTTATTACTGGTTTTAGTTTTAACGTTCTGATGTTCCGGACCTCATATTAGGATATCTTAAAATTAAAAGAATAGCCATTTTCCTTCACCGTCGGTCATTTTTGAAGTAGTTTCGATGAATAGCGCCAAAGTTATGGGCAGCCCAAATTGGCTCTTTTCTTTGACATGTTTTCAGCCAGCTGGACCACGTAGTGTGCTTTAACCAATAAAAACACGCCACGTATTTCTATTGTGCATTTTGCTGCACAGACGACCAAAACCAAGCAGAAATTATTACTCGGTATCTATCACCAATTAGCCAGTATAGCTAGCGCGGCATTTATTCATGCCTAGGGAAGGGAAGAAAGAGATTAGATGGTAGGGTTTGGAGGGGAGAGGAGGAAGGAGAAAGATTGGATGGGGAGAGGTTGAGAATGTGGATGGGAGGGGAGAGGAGAGAGATTGACTGGTAGGAGAGAAGGAGAGAGAAGTAAAAAAGAGACGCCCCCTTGTCTCCTCCAGCTTTCCGGTTTTGGATAGATCTCGACCTGCTGAACCGGTTTTAACCGGTTTTAACCGGTTTTAGGGGGGCGAATTTTTAAAGGCGGTCCCTGGGGAATCTGAAAACGGTTTTGGATAAATTACTTCATGTTACACTCCAGGACTGTGAAGATCATCCTTGTGAAAATGCAGCAACTTGTACTTCCAACGGTAAAGACTTCAGTTGTGCGTGTACATCGGGATTTACAGGCGACAGATGTCAAAATGGTAAAGGCTGGTTCACACTAGCGTCGGAATCAGAATCGGAATCGTAAGAAAACAACAAAGAATTTAGGGATTAGAATACAAAAGAAAGGTGTTTTTCTTTGTTCCTTCCTTTGTTTTTGATTATGCTTATGCGTGGTCTTATGCTTCTTGCGATGCTTATGTCGATGTCTTATGTCACACGCTTGACTTAACTCTTTTGTCTTTTCCTTTGTTTTCTGCTTCCGTTTCCGAATCCGACGCTAGTGTGAACCAACCTTAAGAATACTAAATTGTTGATGCGTCTGTCTGTCTGTCGATCTGTTTGTCTGTCTGTCTGTCTGTCTGTCTGTCTATCTGTCTGCTTGTTAATTTGCTTCCTTGGTCCGGTCGGTCGGTTAGTTGGTTGGTTCATAAGCTCTCCTTATCATTATAGATATCGATGAGTGTGCTACAAATGTACACAGCTGTCATCAGAATGCAGACTGTACTAACACTCCAGGGTCTCATAAATGTACTTGTAAGCCTGGGTTTAAAGGAAATGGGACCGTCTGTACAGGTATGTATGGACTAGATTTTGGAAGGTTGAGCTTCCTATTTGTTGAATTCTGAGCTATCAAAACTCGTATGCTATTATTTTTAGATATCGATGAGTGTGCTACCAATACACACAACTGTTATCAGAATGCAACCTGTACCAACACTCCAGGGTCTTATAAATGTACTTGTAGACTCGGATTTAAAGAAAATGGGACAAACTGCACTCGTTATCCAGAAAGTAAGTATCGCATTTACAAAGTGTACCTTTTCTTTTGGAACTTGATTACCTAATTGTGCTTTCATTGTTGAGGCTCAACAATGTTTGTGTTTTTCCCGCCGTGCCGTGCCGTGTGTGTTTGCTAACCAGCTAACCTTGCGGTCGTGTTGTTTGTGCATGCATGTATGTGTCTTGTGTGGCGAGTGTGATTTTTCCGCGTTGCCGTGTTCTCATCAATTGGTGGGTTTTTATTGCTTTGCTTGTTTGCATTTCGTTTATGTATCGTAACGCCATGTTCTTTATTGTAGGATTTTACTGTTTTTCCTTTGTTTACTGTGCTTAGCTTGTGCCCGCGTGTAAAACCTTTTGAACAAGAATTTAAAAACTAAACCATTGTCGCACTCGTTCAACTACCGCAACATTCATGTTTTCAGGAGGACTAGGGAACTCTTCAATCCTCGTTAATTACGGCAACATCAGCTATTTCCAAACTCTAAGTAGTTACCTAGCTCCAGTTCTGAGGAATGCAGATACAAGCTACTGGATCAAATGTTGGCACGCTGCAAAAGATGGCTGGCTGATGTCGAAGTCATTTAATCCTCAGTGTGATGATAAAGGACCAACAGTAACTATAATTCGAGTGGGGAAGACAATTTTTGGAGGTTATACCGATATGTCTTGGCAATGTAAGTATAATTGCTAATAATACATTTTCAATGTTTTCATTTGTTAATAACATTATTGCGTTTTGGCTTTCTGCCTATAACTAAAACATTTTTTTGGTCTAATGTGCGAAAATAGAGACCGTAGGAAAATGCGTTTTAATTTCAAACTAATTTATCGGGCTTTGTCAGTAGACAGCCAAAGACTTATAACGGTTGGCATGCCCGTTGTTAGGTTAATTTGAAAATGCTCTTAAAGTGTCAAATCGTTGTTACATTTTATAGTTTGTCTTCCTTGAGGGAACTTTCACATTTTATGACGTAACTGCGTGACGTCTCACGTGACGTCATAGCTGCAGAACAAAGCTATGATTTCCTTTAGCAGTGCATATTGGAGAATTTGAAATAGATTAAATAAATCTTGAGATCAAGATACACAAAACCAAGCATGCATTTTAAGAATGATTTCCATATAAACTTGTTATGATTTTTTGAATGTCGCAAATGAGTGAATAATGCAAATATTTCTTAATTTTATGCCAATCATATGTTTGACTTTGAAGAAAAGGCTTTAAATGATATACTTATTGAAGAAACACTTCGTTTTGATGAAACCCTTCAAAGATTATAGCTTTTTAAAGAAACCGAAAGTAAAATGTCACGCGCATGCGCAATAATAACAAAAATGAGTCCTGAGGTTTGCGTCGCTCTACCGGAAGTCAAATTGGTTCCCGCCAAAAACGAGCGCACGCGTACGCCTATCGTAGGCAAGCCTATAGCAAGACCATATTTTGCATAGCAACCGTTGCACAGCAACGTTATATATCAGCACACTCTGAAGATACTTACCAATCTTTTTCTTGTGTTTTGATAGCTGCTGCCGCGTACTTGACCTCCAATAAAGCTTTTATCTATTCCCTATTCAACATCAATGGATATCAACCGATTAAGCTCAACCTTACAGGAGTGCAGAACCAGTATGCCATATTTGCATACTCTGCCGCGGGACCACACTTTGGTTTGTCCGACATAAGGATCTTTAGCCATGCGTCAACGAATAAGAACTCATACACAAAACCGTCGACATATCAGATTCCTCCGGGTTGTAAAAAGGACGAGTATTGTAACTTCTTTGCTGCTAATATTCATGACAAATTCCTTATTACTGACGTTGAAGTGTTTTATGAAATAGTCTAAAAACACAGGACAATGGGGGGAGGGGGAGGGGCACTGAATGGGGGGACACCACGTCAATTTTGGCTTCCTTAAGTATTTATAAGGACACGAAGTCTCTGTTTTGCTGTATTTACAATGCAATACTTATTTATTTACTTATTTACTAAGCTTTCACATAAAATCATCACCAGCAGCAGAAGCAGCAGCAGTAGCAACAGCATCATCATCATAATAATACAAAAAATAAAATCAATTCTTCATATATAAAAAAGGAAAGTATATAAATTAATTGCACAAGAATTAATGAACATAAAAAGATTAGTGTCACAAAACACAAAACAGAACTTGTCTCCAATTAAAGTGTGCCCTATACAATACAATACAATATGGTACAGTTTGTGCTAACTCAATTTGAAATGACTGCCGCACTTTGAAATAATTGACGCACTTTGAAATAAAACTGCTGAACCACTTTGAAATCATTTTTGACGCGCTTTTAAATAATTGCTTGATAAGAGCAATGTTAAAAATAAATCAATAACTGATACTTCTGGACAGCCGATATCAACAGACATATAGATCACGTGGCTGAATGAACAGACAGCTATTTCAAAGTGAGCTAGATTAAAGTACAGAATATCATACACTGATTACAAATATGATACAAAAAGTTAAATGAAACAGGATATTAGGTAAAAGCTATATATATAGGTTGCTATCAATCAACAATATAATTTGGTAAACTAAATCTCGGAAGAACAGAGTCCCTCCAAACCATTGATACATTCTCTTGTAATTTAATGAATCTTTGAAAGGCTACTACTGTGGAAATATGAAGCACAATACCATCAAAATTTGTAATCTTGTATATTTTGATGTGCTCTTTCTTGTCATGGGGTTTATTTCTTAATTGCATTAAATATTCAAACTAGTACCCAGTCCCCTACTCGATTGGGAAATAGCTAATATAACATTGAAAATGTTTATGCTAAATTAATGGATAAATTAAAATGTAAATAGTGAAATTAGTTACCAGCGTGGTTCTTTCTTTCTTTCTATTATTCTTTCTTTCTTTCCTTCCTTCTTTCTCTTATTTTCTTTCTTTCTTTCTTTCTTTATATCCTATATTTCTTTCTATCTTTCTTTCCTTCTTTCCTTCTTTCCTTCTTTCTTTCTTTCTTTCTTTCTTTCTTTCTTTCTTTCTTTCTTTCTTTCTTTCCTCCTTTCCTTCTTTCTTTCTTTCTTTCCTTCTTTCTTATAATTTTGATCGTTTCTTTTCTAACAACGAATAACTGTTTTTTTATATATTGTAAAACAAAATCAACATCCTGCAGATACAGAAAAATAGTTATACTTGTAGACAGCACAAAAGAATGATCTTCTCTCTTAAAGGGAACGTTGTCAAATCTAGTGAACTTGTTTTTCAAAACAAAGAACTAGTAAAAGGAGAATTTTTTTACAAATCTAAATTAAACACAACAATTTATTCTAAATCTCAGTAAGAAAAATATTATGCTATTACCATACCTAGAGACAATCCCTTTGCGTGGGTCTCGTGATTCATTTCATTGCCGTAGGAGCATTCTAGTCTTAAAAGAATTTCTAATCAGTTTCTCATAACAATTTGATTTACTGTAGATTTACAATTTGAGCTCGCAAACAATATCTACAAATAATGCATGAAATACCGAATGAAAAAAAAAAAAATTGTTAAACTTTCGAGTCAACAGACATGCAGTGAAAGTCTGTTTCAGTATGACAGGCACGCAACTGAATTTCTTGACCTTTGAAAGAGTATGGAATCATCAACAGCTTTAGTATTCTTGATTTGGACACTTTCATGTTATTTCAAGCCTATCAATGGCCAGAATGATGAGATTATCCACTTCGACGCAGCCAACGCCTCGATACTCACTCGAGATGCAGGGCAAGGCTTTTTAAACTTTGACAAACAGGAAGAATAAATATCTGAACGTCGCACCCATCAAAGTCCTTCAAGTCAAGACAGAAAAAGTTTGCTCGCTACGCTGTGTCTCTGAACTCCAATGTGTGTCTTATAACTTTGCCAAGTCTGCCAGTTCCAGTGGAAAGTATAAGTGTGAGTTGCTTGCAACAGACATGTTTAACAACCCAAACGATTTGACGAATAACAAGAACTTCAATCACTTTGCTTATACAGGTGAGATCTCACAAGTCATCACAATTTGTTAAATCTAATTTATTCCATTTCATTTTTTAATGTCTACCTTCTCTTTTTATTCGAAATCAAGACCAAATGTTTGTCTTCACCCTGCAAGAACAAGGGACGTTGTTTTCCAAACTACAGCAGCGGCACCTACACCTGCAAATGCCAAAAAGGCTTCGAAGGGAAAGATTGTGAAAATGGTGAGTTTGCACATAGATTACTTCAAATCGGCCCGGTAAGATTGCGTTTTTCTATCCTTGTCTTTGAACGGCAAGTGGAGGACATACACGGGAACATTTGGACGAACTGATCGTTATCATGCTAACATGACGTTGTAAAATATTTTACATATATCCAAAAGTCTACTATTAAATTTGTCAATCGATTATAAATATTAGTAAAAATGCAAAGTTTCGTAAAGATTGCCCCGTTAAACTGTCAAAGACATGATAGTAGTATAGGCTTGTATAAGGAGGAGAGTCCTATAGCTTAACTTGGAATCCGTTTCGCCTTGGGCTCAGCTCCTTCTAATTGGGCTCAGCTCGATCCTTCTAACTTGGGCTCAGCTCCTTCTAACTTAGGCTCAGCTCGATCCTTCTAACTTGGGCTCAGCTCCTTCTAACTTGGGCTCAGCTCGATCCTTCTAACTTGGGCTCAGCTCCTTCTAACTTGGGCTCTGCTCGATCCTTCTAACTTGGGCTCAGCTCCTTCTAACTTGGGCTCTGCTCGATCCTTCTAACTTGGGCTCAGCTCCTTCTAACTTTGGCTCAGCTCGATCCTTCTAACTTGGGCTCAGCTTCTTCTAACTTTGGCTCAGCTCGATCCTTCTAACTTGGGCTCAGCTCCTTCTAACTTGAGCTAGGACAACCCTCTAAATACTGCACACACACTTTGTGTTTTATATCTCATACAGAGGTATATATCACAACTCATACCCCGATTCTAAAAATCGAAAAGAGTTGTGGTACTGTGACATACCTCAGGTATAAGTTATGACATATCTATGCAACTAGTTTATTTCTTATTGGTGGTGAGTAGGAAAACCCAAGAATTACCCAGACTATGTATTATGTCTATGTCCTGGTTGATGTCCATGTCCACGTCGATCTACTATATCCATGTCTATGTCCATAGCTATGTCTATATCCATGTTATTAAAACTGAACTTCTACAAGAACTTAATAAGAAACTTATCAAACCAAAATAAGATTCTCTGCATGGTTGTATCTGTAATTATCGTGAATATATCAAAAAAATGTTTAGAACCATTACCAATCAGGCTGAAGAAATCGAAGAACTTATTTTTCAATTCAGCGAACTATCGATCTTGACTCGAGCTCTTGACTCACCTTTGAATTAAAGTTTTATGAAGTTTTTACTTACATCATTATAAGTTTAATTTGTGCGCGCTAGTGACAAGTTCGTAGGGTGAATTCCATCTGTAATTGTAAGCATATAATAATAATATACATGAAAAAATTATCGATTCTGATTGGCTGAGAGCAGCGATGTTAATCGCTAACACGGCAGGAAAAAGTAGTTCAGTTGCACTGCAGTGCAAACTAATAGTACCAACCAAAAAATCCAAATAAAGAAATATCCAAACGTTAAAAATTATTTTCTGACTCGCTAGTATTTTTGGCGGGATTTTGTACATTCAAACGGCGCGCGTTGCCAAATTTCCCGCCATTCAAACAAAAGCGATTGTTCAAAGTGCGAAGTGAAGCTCTGACAAATTTAGTGAAGTTATCGGTGTTTATTATCTCAATGGATTATAAAGAAAATCTTTTTCCTATTGGGAGTCTAACGTTGTCAAGTGAAGAAGCCTAGACTTTATCTTTACAAAGAAAAAGAGCCAAAAGCTGTTTTTTGCCGGTACGAAGACAGATTTAGCCGCCATCAGATTTCAGTATGACTGTGAAAACGGTACCGCACAATCACGGTACGTAGCCTCTTCCGCAGGCAACTCTTTTGGGTTTCCTGTTGGGATTCCTTATTTTTCTGACCGGGAGAGAATGGGCCCCATTCAAGAAGAGAAGGGGTTTGTATTCCAAAGGAAACCCAAAAGAGTCGCCTGCGGAGGAGGCTACACGGTACGGTTACAGCAGGAAATTTTTAGAGTCGTTTTCGTATGAGTGGGAACACTGTACGGTTACGATACGATACGGTTACGGCATGAATTTCGAATGTTTTTAGTAGACATTACGGCACTGACACGGTCACGGTACGGCGCGGTAAGTTTCCCACTCATACGAAAACGACTCTATAGACATTACGGCACTTACACGGTCACGACACGGTCGGTCCGTTTCACACTCATTTGAAATCTGCTCTATAGGGCGATACACTGAGACACTTTTCAAAATTAAAATTTTTGCTTTCCGGCGTTTTCGTTTTTAGATGTCGATGAGTGTGCTACAAATGCGCACAACTGTCATCAGAATGCAACCTGTACCAACACTCCAGGTTCTTTCAACTGTACTTGCGGACCTGGATTTAAAGGAAGTGGGACACGTTGTACAGCGATCGGTAACTTATAAATAGTCAATAATTGTCTGCTACTCACTAATGGATCGTTATCTAAACATCTAATCAAATGAACACAAGTATATTCAAGAGAGAGAGAGAGAGAGAGAGAGAGAGAGAGAGAGAGAGATGGCGAATGAAAAATCATAATAAAGAAACAAACAAACAAACAAACAAACAAAATAGGAAGGAAGAAAGGAAAGAAAGAAAGAAAGTCAGGAAGAAGGAAAGAAAAAAAAATGAATGAATGAATAGATGGATAAAGAACGAATGAACATCACGTAATAGCAATCATGTTGGAAGCCAGAACAAAAGAATTTGTTCCTCTGAAGCATTGGGTTCTTTAAAATGTTAAACTTTTTCCTGCCTTCCAATATGTCCGCTTTTATATGTCAAATCCCCTATAAACAAGAAATTAAAACTGTAAAATATATATTTTTTCATGTGCGTATATATATATTGTAATTCAAGTAAAAATAAAGCACATTGTTAGTATTGTATTGTATTCTATTTATTTTTCAGTTGGTCTTCCACAGTCTGCAATCCTTTCCAGTTACGGCAATGCCAGCTATCTACAAACACTGACCAGCTACCTAGTCCCTGTCTTACAGGGTCCAAAAAGTCGCTGGACTAGATGTTGGCACGCTGCAGTAGATGGATGGAACACAAGTGCCACGTTCCACCCTCAGTGTGACGGTAAAGGGCCAACCGTTACCATCGTTCGAGTGGGACAAAATATTTTTGGTGGATATTCTGATAAATCCTGGACAAGTAAGCTAAGACCAAGCCTTAATTTTATTTACCAGTTAATAATGGTAATTAAACTGAGTGGAGTGCAATTTGGGCCGAAATCATACGAGTGATTACAAAACTGCACGACCGCGTAGCGGGAGTTTGATAATCACGAGTATGATTTCTGGCCCAAAATTGCACGACACGAAGTTTAATTACCACTTAATTATATCCATTTTGAAATCTCAACTTTATCAGGAATAACAAAGTCATTAAGAATATATATATACAAAAATGTGAAAACAGGTTCAAGGAAAAAATCCCACAGCTTGACGGCAATCAAATAGTTTTTTTGATTCTTGTATATGATTGGCTGATAATAAAAGACACTGTTTTGTGATTGGTTGGGAAAAAAGATGCGATTAATGAAGCAAAAGGATGCGATTTAGGAATTAATCGCACACTTTTTAACCAATCAGATTGCAGAAATCACCAGTGATTTCAAAATGGATATAATTAATAGATAAATTAATTAAATTAAATTTAAATTTATATTAATTAAAAGTTAAATGTTATTTTGATCAGTGCCGGGAACAAGTAATAACAATGATTTTCATTAGCTAGTACAAACCAATGATAATCTCTGTTCTATATGATATACTAACCACAATGCCAAGTGGTCTTCATTTTCCATTTTCTTATTTGGCTATTATTTTGCTGATTAAGTTATGGGAAATTCTCATATTTCAATCAATTAATTAAGTAAACTGTTTGATCAGTTAGCAATTAGCATCTTCATGATGATTAGCCTGTAAAAATATTTTATTTTTACCAATTAGCACTTTCCTGCATTCCATGCATGCCTTTGCCCTTTGGTCCTAATAGGAGCATTACTTAAGGTGTTTTCATTTCGTAGAACCAACCAGCCAGAACGGCCTGATTTCTAGAGCTAGGAATTGACATGTACCATTTAAGAACTGGCCGATCTGGTAAGATGCTTCCACTAAATGGAAAACACCCTTAATGTATTTTTCCTTCTTTTTTCTCATATTTAGGCCAAACTCAGACTATTTCTTCCAACAAGGCGTTTCTTTATTCATTGTACAACATCAATGGATATCAACCCATCAAGCTAAATCTTAGAGGTTGGACAAACAATCATAATGCTATATATAGTCAACCAGAACTTGGGCCAACATTTGGTATATTTGACCTGCGCATTGAAAGCCTGGCATCAACTTACCAGAATGCTCTCACACTACCCAGGACATATGATAACCCACCTAAATGCAATAAGGGCGAGCCTTGCCACTTCTTTGTTGGCATGGAGGTTTTAAGCCCCTACGGAAAATTTCTCATCGATGACATTGAAGTATTTTACGAGACAGTTTAAAAACGAACAGGTATCTTTTCGAGTATTTACAGAGAACTGAAATAGCACAGAATTAAACTTTCAAAAATAAAACGCATTTAAGACATTTAATAGACGTTGATTTCACGGAGAATAATTAGAATATCAAGACAATATTTGAGGGCTATCGGCTGTATCATCCATAAAAGAAATAACTTAACAACCATAAATGTAATACCCACCACAAATGTAACTAGACGCTGTTCGCCAGCGTGACTGGGCTACCTGTGGTTAAGACAGCAACCCGATTTTAAGACTGGGCTTACCACAGGTAACCCAGTAATAACAAATGAATCAACCATAATGTAATAATCGACCTCGCCATAAACCTCTATGTTAATTGAGCAGAAAAGTCCTGTTAAGGGAGTCTCAATCATGTATGTATCATGAGCCAGCTGAGTTGAATGCATTCTCCGAAAAGGATTATGGGTCAGCTATTTTGGTTAGCATTTAATTCCTAAGCTGATTTGAGAAAGTGAAATCGTTCGTGGTTTTCAACATATTTTGGGATATTACCAGTTGAAAACCTATTTTTAATTTGTATATCAGTATCAACTAATGGGACATCATGCCAACGTTGCAGCATAAGCAAAAGTCCTAAACACAAGCAAATTTATCCATTTTGAATCAGTAACTCAGTTCGCTGAAATCAAACTCTACGGTAAGACCACCTTCCTTTCAAATAGCTTTGATAAAATAAAGGATTTATAAATCATCTCCTTAGAAATAACATCGCCAAAAATATAAGAACTTATTTCTACATAATGAGTTTTCTTTTCGTTACCTTGAAACGCTGACTAGATTTTCTCAAAAAGGGTCTGCTTGATGCATGCTCCGACTTTCGTAAAAATGCAGCGGAATCAGCCAAGAGAAAACGTCGCTTACATCCTTGGAAACGCTTAGAATTTCTCAAGATGATCATCAGTAGTTTCGATAGCCATTTCTTTGTTTGAAATTGTGGACTTCAAGTGCCTCGGATTCACATTTATAGTAAATTCCTGCTCAAGCTAGACTTGTACCGTATCTCCTCGGCTCGCCAACCACAAACATCCATTCACAAACTCAGTGCTGTTGACTCCTCCAAACTCCTCCAAAACTTTGGTTTTCCATTCAAAGAGAACATCATATTATCAAAGAGATCGGCAAATTGAAGCAATAATGTAATTTTCTGTCGTATTTCTTTACGTTTAGTTGGAAACAAACTCACAAGTTGAAGGACTTTGGCTGTCGTTTTGTCAAAATAAATGCTTTTTTGCGCCACTCGGCAGCGCGTCCGCTAACAGAAAAGGCGCGAATTTCTCGTATTTTTTTATTTGACTCGGAAATATTTTAGTGAAACTCTCTATTATGTCTTCTATAATAGCAAAATGTTTTTACAACATTCTAGAAAATGAGGCATTCGTATTTTATCCATTATCTTAATTAAAGTAGTACAAAGAAATGCTAATCAAAATAGCATTTCAAATCCTCGATTCTGATTGGTTGACCTTGGGATTGTTGCGAAGGTCAACTCAGCTGGAGCCAATGAGATTACTTGATATTTCGAGAACGAGATACAACGAGCGTTGTGATTGGTTTGATTTTGAAAATGACGTCATGAAAGTTGTGGATTACGAATTTACTCTTTTGAGGTACTTTTCTGCACTTTTTTGTAGGTATGCATGTTTTCACGGGAATTTTTTTTTCTTGAACGTGTAAAGATTTTTAAGCAGACTAAGTTTGTTTCATTGGCTTTTTTACGCTTTTAAACCTTTGTCGCAAATTTGACTCTCAGCTGAAAGTGCATGACAGTTTTAGAGCACGAATTTGCCTTTTTGATCTCCTGTTTATATTTTCTAATCGGTGTACGTGTGTACCTTCCGTTCAGAAAAATTAATTAAATTAATTAAAAATTTCAAAGGCAATTCAGTTAAATTAGCTTTCTTGCTTTCATTGTCATTGATAAAAGTTCAGTAATAACATTCCTTGCAGGTATCGAAACGAACTATTTCATCAACAAGGAAATTATTTGTCAATTAAAATGTTGTTAATAAACTCATTGCTCTTATAAAATTGCTTGGATTTTGTTGTATTTATATTGTAAAAAATTGTCATACGTAATGTATAAAGAACGAGAGAGCGTGTTATATAAGCATATAAATGATTATCACTTTTCATTGCAAAACTAAGCCTTTAGTTTTTGTGAAAGAGTCGTGCATTGTAACCTGCTAAATATATTTCAAAACAATCCAAAAAACGTACTTTACGATGAAAATTTATGTTGTTTTTGGCTGATTTTCGTTTACAGCAGAAACAGAAACGTTGACGACAACTTTGCTCGAAGCCGTGGTTTACTGGGGAAATAAACCATGGTTTTCAACCAATCAGAGCGCGCGTTAGAAATAAACCTATATTATATATAAATTCTAATAACTGTTGTTTATATTGTAAAACAAAAACAACAAAAACAGAAACTATTCATCCTACTGAAATTGCAAATCATTTTTGTGATTTCTTCAGCAATATAGGACCAAATCTAGCCAAATAAAATATCCCTTACTGTTCTATTTCTCATAGAGCATTTTTCTTCGGAGAGTTCTTAAACTCTATTTTTTTTAGATTCAGTTATACTAGTGTAAACAGCACAAAAGAATGACTTTCTCACCCACAGCGAACGTTATCAAATCTAGTGAACTTGGCTTTTAAACAAAGGACAACTAGTAAAAGGAGAATTGTTTTAAAATCTAAAATTAAACATAACAATTTATTTCAAATATCAGTAAGTAAAGTATTATACTATCACCGTAACTAGAGACAATAGCTCTGCGTAGTTCCTGTGGTTTGCATTCATTTAATTAATGTAGAAATTCTAGTCATAAAAAAATTCTAATGCGTTTCATAACAATTTGACTGTAGATTTCAATTTGAATTCGTAAAGATCTAAATAATGCATGGTGCATGTGAAAAAGATAGCTAAACTCAGTTTCAAGTCAACCGCCGAAAGTCGCCATTTCAGTATGAAAGGCGTGCAAATGAATTTCTCAACCTTTTAAAAGACTAGTATGGATTTATCAACCGCTTTAGTATTCTTGACTTGTATACTTGTATGTTATTCCACGCTAATCAATGGCCAGAATGATGAGATTATCCACTTCGATGCAGCCAACGCCTCGATACTCACTCGAGATGCAGGGCAAGGCTTTTTAAACTTTAAGAAACAGAAGCAAAAATATCTGAACGTCGCACCCATCAAAGTCCTTCAAGTCAAGACAGAAAAAGTTTGCTCGTTACGCTGTGTCGCTGAGCTCCAGTGCGTGTCTTATAACTTTGCCAAGTCTTCCAGTTCCAGTGGAGAGTATCAGTGTGAGTTGCTTGCAACAGACATGTTTAACAACCCAAACAATTTGACGAACAACACAAACTTCAATCACTTTACTATACAGGTGAGATCTCACAAGTCATCACAATTTGTTCAATCTAATTTTATTTCACCTCATTTTTTTAATGTTTACTTTCTGTTTTCGAAATCAAGACCAAATGTTTGTCTTCACCCTGCAAGAAAGAAGGAGTTTGTATTCCAAACTACAGAAGCGACACCTACACTTGTAAATGCCAAAAAGGCACCGAAGGGAAGGATTGTGAAAATGGTGAGTTTGCACATAGATTATTACAAATCGCGTCTACATTCTGGACTGGTAAGATTGCTTTCTCTCATCCTTGCCTTTGAACAGACGGTAGATCGCGTACAGGAGTACTGGAACGTATTGACCCTTATCAGACCAATATGATGTAAGATATTTTATAATTATGTATCGGAAAAAGTTAACTATTAAATTTGTCACAGCAATAATAGTAAAAAAGGCTAAATTTCGTAAAGATTGCGATATTTTTTTATTTTTGCGAAATTTTTGCAAAGAACTGTATGTGTACATTTTTTTCAGTTTTTTATTTTATTTTATTTATTTATTCATATATTTATCTACTTTTATTTTTTGCGTCCACTTCTTTGTTTGTCTTTATTCTTTATTCTGATTAACTTATGATTAGTTTTTTGTTATTTTATTCATTCATTCATCCATCCATCCATCCATCCATCCATCCATCCATTCATTCATTCATTCATTCATTTATATATTTATTCATTCATTTTTCTATTTATTTATTTTTTACAGCATGATAACGAGGCTAACAATGCATGCGATGCGTTACTAACATACATTTTTTTGCAAAAACGCTGAGTTTGAAAAATTCATATCTTCGATCGTCAGCAATTTTTACAAAACTTTGCATTACTGATTATCGATGTGTTAAATGGAATAGTAAACTTCTTTTTTTTGGTACATAAAATATCTTACAATATCACCCTAGCGTGATAAGGGTCAACTTGTCTGAAAAACTTGTCTTAAATACCGGTTTATTACCTCGATCGAATCGAAATATTTCCTCTTTGGAAAATATCAACCGCGAAACGGAAACAACATCTCATCCCTGTTGTCAATTGAAATTAGTAACTATAAACGTTTGGCAATTTGACTATTTTTTGTGGAGTAAGATTTTTGTTGCTTTGTTGATCAATTTTTATTTTTTTCGTTTTTAATGAAGAGACGTGTTGACACCTGTATTGTTATAAGATTGCCATCACTAGTAAACTGAACATGGTTATATTACGTAGATATACTTTGAAATGTTTTGAGCACAGTTATAGAAATTTTAATTATTAACGACAATTTCAACTTTCAATTTGAAAGGTAAACAATCAATTAAGTGAACTATCCTAAACTCGAGCTCCTGCCTTCGCTTTTTATTAAAGTTTTATGAAGTTTTTACCTGTGTTATTATACGTTTTCCTGCACTAGTTACACGTTCGTTGGGTGACTTCCGTCAATGGTATATTACACACTGCAAAAACGCGCGAGTAAATTTACTAAAAAAATTGAGTAAATCGGTGCATCCACATTAACTCACTTATCCGAGTAAATTTACTCACAGTTATTTGAGTAAAGCGCACACAGTTACTCAGTTATTTAGTTAAATGTACTCGGATAAGTGAGTTACTGTGGATGCACCGATTTACTCAAGTTTTTGAGTAAATTTACTCGCGCGTTTTTGCAGTACATAATCACTTGCATTATTGCGTAAAAGGACTTGCGCGGACTTGCGTCTTCGTTTGAACACAAACTTGCATTGACGTGACTAGCATATGGGAAATGTTTGACTGCGCATGCGTTTCTAAAAACTGAATTGAGCTTGAAAGCTTCCTGTGGCAAGAATGTAAACAATAATGAGTCTCAATGGGGGTTACCTTCAACTTTCAAAAGGCCTAACCGGTTAAAATTTAGCTCGTGCCCAGGCCTCTGGCCGCACGAGTGGAGGTTTGCAGTTTCTATCAATCTATCAATCATGTGCGTCGAGAATCTGCAAAACTGTACCCAGAAGCCTTTGGGTACCGCCATCATAGAGCTTCACAGTGAGGTGTTTGAAAAGCTAGAAATGTGGTCAAGATTGGTCAAGATTTGTGTTTGGTTTTGTCCTTGTTCTGTTCGGTTTTCTCCTTGGAACGCTGGATAATAACAGCAATGACCCACATTGCATGGTAAAGTAATGTGATGTTCCACTAAAGAAATAGAAGGCTCAATCAAGATAAAATCCAAGCCCCTTCGTTTGAATTTCAATCTGACTGACGGCACTTTCATGAATTCAAATGCATGTATTGTCGGCGCCGAAGAGATTGAAAACACTATTCAGCACCAAACTCAAACTAGCGTGACTTACTCGTGCAAAGTGAATTTATGGGTAAAGATCGGTGAAGTTTACAGTGTTCGCGTGCTTAAACTAACCAATATAATTATCAGACCCGCGCATGTCAATAAACAAGCTGCTGGTCGGCGTGATTAGGAAGGTAGTCCTCTTTGATTTCATTTCGACTGAATGTAATGATTCTAATTTTAATAAAGTCCCCCCATAATCGCTAGTAGATCAACGGATGCGTCGAGCTTGGGCTACCTGTGGTTTTGTTATTGCGCAGTCAGCCCATGCGCAAAAAAATCAGAGGAAAACAAAAAAATCAAAAGTTGCTTTCACGTGGACACAAAAAGATTTTAGATCGCAAAAGGTATAGGGGACCCTGCTGACACGGTCACAGCACTACACAGGTATGGTAGGAATCTGTCGTATATGTTTTTGACATTACGGCACTGACACGGTCACGACACGGCGCGGTCCGTTTCACACTCATACGAAATCTGCTTTATAAGGCAATACACTGAGACCCTTTTCTAATTAAAAGTTTTTGTTTTCGTTGTCGTTTTTAGATATCGATGAGTGTGCTACAAATGCACACAACTGTCATCAGAATGCAACCTGTACCAACACTCCAGGGTCTTTCGACTGTACTTGCGCACCTGGATTTAAAGGAAATGGGACAAGTTGCAAAGAGATCGGTAATTTTTAAATATCTAATAATTATTACTGCGAATCGGATCCGCACTATCTAAACATCTAATTAAATGAACAGAAGTATATTCAAGAGAGAGAGAGAGAGAGAGAGAGAGAGAGAGAGAGAGAGAGAGAGAGAGAGGATGGATGACAGAACGGAATGAAGAAATAAACAAACAAACAAAAAAAAGGAAGAGAGGAAAGAAAGCAAGCAAGAAAGCCGGAAAGTCAGGAATTAAGGAAGGAAGGAAGATCGAAAGAAAGCAAAAGAACACATGAAAGAAAAAATGAATGAATAGATGAATGATAGAATGAATGAATGAACATCACGCGATAGCAGCCATGTTGGAAGCCACAACAAAAGAATTTGTTTCCCCGGGCAATGGGATTCTTTAAAATGTAAAAAGAGATTTCCTGCCTTTCAATAAATCCGCTTTTATGTGACACATCCCCTATCAACAAGAAAACTGTAAAATATTTAAACAGGTTTTCATTTTGCAGTTGGTCTTCCACAGTCTGCAATCCTTTCCAAGTATGGCAATGCCAGCTATCTGCAGACACTTACCAGCTTCCTAGACCCTGTCGTACAGAGTCAAAATAGTAGTTGGACTAGGTGTTGGCACGCTGCAGTAGATGGATGGGGCACAAGTGCCACGTTCCACCCTCAGTGTGACGGTAAAGGACCAACCGTTACCATCGTTCGCGTGAGAGAAAAAATTTTTGGTGGATATTCAGATAAATCCTGGACAAGTAAGCTATTAAAGACCAAATTTCAATTTTATTTACCAGTGCATGTTTTCTGTACTAAAGTACTGAAACAAAAGATAATTTGGCTCTCGAATGAACATTCATGCATTTGCACTCGTGCTTTCATAAGATCGGTACACCTTCAAGATTCTAGATTGAATCGAAAGCTTAACAGATTATCAATGTATGTGAACTGAGATCTAAAGTTCTAATCAGTTTTTCTAATTTGACTCTTACTTTGCTACCTGATTAATCAGTTAGGTCGCAATTGGGACGAAAGTCTCGTTCCTTTCCCCGTCACACCCTACTTATTTAGCTTTTGATTAACTTGTTATGTGTACATATTCATTGTTATTTTAGTATTCCATTTGTATTGTAAATTTGTGACGAAATCATCAAACTAAACTAATTACTTAATATGTTTTCTTTTTTATCATATTTAGGCTTGCCTACGACTATTCATTCCGATAAGGCGTTTCTTTATTCATTGTACAACATCCATGGATATCAACCCGTCAAGGTGAATCTTAGAGGGGCATACAATAATTTTGCTATATTTAGTCAACCAGAACTTGGGCCATCATTTGGTACGTATGACCTGCGCATACAAAGCCTGGCATCAACTATTCAGAATGCTCTTCTGCAACCCTTGACATATGAAAACCCACCTGAATGCAATAAGAATAAGCCTTGCCACTTCTTTGTTGACAAGGAGGTTATGAGTGACCAATTTGGGAAATTTCTTATCGATGACATTGAAGTATTCTACGAGACAGTTTAAAACGAACAGTTAACTTTTGAGTATTTACAGAGAACTGAAATAGCACAACAAATAGCACAAAAACTGTCAAAAAAAATTAAAACACACTGAAGACACATATATAGCTATTTTTCAAAAAAGGTTGACGAGGCGAACGACGAATGCATGGCGATCGGCAATTGGTGATTGCACGACCGAAAGGAACTGTGGTCACGCTATTAGACCGCTATCGGGCGCGGAGATATGAATCGCCTATCGACCGCTTTGTTCAATAAGGTCTTTACTGCATGGTACCGGCATTGCTTGAGTATTTAATTAATGAAAATGAAGCAATTCTTGTTGCCCCAAATTTCCTTTCGGTCGTGCAATCATGCACCAATCGCAGATTGCTATTCGCCCCGTCAACCTTTTTTAAAATCATGAGCCATACATAGTCATAATATGATTTATACTAAATATAGCACTTGAAAAAGAAAACTAAATACAACAACCATGCATATATATATACTATTAACATCGATAGATAAACAGTATTAACAATATTAGAATGATGATGATAGTAATTATGATGACAATGATCATGATATTAATGTTAACTAGCACAGCAACAGTATAAAAAACCATACTATCAACATCGATGGATAAACAGTATTAACAAATGATGATGATGGTAGTAATTATGATGACAATGATCATAATATTAATGTAAACTAGCACGGCAACAGCAAGTATATATCCAATATTTTTCCTTCGTACACCTTTCATCGCAAGTCAAATTCAGCTAGGCCGTGATTGGATGATTTTGACAGCTGACTTGGATTTCAAATTTTGAGTTATAAGGCTATAGTCCATGCAAAATCGCCAAAAATGGCCCAAAATCGACCAAATACAAAGGCTATAGTCCATAAAAATGCTTCTATATTTGTTTTGTGTTTCGATTGGCAGTATGCAAAGCAATGGAAATGATTTCTCATCCCCCAAAAAGCGCATGCGCCGACGTATCGAGGTTCGAATTCTTGCAACTTCGCCGATGTGCACATATTTTCTTGTTTCTTTCTACTGTTTTTAATTAATTTGTCAGTGCGATGAGTTCTCTTGAAAATCATAGCAATTTTCTGAGAATTTATAGTTAACCACACACACACAAAAAAAATTATCGACGATGCAGGAATTTAACATGATCCTAGGTAGTATGAAGGCAAGAGTTTTGTCATGCAGAGAACTTGTGAAAAAACTAATCATGTTAAGAACTATAGCGAAAGATGATTGATTTTGAATTTAATAAAAACATTCCTGGGGGTAAAACATTGGTAAAGAGAAGCTGTGAAAGCAATTTCTGGCAATTATACCAATACAATATGTTATGCAATAGAATAAAACTAGCAAAGTTGCCCGATAACTGTATGAAAGATCGCCGTCTCCAAATTTCGCTACGGAAACTTAAGCGCGCTCAGCTTATGGACGTACTAAATAGTAAAGATTTGCCCATTTCAAGATCAGTGGGCAGATGAAAAAAAAAAACTATATAAATTTTTGAGAACGCTAGGAGAACGTCGATTCGAGTATGGATCTAAAACCAGCTTTATTTTACTTGGTGCTTTTATATTATTCCATTCCCATCAATGGTCAGATTGATGAGATTATCCACTTCGATGCAGCCAACGCCTCGACACTACCACGAGATGCAGGACAAGGCTTTTTAAACTTTGACAAACAGAAGAATAAATATCTGAACGTCGCACCCATCAAAGTCCTTCAAGTCAAGAAAAAAAAAATTTGCTCGTTACGCTGTGTCGCTGAACTCCAGTGCGTGTCTTATAACTTTGCTAAGTCTGCCAGTTCCAGTGGAGAGTATCAGTGTGAGTTGCTTGCAACAGACATGTTCACCAACCCAAACAATTTGACGAGCAACACAAACTTCCATCACTTTTTTATACAGGTGAGTAGTAAAACACATTGAAGTTTTTATTGTCTATCTACTTTTTTCCTCTTTCTGGGTTAGTAGGATTGTGTGAGAAAACTGTATATAGAACACACTGCATCGAGTAGTAACTGTGGTAGTAGCCGCTGTATTGTGGGTTTGAAATTTTCCACTGGTGTAAACTTTTAGAGCATTCTGCTTTCTTAATCCACTTCCTTATAGTTAAAACCTCTAAAACTAACCTAAATACATAAGTTACCCACCATAAAACCCTTAATCTAACCTTAAAACAACATTCAAAAAATTGAAACCAGTGGAAAAAATTTAAGTACAACAGTTGCACTAAGGCTTTGATTAAGTTTCAAAACAACATATCGATCTCGAGTACGCGCTTTAGACAAACAAGATTGTAAGACACTGAGTTAGCTAGAGTGTTTAGTATGGACTTCTCGAAGGTTGTCGAAGCAGTTAAGCATAGTATTCTCTAGGAGAAACTTAAATCATTATCTAATATTAGTCCATACATAATTAAATGGTATCACAGTTTTGTTTATGGATAATATCAAATGGAATTGTAGCTTATTGGAAGAAGGTTAATAAGGGTACCACCCAAGGCAGCGTTAGCGGGTCATACCTATTTAGTATATTTATCAATGATTTAGATATTAACGATAACATTGGCTTTAATTCAGTTCTCAAAAAATATGATAATGATACAACGATTATATCGCCCGTATGGTAATGTAATGGTAATATTATAGACAATTCTCGTATCTACGTTAAGGCATTTCTTCAACTGGTCAAGTCTTGATGGTATGACGTACGATACGTTTAAGTGGAAAGATGTTTTTAGAAAGAAGTGTAATAATGATATTTATAGTATGACTTAGAATTTTGTAAGTGTAAACATCTACATATGTATTGTATTTACGCAATAAAGACATTGTTAATATTATATTCCTAACTTAACCCACTTTTTTACACTAATTCAAGACCAAATGTTTGTCTTCACCCTGCAAGAACAACGGAGTTTGCATTCCAAACTACAACAATGGCACCTACTTCTGCAAATGTAAAGGGTTCACAGGGAAACATTGTGAAACTGGTGAGTTCATGAGTTTATACAAAAACGAGTGCGATGCATCCCTTGTTTCTTGTTTCATTGTTTGGAATTAGCCGGGATTTTTTTAAAGCTATTATTATTGTTGTTGTTGTTGTTGTTATTGTCATTGTTGTTGTTATTGTTATTGTTGTTATTTTCATTGTTATTTTCATTGTCATTCTTATTGTCATAGTCATTGTTATTGTCATATTGTCATTGTAATGATTTTCATTGTCATTTTAACTGTCATTGTAATTGTTATTTAATTGTTATTGTCATTGTTATTGTCATATTGTCATTGTTATTGTCATATTGTCATTGTAATTATTTTCATTGTTATTTTAATTGTCATTGTCATTGTTATTGTTATTGTCATTGTTATTCTAATTGTTATTGTCATTGTCACTGACATTGTCATTAACTGTCACTGTCATTGTCCAAAATTTGGATTTCAACGATGTCCAACTATTTTTTCAGTTATAGCCAGTCACCTTACATTTTAAGTTACAATTTAAAAACAAAAGTGAAAGATTCAAAAGGCTTGACGCTTTCAAATAAATTACGTCGCACATTCGCGTTCTTTTGTATTGATAACGCGCGCCCCCTTTGCCTCAAATCAACGTAGTTCAACGCCATGCACAAGACAAGAAAAGGAGGGAAAGAGAGCTAAAAGCGTTTATATTTCATCACGTGGATATTTAATTATTTGGTCGTGCAAATTTGTCATCAAAACCTATATGATTTTTTAGATATCGATGAGTGTGCTACCAATACACACAACTGTCATCAGAATGCAACCTGTACCAACACTCCAGGGTCTTTTAACTGTATTTGTGGAACTGGATTGCAAGGAAATGGGACAAGTTGCGTACCTACGATGGGTAAATTATAGGCTTATTTATCACATTTTTACTGACGAAGAATTGGGAAGAATAAGAAAGAGATTCGAGAAAAAAGAAAGAGGATCGAGAAGAAAGAGAAAGAAAACAAACTCTCTATATATAAACTATTTATAGATTATTGTATTTATAAACTATTTATAGTTTATATATAATTATAAACAAAGAAAATATAAGCAAAAAAAGTTAATTATCTTGCCAAAAAAAGAAGGAAAAATGGAGAGAGAAAAAAGAAAGAAAGAAGAAAGGGAAAGTTAGAGGGAAAGAAAAGATAGAAGAAAGAATTGAAAAGAAAATTGTCACAATTACAACTATTTCTTTTTACTTCGCAGGTGGTCTTGAAAGCTCTGCCATCCTTTCAGATCACGGCAATATCAACTATGTGTTGACACTCAACGACTTTCTAGCCCCTGTTAAAAATCAAAGTGCTAGTCATTGGGTAAAATGTTGGCATGCTTCTGTAGATGGCTGGATCACAAGGGATACATTCCACCCTCAATGTGACAATAAAGGACCAACAGTAACCATAGCTCGAGCGGGAAAAACTATTTTTGGTGGTTATGCTGATATATCCTGGCCAAGTAAGCACAGATAGGGTCTTTTCTATACTAAAACATTAACCCTGAATTATTCCTACTCCGAGCCATAAAGTGGCCTTAAGTCGCACAAAGTTGCCTTAAGTCGCACACGGTCGCCTTAAATCGCACAAAGTCGTCTTAATGTGGATCAGTAGAAATAAAACCCAACATAGATTTTTAATGAAATTTCGTACATTTGAAAACTAAGCTTTACTGATTCCAAAAATCAAATAAAAAGGGGGGTCACTGTGTTCCTTTTTACGCTAGATGGCGGTAATTTCAAGCATTTTTGTGATGATGAGCGCTGACAGTCAAAGGGTGCAGAATGTTCAAACATTCTATAGTTTCTCCGAAACCTTTCGCATGTGCTTTATAACGGTTGTTCTTAAAATACACGTCATTTATAAAGTTAAAGATTTTATCCAAAAAAAGTTAAGCACTCAGTCGAAGATGATTTGCTGATTCACGCACGAAATCTGTTTAGAATCTGCGTAAATAACCATGAAATCCCTAGCCCTCCCTCCCTAGAGAATACAATAAATTACGGTGCATCATGGGATGTTTTCAAGATTGCCGCCAAAAGCCATTCGATAGTCAATGGTGGTCAAGACAATACTAGCCAAGACAGTCGGGTATTTGTTTTTCAGTTTTATTCATCAAAAGATATACGCTGTATAGGTTAAGAGGGATTAGCCATGTTGAATGAACGTTATTTGTTCGTCTAAGATGACTTCCGTGACGTGACGTCACTTCAGCTCACTAAAGGATTCTTGACTTTCTGATCTCTACAAGATCGATAAGTACAAATGCAACTCGGTAAACAACTTATGTTTTAGATATATTTACCATTGTTTTCGCTCTTTGTCAATAGCTGATAACCAACGGCATTTCTCCGATAAAGCCTTCCTCTATTCATTGTACAACATCAAGGGATATCAACCCATCAAGTTGAGCCTTACAGGGGCATATAATAAATACGCTTTGACTGGTAATCTTGATATGGGACCAACATTTGGATATGGATATGACCTACATATCGCCAGCGATACTTTGGTGAATAAAAGATCCTACTCTAAGCCTCTAGGGGTATATCAGACTCCTCCAGGGTGCAGCATCGGAATTTATTGTCCGTTCTACGCTGCTAGCGTTACCAACACATTTTCTCTTCATGACGTGGAAGTATTTTATGAGAAAGTATGAAACACAATCACCTTTTTTGGCAAAATGGCTATTACAGAAGCACCGTGTAAAGCCAAATTATCAAAAACATTACCGTAAGTTTACAAATAATTATACCGATGTTAACAAGCACAGCAACAGTATATAAAACCACTGACTATCAAAATCGATAGATAAACAGTATTAACAATATTAGAATGATGATAATAGTAATTATGATGACAATGATTATAATATTAATGTCAACTAGCACAGCAACCATACTATCAACATTGATGGATAAACAGTATTAACAAATGATGATGATAGTATATATGATGACAATGATCATAATATTAATGTTAACTAGCACAGCAACAGTATATAAAACCATACTATCAACATCGATAGATAAACAGTATTAACAATATTAGAATGATGATAATAGTAATTATGATGACAATGATTATAATATTAATGTCAACTAGCACAGCAACCATACTATCAACATTGATGGATAAACAGTATTAACAAATGATGATGATAGTATATATGATGACAATGATCATAATATTAATGTTAACTAGCACAGCAACAGTATATAAAACCATACTATCAACATCGATAGATAAACAGTATTTACAAATGATGATGATAGTGATTATGATGACAATGATCATAATATTAATGTTAACTAGCACAGCAACAGTATACAAAACCATACTATCAACATCGATGGATAAACAGTATTAACAAATGATGATGATAATTATGATGACAATGATCATGATATTAATGTTAACTAGCACAGCAACAGTATATAAAACCATACTATCAACATCGATGGATAAACAGTACTAACAAATGATGATGATAGTAATTATGATGACAATGATCATAATATTAATGTTAACTAGCACAGCAACAGTATATAAAACCATACTATCAACACCGATGAATAAACAGTATTAACAATATTAGAATTAAGATGGTAGGATTAATATAGCACAGAAACAGAACAAAGGTGAATTTTGTTACGCATGCGTCATCCAATATATGGCTGCCGTGACGTCACTTGCAACCAAAAGTAAAGATTTTTTTATATTTTCCAACTTTTTTTTTTTCATTTTTACCCGAGTCTAGAAAAGCCCTTTCTGAGAAAGTAACTTTTGGTCTTGACAAGAGAGCATAAATAAGAGAGGGAAACTTGTTAATGGGGTGCGCGCCGTGATGATTCCTATCTGTGCTATTTTTAGTAACCGGATGCAGTTTAATTTTCGTCTTACCCTACTCCCGTGCGTCGAAAATTTGAACGAGTGGAATTTGGTGGTTTGAGCTTCATAAAATCACACAATCGATATCAAATATATTCCAAATTCCACGAAAATGCCATAGGATATCCTATTAGTAACATACATCAAAAAATTATAGAAAGAAACGAGTTTTCCTCATCTAAATGAGCGAAAATTTTTAAATAAGCGTAAGCGCGCGCTCGATGACGTGTGATGCGCCAGTAGCGCGCGCATTTTCGCTAAAATTTCATTCAAAAAGCGAACAAAATCCTCGACGTTTTTGTCTTTTTTTTTTTTCATCAAAATCGTTACTTTGTAATCGGAAAGTACACACTTTTGATGGTAGATGATATATGAACAAAGCAGAACTAAGATAACTTTGTTTTTAACGCCGTTTTTGAAAACTCAAATCTGCAATAAACGGTTTTCTGGTTCCGGAAGTATCAAATCATGACGCACGGGAGTAGGGTAAGACGAAAATTAAACTTTTTTCCAGTTTTGTCATGTGATGTTTGGTCCTTCCCAATTCTCCCTGATTGCATAATGAACTTCAGTTCTTTAAAGTGATTGGTCAATTAAAACGTATAATTAAAACATCTGTGTCAGTAAACCAACAGTAAAAGTAAGTATAAATCGATCTGCAGTCAATTAAACATCGAGATTGATTCTATCCACCATATAATACCATGAATGGAACGGAGAACTGCACAGATACAAACGCACCTACGATCCTGTCCTTCTTCACAGCGTCTCTATCGTTCATCTTCTTTTTTGTTATCGTCGTTGGAAATCTCCTGATTGTCCTAGCGATCGTCAAAGACCCGTTTGGTGAGCTAAAGAAACCGTTTATAGCACTTGTTGGGAATCTTGCTTGTGCTGATTTGATAGTTGGTGTTATAGTCGCCCCAATTTCCGTTGTTCTGCATGTAATGGAAGGGATAAACGCCGACTATGGGATGTTTTGGATACGGGTTTTGCATCTGAGTTACTTCATTTCCTGCACTGCCTCTCTCCTGAGCATAGCAGCCATCACCATTGACAGACACGTTGCAATTGTCTTTCCACTACACTACAAGTCGAAGTACTCTATGCGCAAGCCCGCTCGAAGCTTCATTTTCATCTGGATCGTTGCTGTTGGTCTCCCTTTTGTTTACTTGAAAGTTGGTTACATTAAGTATGCTTTTGTGTTCGGGAACATAGCCATTGCAGCAACTGTACTGTTTCTTTCCTCTTTTATCTATATACTTCGAAAAATGGCAGTTAAACGAAGAAGAAGCGCGCGTCAAAGTCAGAGAGCGGGAAAGAAACACCCAAGACAAGGTCTAGGCATTGAAAAACGTTTAACTAAAGTTTTTGCTCTGGTTCTCGCTGCATATCTAATTTGTTATTTTCCCTCGTGTATTATAATCTATTTAATGAATTTTTGTAGCTCGTGTAGTTGTGAAACTGTCCATTGGTTTCGCGATATGCAGTTTGTTTTAGTCTTACTGAACAGTTGCATCAATCCCTTCTTGTATGCATGGCAAATGAAAGCTTTTCGCAACGCCTTCAAGGTTTTACTTTTTCCGGTTTTTAGGGGTAACTCTAACTCGTATCAATTCTCGACAAGTGAGACCAGATGTTCGAGAAGTGAAAGATCTGAGGCGACAAGTGAGCAATTACAAGATAACCGAGAAGGCTTGTGCGATGTGAGTTTAGTTATAGTGCGAAAGATTCAATCGGCAGATGTTGAAATGTAAATATATCGAAAAAGTAAAAACCTAATCGACAGAGAGATAAAATAATGTATTTTCATGGCTGAAAATTTTGTAAAAGAAACTATATGTTAGAACTAAAATACTGAAAAACGACTAAAAGTATAACAAACCGCTTTTCAATTGCATTAAATAAAAACTACAAACTGTAAAAAGACAACCTGTTTGACTTATTTTTGGTGTTGATATGTTTGTAGTGCCCTTTGTCATGTGATTTGTAATCTATGCGTTGGACAGCAATCAAATGCAAGAACCTTATGTGATGTTAGAAGCCTAAATTTGCTCATGTGTTTGTGTTCAGTTTTGTGTTCGATTCTTTTTTCAAAAAATGCAGAAAGAAAAAGTACGTGAAATGTAAAAAGAGAGAGAAAGAACTGAATTCGAATTCAAAGGAAGATGGAAGGATAAATCAGAATATAAGAAAAGAAAGAAAGAAAAAGACAAAATGGAAGGCAAAGAAAAATATCGAGAAAAAATTGCTAACTAAAGCCTACAAAATACAGGAGTAGTTTTGGATGGTTTTGCGAATACGGTTTATTTATTGTTGGGTTCGTGAGTACGGTTTTTTTTTCTTCCCCTTCTTTTTCTTTTTCCCACCCGTCAATCGAAACTTTTACATAATTGAAAGGTTCATCGAGAATGTTGACTTGATGTTATCAACCTTATCGTTACAATCAACGATCCGCCTTTCTTCTCCTCTGTTTAGACGCTTTAAACGGTTTAAACAATCTATAGCGTCCATCCATTTGAGGGGTCGCTCTTGACATAGCGGATATCGAACGACTGCTCCTTGACTACTTGAAGCTTTTATGCCCTCAAATCGCGTGCTGTCCAAAGTTTACTCTAAAGCCAACAAAATATAAACACTTACTGTTACGAAGCTAAAAGCGAGCACGGCCTGGAGTTCAGACACGGATTGGCACGGCAAAAGAAAAAAAGTGCATGAAAGATATGAGAAAAAATGTTGCAAAGTTACTATACGACAAAACTGGCAAACAGCAATTTGATTTCAAAAATAATATAAATACTGATAACAAAATAAATAAATGAAAAAATAAAAATTAGAAATAAAAAAAAAGAATTTCTAGTTATTTGTCTTGATATTTGCATATACTTTTTCCTTCTTCGTTCCCTGTCAGTTTCAAATTCAGTCCAATTGTTCTTGTATTGTTTTGGAACTAAATAAACAGATAAGACGAGATTTAATTGATGTTTGGATTGCGGGTAAACTAAAGACTTTAAAATTGAATCCTGGAAAACATTAGACACACCGTCATAGAGACCGCTGATCAATATTCTCTCGCTTCTTTTTTGAACGACGACTCACTTTTATATTTATTTATATTGGTCTCGCTGTTGTTCATAAAATATATTTTGTTAATGTGTATATAATTGAATCCATACTGTAAAATACTCGTTAAAACAGGTTATACGATAGATACTACCCTGAGGGCAAATTAAACCTTTTTAATTTTATGCATAAAAAATATTTTATCATTTACGATTAAATTATGTTAGGGCTGGAGAACCAGCTGTGGTCGGGCCAAACACATATGTGAGAAAAACCCTCTGGAGAAAAACCCTCTGGAGAAAAACCCTCACATGGCAAGGGAGAGACCAAAATCAATCCACATATGTATTAACAAGGGATGGATGGAAACTTGTAACACCGTAAAAAAGGAGATAACTTACTGACGTTTTAAGCCTTATCCCTTCGTCGGAGATTTTTTTCCTTTGACGAAGGCGCTCTTCCTTCTCCTTCTTTCAACTCATTCTCATTCGCCTCTCTTCCTCCCTCCTCCGCCTCCTTCTCCTTCTCTCATCCTCCTCCTCCTCTTCTCCTCCGCCTATCTCCTGCCTCCTTCTTCTCATCCTTCTCCCCCTCCTTCTCCTCCTCCTCTTCTTCCTCCTCCTCTTTTTTCTCTTCCTCCTCCTCCTTCTCCTTTTCCTCCTTCTCCTTTTCCTCCTTCTCCTCCTCCTTCTCCTCCTCCTTCTCCTCCTCCTCCACCTTCTCCTCCTCCTTCTCCTTCTTCTCCTCCTCCTTCTCCTCTTTCTCCTCCTCCTCCTTCTCCTCTTCCTTCTCCTCCTCCCCCTCCGCAAAATGTAATACAAATTGATACAAAATTCAATAATGACGCCAAATGTAATAAAAACTGACACAACATGTATTCAATTTGTTAACACAAAATGTAATAACTTTTGACACAAAATGTAATAACTTTCTTAACGCGAAATGTAATACATTAAAATATAAAATATAATAACCTTCTTGCCATAACAAAAACACTTTAGTACGTTCGCAACTAGATCGTGTGAAAGACCTGGAGAACCACCTACAAAGAAGACCTCAACAGACGGGGTATTGGAATCAGGTGCAGTCTCTCGCTGTCAACAGAGATGAGTGGGGGAAGCTGTGGCCATTTGCTCAGGTCCAGGGCTTGAGGAGCTAACTATTAAGGAGGTCCAGAATGCTCAACATTGAGCGAGTGACTATCTCTGGTAAATATGTTTTGTAAACGTTGTTTAGTGCGCTCCAAACGTCAAATAGTGATCAACTTTCATGTAATTGTGGCCTTAAGCCGAACTACTCTCCGCGCCCCTGTGTATTTACATATTGGGCTGTAAGGCGATCTCTATAAGTCCATTGAAGTAAGTCCATCTGTTATCAGGCTTATGATTTTGTCTATGAAAATTCGCCAAGATTCCGACACTTCCAGAGTCCATTCTGTTCCAAGGAATGCTCCAAATGTGGACTTGATGGATTGACTGATTTCTTCGAACTGTTAAAAAGTAAGGAAATATTTGTGAAATTTTGCTATAGACTCAATTTCTTAACGCTTCAGCTCGGAGTTCCCGAGTACTGAAGTTCTATTAGAATTAATCAGTGATAAGTATAAACATATCTTTTTCGAGTTTGAATTGATCCTGCTGCTATAACGTTAGACAAAGGACCCGGTTGTTTCGAAAGTGGTCGATCAGTAGCGCGCTAACCCGCTCTCGCAAAACAGGGTTCAGGTGTGCAAACTATCGAGAATCGAAAAACATAAAATTTTAACAGCGAACAATATAAAAATGGACTTTAATCACATGCTTGTGGCAAGTTTCAGCGTGTAACAGCGCCTTTAGTTTGACAGTATTTCCTCGCGCAAGGAGGAGCAAGGATGGCACAGTTGGTTAGTGCGCGGCCTTCGGTGCGAGAGGTCCCGAGTTCAATCCCCAGTGACTTCACATCCTTGTTTCGACTTCTTTCCTTTCCGTGTAGCTTCAATTAGCTTTAAATACCCTTAAAACGGAGCACTGATGGAGAGAGGGGAGTAAAATGAGCGCACCGTCGACCTCAGGTTTGTCAGTTGAATTACTGTTACGAGTTATCGACGTTAAATATGGTCGCTTTACTTTACTTTACTTTACTTTACTTTCGCGCGTCCTACAAGTTCTCTCGAGACCTCTACACTTACATGACGTGGTTTTGGTTTGACTTGTCTGTAACGATGTCGGCGACCAAGCTCCTTCAGGTATTCATTCATTTTTTGGGAATCTTCCAAAGTAGCGACAGCATTTTCTACGACTTTCATTACTCGCTTAGTGTGAGCCTGCAGCGATTTGTTGGATGAGAGAAACTCCTGGGTCACGTGGTTGAATTCTGGAAAGAGCTGCTGAACTGATGGAGTTGCTTCAAATAATCTTTGGAGGAAAATATAGAGGGAGCTTTAGATTATATTGATTAAGGGTGTACTGAAATATTTTGTTGTCGATCGTTGTTATGTATGTATAATGGCGTTTAGCTGGCGTGCGACGCACGCGCGCGCGTTTTTGGCGGGAAAACATTTGGTTTCCGGTAGGAGGACGCGCGAGCCCGACAAAAGCCACTCGTTTTTGTTCTTATTGCGCAGGACATTCTACTTCCGGTTTCTTCAAAAAGCTATAATCGTTTGGCTGATTTCATCAAAAGGAAGTGTTTCTTTGATATTTATATTCTTTACAGCCTTCTTTTCAAAGCTAAGCATGGGATCGGCGTAAAATTATGAAACATATGGAGTTATTTGCACTACTCAAAAAATCATAAAAAGTTTATTTGGAAATAAATATTTTTTAGCGCATGCTTGGTTTTATGCACCTCGGTCTCAAGATTTATTTAATCTAATTCAAATTCTCCAATGTGCATTGCTGAAGAAAATCATTAAGAAAATTATAAAGTTCAAGACAAGCTATCAGATATGAAAGTGATTTGACAAGAGGCATTTTAGAGCATTTACAAATTTCCCTAGCAATAGGCAACTTTAATATGTACGTACAGAGCATAAGTACTACATACATACATACATATCTTTTATTTTACTTCGGATTCAAAGATATAGCATACAAATGAATACTAGTATCTCCGAAGAAAAAAAGAAACAAAAACGTCAAAACTGAGCAACATTGGTTATCAGTTAAATATAAATTAAATGTCATCTAATACTGGCATGAAGTATGTTATCAAATAGAAGAGTAAATAGCAATAAGTATTGGCCAAGATTTCTGGCGCGAAAATCGGCGCGCGCGCGCGTTTTTAATGTAAAGACTTCCGGCAATTTATTTAAGGCAATGAGCAACACACGGGCGCCGCTATTTTACCTGAAAAAACAATATTTTTTTAGCCACCGTGATTTGAATAATGTTAAATCAACAAAATCCTGTAATTACCACGTTTAGTTTTTTCTATTTTCTTCTGTCAGGCTGTGAAACACGGAGAAGTATAAACATCTAAAACGAGAAAGTGGTTGTGCAAAGTGTTTTATATTTATCGGTAGACCGGATTTCATGTGACACTGATTGCTTATGAAACCGCACTTAGGAAGGAAGAATATCTAGAGGCTTTGGACAGAATTTCAATGAGAAGTGAATATTTCTATATAAATAACTGCAGTTCAAAATCGCCTGGTCTTTTAATAAGGTTTTTAAGTTTTGAGATAATTTTTCTCAGACGGATAAGATAGCAGTGTCATTCTCTTTAATTTATTGTATTTTTCTTTTGAGTTAATTTACTTTGCATGGTACATCCTTTCAATCTTGCTTCATATTAATTATTTTTTCTTTCTTTCTTTTTTCCCCCTTCTTTTTTACACTTTCTAAATTTCTCTCCGTTAGGGGGAATTTTAAATATTTTCGCTTCGTACTCTTGTTCGTTATTTTTTTTCTTTCTCCTCCTTCTTCTTGTCTTCTTCTTTCGTTTTCAGATTGGGCCTTTTCCATTCCAGGCAATATTCTTCAATATTGTTGTTTTTTTGATTTGATTTTCATTCATTCTCCTCTTCCGATGATTGTGCTTCTTATCTTTTATATGCTGGCCTTTCCTGATTAATTCACTCCATTATGCATCCCAGTTTTACATTATTTAATCATTACTATTGCTTCCTTTGAGACTCGCTTTCCGGTTCTTTTGTTTTAGTTTTCATCACTTCTCTCTTAATCACCATTCCCTCTCTCTCTCTCTCTCTCTCTCTCTCTCTCTCTCTCTCTCTCTCTCTCTCTCTCTCTCTCTCTCTCTCTCTCTCTCTCTCTCTCTTTCTCCTAGTCCTGTATATTTTGATCATAACCCTTTATATTGACTGAGGTGTTTTTTCGCTTACTTTGGCATCTCTCTATCCACTTTCCATAACCTTGATACATCGTCTTTTGAAGTTCCTGTTCTAATATCCTAATTTTATCGTTTACTATTTCCTTTAATTTTCTAGTTGGTCCTTTTGCGTGGGATTGATCATGAATTAATTACGTGCACTGCTGCACGAGCTCGTACGCTTTACTGAAAACCCAACGAAAAAATCGAATCGACGCAAAATTTTCTCGTCTCTCAATCTCTGACAATTTCTTAAATCTAAAAAGAATATTCTTCATAGTTAATAAGCTTACCTTAAAAAAATCTCTACGCCCAATTCATTCTTCTTTGGTTCCAAAATCATCCAAGTCGATTGTATGATTCGTTTCTGCTTTTGAGAAAGCTCCAGATTTTTTCTCGAGTAATTTGAAAAGCTGGATGGAATTTTCATGTTTTCCAAAGATGCCGAGCAACCCATGTTCCCAGCAGCTGCGGTACGAGCTCAAGGGTAGACAGATAATTGAATAGTCGAATGGCAAATATTTCCAAATTGCTTATATATCAGTCGATTGACGATCGCACAGTTCCGGAATGCCACGTGCCCAATGTTACAACATGGGAAATAAGCTAAAAGGATTTGATAATTGGTATATGCTATAAACATCACATCGCCCGTCCAAAGGGCAAAATCTCGCTATTAAACTTCCTCATATTTTGAGGATATTGTTTTGGTCTTTAAAATTGTATCATAAAGATATGATTTAATCTATCGCAGTTATTAAATCGCTTTGAAAAACACACATGCTTTTGCAAGCAAAGAAGGCAGTCGGCCTAGGGTGTTTCGTTGCTTAATAACTGAAATCACAACAAAGAGATTTTTGATGGTTTTTTTTATAAATTGGACCAGCACGTAACACTTTATCGTCCTTCCATATCCCAAGGAATACGCACTGAAAGTCTGAAATTTCTGATGAATTTCTAAAATTTGGAAAACTAAATAATTTCTACATTCTGTTGGTACATTTCCAGCAGTCAGAGAATATGTTGGAAATTTCATTTTCCACCACATTTCCAACATATTTCCGGCAAATTTCTGCAAAGTCATGATCAAGAAAAACAATTTTTCACTGTCACCAAAAGAACTGAAAATTTGAGACATTTTGTGAAAGGTTGCCATGACGAGGAATTTCTCCCAGAAAATTTGATTTCACTGAAAAAGTACTCCACCATTTTCAAAGAAAATACTTCACAGAAGGTACAATTATTAATATTGATGTTAATTCAGATGTCATATATAAAGGACAGCAAAACAGCGTAAAACTTTTGGCAGTTCAGCGGCATGAAAGATCGTCTTAAATCTGACTTTTCCTTGAGATCTTCAATGAAAAACTGACAAATTTTCACTGATAATACGTTTATTCTTTTGTCTTCATTATCAGTAACAGGAAAGACGCTTTGAATTTGTTGACTTGCCACTTCAAAAGAAAAAGAAAAAATGTCGGTGCAAGTAAACTAGTGACGACTTGCGAATGGCCTTTCATTTGTGGATTGTATGTAATTTCAAAAACATTTACTTTTAATTCTTCTCTTTTCTTCTATATATTATACACCAAGAAAACTCTGATTCTGATAAATAATTGTCAAATCTCACATCAAAACGATCCAATTGGAAAAGGAGTATTGGTTTCAGAGAGAAACCTAAATGATTGCAAAACGTCCCGCATTAAATTTTCCCGTCATAATGTAATAATTGTGACGACATAATGTAATAATTGTGACGACATAATGTAATAATTGTGACGACATAATGTAATAATTGTGACGACATAATGTAATGCCTGTGACGACATAATAGAGAGATTAATCATCACGTACACGAGAAACGGCAAAGAGGATCACGTGACCTGCTTTTTTCGCGTCTGGGGTTGATGTTTCAACGCAAGGGTGGGCCATTTTGCGTTTGCTGTAAACGTGAAAAGTCGCTCTTTCGTTTGAGTACCAAATGCGTAACGCCAGACGCGAAATTCGTAGGTCACGTGTTCCTCTCTGCCGTTTGCGCTTTCTTAGTATTATGGTTTCTTGGAAGAAAACACGACATTTTCCAAATACCCAAAACTGAGTTAATTTGAATTAATGCTTTATGTTTCTATTTGGACAAGACCAGGTTTCCAGTTTCGTAATATTTAATTCCAGCTATCCTCGTCGTGTTCGTCTCGAACTTGAAACTGAATTTGCATGGACTGAGTGGCCTGTGGTTTAGCCTTCCGTGTCGAATTTGAAGTATGTCTTGGCTTTACTTCATAAGGATTAAATAAAATATCTTTGTATTTCTCAACATTGTCTAACAAATACTGTGGAGCATAAAATTTATCCGTCTGATCAGACTCCAAAAAATTTGCAATTTCATCAAACGTCATACCATTTTTTATCAGATTTTTTATGTAGTTTAAATCCATCTTTTCGTGGTAGTTTCCCCAGCGTGGAAAATCCCCATTCTGTGCTGAAATATACTTGATTCTAATTCCCTCAGGATCAAAGCAACTGGAGCAATGCCAACCAGCAAAGTGATCGACTTCGCCTAAAAACCAAAGACGAACATCATGATTCTTAGTGTAATTGTGCATTTTGGGGAAATCTTTTGGGTCTAACTTGCCAGATCGTACAGCGTTGGAATTGTTAGAATAAACTTTCGCAAGTAAACCAATAGTACAACCTATGATTACTTGAGTATAAGGGAGATTTTGCCAAAAAAATCCGAACACAGTCCATCGTAGTCGGACCCCAAAGGGTTCTGGATAACCTTCGTGGAATTTCAAAAATGCTAACGTGTCACGTGACGGAATTTCGTCGAGATCAATGACAACAAATAAGTCGTCGTCATGGATACCGTGAATATTAGTGAGTCCATGTCGTCCAACGTAATTCCTCCAGTAGGTATCTGCAATCCAGCCATCTTTCCTTGCTCCTATAGGAAAATGATCAAAATATAGGTACATGATTTTGTCACGAAATTGTTTTAAATACCCCCTATGAAGTCTAGGAAGAAGTCGTAGCGGTTTTCGCCTACCAAAGGCAGTATACGAAGACTCTACGAAGATAAACACATCTACAAGATCGTACAACTCGTTCAGTAACGCCTCCAACATATGGAATTCATGATTAAACGGCGCACCGTATATTATTCTCCTAGCGGATTTTCGTCGTAGTCTTATTTGTCGTTTTTCGGTAGAAGTCAGGCTCTGGCTGTGAAACAACGAGTCAGGAATATCACACGAGTCATGGAACCACCCCTGGCGACAAACACAGTGGCCATGGCTAAGATATTTGGTACCCAAACTAAGACATGTTGTATTTCCCATTTCCATGAGATGAGATGACATTGATTGTGGTTCATGGAAAAAGAACTGTCGTGGGCTACGATGTGAAAACTCGAACCTAGAAAGAAAGAAAAATATCTGCTTTATACATGTTACATATGGTGACCAAGAGACCATATACTAAGAGAGCAAAACTCAGTATTGATGTCTGTGCGATGTTCGTGGCGGCTAAGGCTATTTTTAGTAACTTCGCCATCGCTCGCGCAAGGCTCTCAAACAATAGAATTTGATATTTGACCTGCGCGCGGACGGGATCGTTTGCTTTCGGCTTTCGAATTCTATTGTTTAAGAGCCTTGCGCGCGCGATGGCGAAATTACTAAAAATAGCCTTCATGAACATCGCACAGACATCAATAGAGTAGATTTCGTATGACTGTGAAAACGGCACCGCACGGTCACAGCACGGTTACTGCAGAAATTTCGAATGTTTTTATAGAAATCACGGCACTGACACGGTTACGGCACGGCGCGGTACGTTTCACACTCATACGAAATCTGCTCTACTGAGTTTCGCTCTCTTAGTATTACGTTCTCTTGGTGGTGACTTAGTTGGTTATTGCAGTGGGACCTCTATTAAGCGGACACCGAGATCTTACCTGGTGTCCGCTTAAAAGAGGGTGCTCGCACTTAATGTTGATTTCATGGAAAAGTATTGGCACAGGTGTAAACTGGCATGCTTGACTTGTTGGTTAAGGAACTGGCTTTAGCCAATTGATATGTAGCGCCTCCTTTGCAGTATATGCCTGTGTCATTAGTTGCTTTTCCTTTTGTTCTTATGTGAATATATATATCTTTCATTCACAATGTAATCTCACTCTGAAGATGGCAGTCGTACTGCCGAAACATGTCAAAGGAGGCGCTATATATCAATTGGCTAAAGCCCTCCCTAAACCAACAAGTCAAGCATGCCAGTTTACGCCTCTCATGTGTCATTAGTTGCTTTTCCTTTTGTTCTTATGTAAATATATATATCTTCCATGCTGAATTAAACATTACAATATACTTTATTTACGATCGAGGATATGTTAAATCTGGCTTAGCGCTCCGTTTGGTCTCCCATCCATGTTGCTAGGTCGCACCTGACCTCACGGCATCCATCTTGGATGAACTTTGTTTGTTCATCCAACATACATGGATACCGCTTTTCATCTATTGATTCTAGAGGGATTAATTTAAATCTCAGCAATACAACAACCGTCCTGAAACCTAGGGGACTAGAGTTTAGGGGATTTACTGTAAAAGCCGAAAAAGATTTCACGTTAATTGAATAAAAGATTTCTTATTAACTCCTGCTTTCATTTATCCAAAATGGCGGCCTGTTTCTTTATCTTCATATTCTCATGGGAATGACTGGAACCAAGCAATCATGATTTTCATCGTATCGAGTCGGGCGTGTATCAGCATATCTGAAGACGTATGCCTTTTTTCAAAGAGAGAAAGCAGTTGCCGTGGAAACTGTAATTTTACGAGTGATATTTCAAAACAAGGCTGAAATATTAGCTGAAATACCACTCCTCTCAGCCAATCAAATTGCAGAAATTTCTTAGGTTATATTATGATTGTATTCTCGCTTTAAGATAAAATTATATTTCAAGAAGGTCAGTTGGTTTTATACATAAATATATAACATTCTATACATAAATATATTACAAAGGCACCAAATAAAATGTGGGATAGCCTCAAAAGTATTATTCCTAATTGCCTTGCATCACTTCTCAACGAAAAAAATATTTTTGAAGCTATCGTCCCCAAATTTCTTCGATGCCTTAGATATGTATTTGTTTATAGCAAAAACAGTCAACTTCTTGAGATCGACTATTAAAGTCGAATAAAATAATTTCTATAATAGATTAACAAATTAAACCGGATATATTTCGTTTTCTTCAAATGATTAGATATCTTGCTTGTATCAGCCTATGTATATGGCTCATGGAGAGGTGCATTCCGAATTAACAAAGGGTTTAAACAGAACGATAATACGATACTGAAAGAACTGACATGGGATGGACCCCCACACAGAATACCTCATCCAAGAAATAGAAAAAGCGCAACGCCGAGCAGCCAGATTTGTTACATCAAACTACAGTTCAAGTTTCAAGCCTTGTGGAATGACAGAACCTCTGGATCAATTAACTTGGTTGGAAGTCATTACAAGCACGTAGAAAAGTCATCAACAGATTGGTGCTCTAGATCTTTAATAGAGCTCTAAATATATGGGTGTTCTATCCCATTGATCATTTGGATGTTCCTACTATATAGAAGATTAAGAAATAGGCCTATATTTGCACGTACAAACATTTATAAGTATAGTCATTAACTATAAATGACTGGAACTTACTACCCCAAGACTTAATTAAAGTGAGGTCCAGTACTGAACTCATTCCAAGATCGTATTTTTGAATTTATTGTCCAGCTAGAACTCCTTGCTTAAATCTAAATTAATTTAAATCGATATAATAGTTTCTTCTATATGTAACACATATCTTTCACCACACACTGGACAGCTGCGCTGTACAATATATATCCTTCGGAGGTTTGTACATTAAATTAAAGTGAAGTGAAGTGAAAGATCCGACTCAAGCAAACTCTGTAGCCTATAATGATAATAATTAATAATAAAACAAAGAGTTTAAACAGAACAAAACTATAATAGTGAAAGAACTGACGTGCCATCCGACTCAAGAAACTCTGTAGTTTATAATAATGATAATAAATGCTTGCATCCTCTAGTATATCGCACTCAATTCAATCTGTACGTTGATAACAAGTCTGATTTGAAAACTAGTATAAACCAGCATTCATTTCGGACTTTTGAAGCTTTTTGCTTTCAACCGCGACGTTTTTGAAATAACTGTGTATTATATATGAAAAATAATATATGCAATAACAAACGAAACATCCATCACTAAATAAAAAATAAATAAATAAATCCATCATAATAAAACGTTATAAATTACACTTGTTGACACCGAATATATATAGTAGCAGAGTGGCGTTCATAAAACATTTGTTTTGACTAATGGAGTCAATCCAATCTGATATAAATTTTTAAGACGTTTCAAGCAAATAAAGTCAACAACTTTTAATATTCCCATTGCTAGGAATTAAGATGTTAATCTCGAGATCTTTTTAGCGCCCTATTAATTGCTAAGCGGTATGGGAACTTACCGAGTGTAATGGACACATATCAATGTATAGTGAACAATTCAGTCAACATTCATCAAAAAATAGCTGTTTTATATGAAATTGTTAGATTAATGAGAATCCTTTTCTATTCAGATAACTCATCATGTAATATGAAAATGAATTGTGAATATAATTAACAGTTATTGATGCAAAGAAACACGAGTGTTTGACCACAAATATCCACATGAACAAAAAAAGGATAAAAACAAGCTATCAAACTACAAGTACTTTTTGGAAGTTCAGATCATACTATCTTTTAACCGACAAATATTTACTAGTTTATCAGTATTATTATAGTTGTTATTGTTGTTATCGATAGTAGTTTATTTCCACGTTTGATAAAAATCTATTTATGAATCTGAGTTCATTTCTTCGTATCTAAAAATAAATATAAAAACATTTAATGAATTTGTTCAGTGTAAAACATATTTGGTTTCTTGTGGTTTTATGGTCAATCGTATACAACCGCGGTAGCGTCAGTTTCATTTTGCGTGTTTTCAACAGTAGGACTAATAGAATAATTAGTCTAGTAACTCGACTGAATATAAAATAATCTCAGAATACTTCGCGAATGAAATTGGATAAGGAAATATTTGAGAACGACGAAAAAAAAACAGAAAAGAAAACAATTTGAGTATATATATAGATCTGTTTTCGTATGACTGTGAAAACGGCACGGTCACTGTAAGAAACCCTTAATTAAGGCAGAAACTCAAATGTTTTTATAAACATCACGGCGCACTGGCACGGTCATTGCACGACGTGGGTCGTTTCACACTTACACTTAAATGTACTTTGTGTGTTTACGTGATCAGCAATCATTAAGCGCACAAGTTACACTGAATATGTAAAGTATATAGCCATCCAGTGTTACTGCTTCCTAGATATTGCAAAAATAAAAAGCAAGAATAAAAGATTGAATAAACAAAACTTCAAAAATGTAAGTGTGTTTTCAATCTTCAACATCTTTATTTGCATTTTTAATCACCTAGAAACTTAGTCATTTAGGGAAGTTCAGATTTAGCACGCATACTGCTGCAACGGTTGCGATACAGAAAAATATCCCTACACAAACACCAACTATTCCAGTTACAAAAGAGATCCAACAATAAAATACACTGAAAAAGAGAAGCAAATTAAACATCTCACCTTCTTGCATTCTTCATTTTGTTTTCCAAAACTTGCTTTTCCCTTAAGATCTTTAATCCAAATTCTCCTGCGGGGATTCTCCTTGGATCGATAGACTCTAAACCACTTGGAAAGAAAAGCATTTTCAAAGACAAAGAAGCAATAAATGCAACTAGGATCTTAAGAAGCAGCTTTCGATTTCTTCTTGGCTTCAGAAATGACATTGTACTTGTAATGTTTTGAGCCTATGAGAGAGACTCTTCGAATCGACTCTTCGACTCTTTAGCTAAGTGTAGAAACAAAGATAGTCTATTTAAGTGCAATTGAAATTGTGTAAGAAATAGTTAATTATTCAACATTTAAATAGTAAAAACAATACTGCGGTCAACTGCTTTCAGCCGTGGAGATCTAGGGACGAGTGGGTCAAGGGCCCCTGACCCCTAATTTGGCAATTTCAGTAACGATTGTACTCCATGTAGACAGTTGACTGGTGTAATATTTCCTCATTTACTCATGAGTTACCAAGGATTTATACTAATTAGATGACGTCTACCCAGGTTTTACGCTTTAGAATTGCAGTTTGATACTGATATCCAAAAACACTTTCAAGACATCCTTTATATATAAACAAAATAAATCATTGATGTGTTAAAAAGATGTTTCATTTACACCCAAGGCCTTTTTGTACATTAAATGATTCCTGTGTAGACGTCATCTAATTATCATATGGCAAGTTTAAACCGCCATAACTCACCAGCGCCATGCTCAAACCAAGAAATGTTGTTTCAGTCATATATACACATAGTGTGGAATGGATAATGTTTATTTGAAGCAAAGGGTCAGGTGCACTTTAATTAAGATTTATACGTTTTAAGGTAATAGATTAGAGTCTACTAAACACTCAATAAGTAGACTTTAAGGTGCCTTTTGGTATATTTTGCCTACTTTATAATTGAAATACACAATTAATGAGATAAAAAAGCTTGAAAGTATTAGGACGAAAAAGGTTTTGAAATAGGTATTGTCATGGGCTCCCTGTGGTTAAGACGCAGCCGCGTAAAAGCCCGCGAAATCTCGCGCATGCGCAGACATTAACCGCGTTGTTAGGTGGAGTCTATTGCTTAGTTGTTAGTGAAAGTCTTTGATGTGGTATCATTTATTTAGGGAGGCGAATAGTAATTCCGAAATATATCTTTTAGTTTACAGTTTCTCATACACGTTATACACTCAGTCCGAAACTCAACTCGCAAAATATCGACCCCAAGTCTATACTAGCGTCTCAATGGGGTTAACCGTCAAACACTAAAATTTTTACCGCCAACCATCAAATTAAAAAGAAAATTGACATATCAATCGACAAGGTGTAGCAGTGTACCATCAAAATGATGCCGCAATTTTTATCCATCATCGTTACTACAACATCATTATCAAACCTTTACGTACCTCCAGCATAAATAGATACCCCTTTAACTTCTTATTCTCTCAGTGTGAAATAACGCACCCCTTTCATTCTCGAATGTGAAAAAAACATTCACCCTCTTGGGCGGAGCCTCCCGTATCGTCCGCCGTAAGGGCACCCCTCCCCGTCTCCGTCCCCTCTCCTTCCCCCTCCGCGGGTCTCAACCTCGGTAGCCGAGGTTTCTGTGCTAAACGGAAAGTATTGGTTGAATCCCCTGAATCTTATTATGAAAAGATACCATAAAATCAATTGATAGAGGTAAAAGTTAAGTCAGACTAGAGATGTCTCGATTTCCGTTTCGTTAAAACGAGACAAACCTCTGCCACGCACGATATACCATTTGACAACTGAGAAATGGTTTACTGTTTCAATATCTGAGAACCCGACAACCCAGCCATCCGTTCTCCTCCCCAGAACCTGCGCTGTTGCCCCACTATGCCTTCCGCTGGACGGCAATAGCGCAGGCTCCTTATGACGAAAATGCCCAGCGATCTAGACTCTTTCCAAAGGTAAGTACGCTGAGTTAAACATCAGGGTCCGGTGTTGCACGAAGCGTGGGTTAGTTAACCCAGAGAGAGACGTCGACTGGGAACGAGCGAAGGGAACCGGGTTAAGTCTAAACCTTTAGTTTTAGTCTAGCCTGTGAACAGGCTGTCTGGGGGAGGGGGAGGGGAAGGGAAGGGAAAGGAGCAGGGGAGGGGAGGGGAGGGTGTTCACAGGCTAGTTTTAGTCCTGGGTTAGTGTTACCTACCATAGCCAGATTCAGGTGATTCAGGCGGGAAGCTTCTTTTACAGAGACCCATAACTACAGCTGCTTAACAAGAAAGTACTTTACAAGACCCATCAATTAGATGGCAGGTTTTTTCTTGCAAATATATGCTAACAAACAAGTTTTTTGATACTATTTTCTTGTTAAATAATCCGAAAGATAGCTATTTCTAATATATTACACTCTTAATGTAATTGTTTTATAAGAAATATGACCTCCAAATATCAGAGATATTTGCCTTTTCATATGCTTTTCGTTTTAGAGTTTTGGACACTTTGCTCGAGCCTTCTTTGTTTTTAAAATGAAAAGGGCTGAAGCCCAGTGTCTCTCTTACTACCAATACAGGAATCCCAAATACGATAGGATTCTGAAGGCAAGCGAAGCCTTTATAAACTCGATTGAATATATCCTTTGCTTTCGTTTTTAACTGATTTAAGAGTTGAGAAAACCGTTACTAAATTTCAATTGCCCAGACTTCTTTGGGTATGGAGAGAGGGGGACTGGGCGCGTGTAAGCAAGACCATAAGCCTGCTGTTTCACCAGTACAGCGGTACATACAACTCCATCGTATGTCATAAGTACGGACAACTACGTAACCATGGCAATTGGGTGATCATGGCTGCTAGGTAGTAATAGGTAACAAAAGCGTCCATGGTTACCATGCCAACTAAGGTAACCATGGCAACAAGAGCATTATATTTGTAGATTATCACACATAGTCACCTTTAGGCGACCGAGCGGCTAATAGCATGGATTCTAGGTCATTAATTCTCTTGTATAAAATTTCTTTCTCTTCTGTGGCTCTCTCCTGACAACGTTGCTCAGTTTGTCTTATCCTTTCGCGGTACGTCGTTTCTAGAGACTCAGGTGTACTAGTAGTATCAGGGCCCTCGTCCTCTTCCAGGGAAGTCATGGTCTTCTAAAGATTGTAGAGAAAGTTCGTATAGGTTTTCGAAGGCTTGCGATCTCTCTTGAAGTAGGGAATCAGAATGCTCTAGAGCGATCGTTGGTTCAGATGGATTGTTTGAACCATGAAGTTCATTTTGTGTATCCAGGGCTCCTGATTGGCTGATTCGTACTGGTGAGTCACGTGATGTGGATTGTGGAAGTGATTGGTCAGCTGCAGCACCTTGTGACGTACAGACTAAAAGCGAAAAAAATCAGCATCAATTATGTTACTGTTAAATGTTACTGTTAAAAATATTTTAAGAAGAATACTCACAGGCGGTTCGACTGTTTTCTTCGATGACTGTTATCATACTTTCATCTGCCGATGATAACCGCTCCACCGACATCAAACTCGGTTTGGTCAGCTTAGAGGGGGTGCTGGTGCATTCTGGTGAAAAATCTTCGCATTGAAAGTTCTCCAAAAGGTGTACACCATAAAAGGAAGTCGGAGACCCGGAGCATTTTTCTCTGTAACTTAACTTTTCATCGAGATTCTCAAACTGTTCTCGCACCACAGAGGCAATCTCAGACTTCATTTCCTCGGTCCTGACTTCTAAAGTTCGCGTAACTTCTCGACACTCATCCGCAACTTTGTCAATAATTTTTTTAAATTCCTGAACCTCGCCTGTTTCTAGTTTTTCGGGAGTTCTCTCGGGGAGTCTCTCTGAGGAGGAATATTGTTTTTCGAGTCGCGTTTCCAGTTGTTTGATTCTATGTTCGATCGATCGACGTGCGGTGTCGATGTCAGCTTTACACTGTTCTTGTCGAGCTTCAATTCTTCCTAGTGAGTACTGCCACGTGTGCGGTGGATTAGAATCCTTCAATAACAAAAAATAAAGTTATGTTAGGCCAAGTCAGAGTACGCCGCAAAAGTGGTTCAGTTAGCTAGTGCGCTGCCATTTGAGCGAGAGGTCCCGAATTCAATTGATTACAAACTCTATTTTAGCATATTGAAACCGATGGCAATCAATATTTTGTGCATTTTTCGAGAAGCAACAATGATTGACGTCCATCTACTGCACACTAGAAACGACGGCTTCATCAAATCGGCGGCAAAACTAGACAGATAAGAGAGAAGTCTAAACGTGGGTGAGGTGACTGGCCGCGCGCGCTCTTACCAAGTTAGCCCTCAACCACACCAAGTTGTTCCACAAAGCGAGCAATAGTGGCAGGCTTTGGATCGGGTTCCGCGATATTTTTGCAACGTTGCGCGCAACATTGGTAATAACCGGTTTTTTTTTGGTTGTTTTGTTTTGTGTTGTGTGTTGTTTTGTGTTGTGTTGTGTTGTGTTGTGTTGTGTTGTGTTGTGTTGTGTTGTGTTGTGTTGTGTTGTGTTGTTTTGTTTTGTTTTGTTTTGTTTATCACCACTACTTCACCGAAGCACTAACCTGGTCTGATTCATGCTTATGTTTCTCTCGACTTCGCGATCTTCTTCTTCGCTCTTTACTTCGACTCCTGTGTCCCGCCTCGTATGACGTATCACTGGAGAAACCACGTGATCTATCGCTCGACCGCTGACGTTCTTCGCGTCTGTATCGCTCGACACCGTCAAGCCTATCGATAAGTTTTTTCATGTCTTTTTCTGCGGAATAATAACGTTTTCCTGATTCGTATTCACGCCAAACTTTATCCAGTTCGATGCGTTTATCTTCTTTGTTTTCGCTGTGTTTTTTCGTGTGTTCGGTGGAGTGTTTATGGTGTTTTTCGCTGTGTTTTCGTGAATGTTTTTCGTCGGTTGTTTTGTGTTTTTCGTCGTGTCTGTGACTGTGACTTTCGTCTTTGTTTCTATGTTTTTCGCTGTGTTTGTGAGTATGTTTGTGATCTCTGTTCTTTTCTGTGTTTTTATTATGGTCTTCGTCGACATTTTCTCGAATGTCGTATCCTTCGTGGCCATGTTTACGCTCATGTTTGTTGCTTTTTGATTTATGTCTAGTTTTCTCGTCCTTTTCTCTGCTTTCTTCGTGTTTGTGTTCTGTTCTTTTCTGCTTATCATGTTTATGTTCTTTTTCATCTTTCTTTTTCTCCTTTGATTTACTTCTACTGTCAGTTTTTTCTGACCCATGCTCTTTGTCCTTTGAACGATGAGATCTCTCTTTATTTTCCTTTTTTCCATCCCTTTCTTTCGTCCTACCAGAATGCTCCTTCTTCTCTTTCTTTTTCTTTCTTTCTTCCTTCGTTTCTTCGGTGTCATTTTTCTCCCACACTTCCTTTGCTCGCTTCCACGCCTTGTTATCTGGAGGAAGTGGATCGGAGAGAATCGGCTCAACCGGAACCGGATGTGGCAGTATTGTTGGTGGTGAATCAAACGTTTTTAACGGAAATTCATTTTCCTGAAGTTCATTTTGTACACCTCCATTTGCTTGAAGTATACTATCTGGAATTTCAGTAAATTCTTGAACAGTTTTGGAAGCTTTAGTTTCATGTATTTCATCCTCGCAATGTTCTTGATTATCTGGAATAAAATTGTCTGACTTGTCTTGAAGTGATTTTTCGGAAAGTATGTTGTCTGCCGGAAGTGTACTGTCCGGAAGTAGATTTCCAGGAAGTGATTCTTCCGGAAGTGTATTGCCCGGAAGTAAATAATTCGGGAGTGATTTTTCCTGATTTGGTTTGTCCAGAACAACATCATTTTGATCTTTTACAATTCCATTAACCACCTCGTGTTCAAGTTCCTTACTTGGTGTCTTTTTGCGTCTCAAAAAAGACCTCCTGGTTTTCGATTCTGCATGCAAGTTTTGGTCACTTGAGCTACGAAAGAGTCCCAAGAATTTGCTTTTACTTTTATGTTTTTCAGCCTTTGGTGGATCAGGAATATTTGGTGGATCAGGAATATTTGGTGGATCAGGAATTTTTTGTGGATCAGGAATATTTTGTGGATCAGGAATATTTGGTGGATCAGGAATTTTTTGTGGATCAGGAATTTTTTGTGGATCAGGAATATATGGTGGGATCAAGACATTTCTCGTGCAAGTCATCTTTACTTCGCGAACTAAAAAAAATACAAAAATAATTAAGATAAAGATTATGTACTTATTGACTGAGTGGGAGGGCCAGACGGGAAAATATCTGCCTCGAGGTCAGTGGCCGTACGAACCGAGCGCAGCGAGTTCCGTGCTGAATGACCAAGAGCCAAATATTTTTCCGTCCGGCCTGACATATAATGTAGCTGAAGCAATAAGCATTTTATCATATGACTCTTTTTGATAATTTTATTTATAGTTTTTGATCACGCGCGCGCGGGTTCGGGTCGGATACGGGTTCTTCGGAGATCCTTCGAAAACCCGTACTGTGCCTCGTCACGTGACTAGTTGCCAAAGCCGGGGTTTCTTAGAAGCGCGCGCGGGGCTACAGTACGGGTCATACGATAAGATAAATCAATAGTTTGAATGGACGATATCTTGAACTGGGCGATAAGAGTTATCCCAACCACACATTTTCTGTAAATTAAAAGCTGATTTCTCTAAAACTACTGAATCAATTGAACTCAAATTTTCAGCTACATCTGAGAGATGCATTTTCCCATTGCTGGATTTTCTAATTTATGCAAATGAAACAAAATTTAAACATTGCGTCAGCAAAGACCCAAGAAGATTCGATTTATCTCACACGTGCACTATATCGATCTGATAAGCGACGAGCAATGCTAATGAGCAGTACATTACTGAGTCTGCGTATGTTGCTTGTGCTTGTGTGAGAAAAGACAAGCACTGCTAATGAGCAGTACATTACTGAGTCTGTGTGTGTTGCTTGTGCTTGTGTGAGAAAAGACAAGCACTGCTAATGAGCAGTACATTACTGAGTCTGTCTATGTTACTTGTATGAGCAAAGGCAGGCACTGCTAATAAGCAGTACATTACTGAGCCTGTGTATGTGGCTTGTGTGAGAAAAGACAAGCACTGTTAATGAATGAGTACATATGTATTACTGCGTTTTGCTTATGATTTAGTCTGAGAAAAGACATATTGCTCGATCTACCGGACAATAAGCAGTACAAGGAAATAACTAGGAGTAAAAGAGTTGCAAGTTCTTCCCTACATTTGCAAGGAATCTGAAAAATGGAATGCTCCTTCTGAATGCTATGAAATGGAATGCTAAGGAGTGGAACGCCCCCTCCACCCCACTTCTCTTACCAGACAGTCTGGCAACACACTGAGTGCATTATGAGTTTTTGTACGCTTGCAAGTGCTTACAAAACCTTTATCAATTTGTAAGAAAATATTGAGCCCAATTCTTGCCAGCTGTCAGGCTGACACCTGTTGACAATGAAAACACTCCCAGGGGGGGGGGGGGGAGGCCTTTGGTACTCCCTTATATATAAGCTATATCTATATATAAGCTATATATGTATGTGAGGATAATTTAACGTTTTGACTTGAAGTGTGGTTTAGATTTTGACCCTTTGGGCTGAAACAAGGTACCCTTTTAAGAGAACACTGCCAGTTTAGTCTGAAATGGGGTATATTTTTAGAAGATTATCACCTTTTGGTCTGAATTAGAGAAAAAAACAGGAAAAAAATAACAAAATAGGAAAATATAACATTTTCTGGTTTGAAATAGGTAAGGGTTTGGTGGAGCGTTGCGCACACCTTTAGGAAACTCTGCGAAGTAAAAAATTGGTTATTTTGCCAGGTACAGACAAGGAAATGAATGTTACATTGAAAATGCAACGAAACTAACAAACTTGACTGTAATTTTCAGTGGATATAGCAGACGATGTATTTGCACTTTTAATTGCTCTTAAGGTTGAATTGGTAGTATTTAAGGAGGCGCGTTTACCACAATGTTAAAATTGACGCCTACGCTTCCGACACGGATTTTTTTCCAGGTCGCAACATTTACATCAACATTTATGTTGATTTTTTGAATGATACATGACTCGAACCACGACTCAGAGAAATACGATCCTATTTTGACCTGAAGTGAGTTGCAAATATGTAAACAAGAGTTCGATGACACGGCTCACTTGCTGAAACTTGAATCTAAAAAAACTTTGAAAGCCTTAAGAAAAATTTCATTAAGTTCTGAGAAAGTTTGGAACTTGACAACAATGAAATGGTAATTTTCAGTCAAAACAATTAAGTCATAACGTTAGCATAGCTGGCAGTAAAGACTAGTAGTTTTTCAGAAGACAAAATACTCATTAGATCGCTAGTATTTCCTTTTATATTGAACGCTGTGCCTCAAGGCTTCTGCGCAGCCAGTCATTAAAACGATCAAAATAAAACCTTTCGTCACAACCCCTTTCTCTACAACAAAGCTTAATCCTATTATAAAATAGAGCGATTAAACTGAATTGAATTGAACTGCTTCCAAAACATGATGTTTATGATTTACAACTAGCTAAAAAACACTAAATCTCACTCAGCGGAATTATCAGTCGCCATAATAGTTGAATTGGACCGGAAAATTGAAAGATAAACAAAAATGCTCGCCATGCCTTTTAGCGAAAACAAAGTTCTAGCATTGTTCCTTCGAGTTAGTAAATTATACTTTCTAACTACTTTTTATCGTAGTATAAAGTAAATCAATTTGCTAAGTACTCAGGAAATAGATGTGTGAAGTCATGTGGAGTAGTAATCTTAAGATATAAATGTACGAAGGATCGTGAATTATTCGTACTTAAGAGTCACGCCAACTCGTCTGAAGATTATCACATACGTTCAACATACAAATTGAAATGATAACAGATCAAAAGCCACAAAACCACAAAGCTCTGTTTGCCAATAAACTTGGCACGTTTGAAGACACAGTTCACTAAGTGAGTTTCACTACAGCAACTTTGAAAACAAAGACTCCAAGTACAATATCTGTAAATTACAGACTAACCTTCTAACAAGTACGATTCGAAATTTCTTCAACATATCAAGGCTCTTTGGATAGACTTTTCACAATTGTTTTCCTCTCTATACAAGAAAACACGAAGGCATTTTGTTTTCAGTACGAAGTTTGCCAACACAGACAATCCTACGGTGCCATCGGCTTGAATACATATAACTGCATCGTCAACACTTCGCCATCTTTTCTTAAATCACACACTTAACCATCCCAAGAAAGCTACATTTGCATACTGGGACCTCAAACGTCATAACTCCCGCGAAGGTAACTTGACAGTTTGATAGTTTGATAAAACGTTGTTTACTTTATGGAGTCGAAAAAACTAGCCTGATTTGCAAGAATTACAGACAGCTTGGCAGGCATGGGATTATGGGTATTGTATAATTGTTGACATTTACAGGTAAACAAATACGGGTTTAATAAAACAGTGGGGTATTTGTGGGGGGTAGGGTAAAGATAAATTGCCTTAGAATTGAAATCTAGATTCTACAAAGTTTAAGTTTAAATTCCATTCCTTTTGCACGCAAAATTAATTTTAAAAGTTAATGAATTGAACCAATCTTGAGAGAATTTGGTAAATTTTTCAGTACATTTTTGTTTGAAAAGTCAAACAAATGATAACAAACAAATCAATTCAGGAAAATATGTTGACAAAATTTTGTTGACAATTTTTTGTTGAAAATATGTTGCCAGGCCCAGTCAAGGTCTTTGAAGCAACAAATGTCAAGGCAAGTAACAATTGTCATGCAACTCTTAAGCACAAAATTGAAGTGCAACTTGTATTTTTTAAAAAGATGAAACACAAATTGCACTTAACTTGCAAGAGAAGTTTTTGCAACAAATGTGAAAGTATAGAAATGTCTAGCGTTTTAAAAAAGTAGAAGCAATTACAAGAAGGAAGAAAGAAAGGAAGGAAGGAAGAAGGGAAAAAGGAAGAAAGAAAGATCGAAAGAGAGAAAGAAAGAAAGAAAGAAAGAAAGAAAAGAAGGAAAGGAAAGGAAAGGAAGGAAGAATGAAAGAAAGAAAGAAAGAAGGGAGGAAGAAAGGAAGGAAGGAAGGAAGGAAGGAAGGAAAAACAAAACAAAAAAAAAAAAACAAAAGAAGGAAGGAAGGAAAGAACTGAAATTGTATTTATTGTACTTTCGGTTTCTGAGTACTAAAGAAGCCAGATAATCGCAAGATTTCAAAGCATGCTTGAATAACTCATCTCCTATCGAATTTCTGTTTCTGTTTTATGTTTCGTTGAAATACCGTGATGGCAAAGAAACCGAATTACCACGACATTTTCAGTGAACTAAAGTATCATTACTAAAGCCACAAGATTAAAACCAACAGACCTCCAAGCAATGACAACAGACTGACAAGTTGTCATGCCAGTATCTACAGGTTGCTGAATTGTGGCAAAAAAGGGCTCAAAAATTCTTCATTAGGCAACATTTCAATTGGAGGATTTGATGGCCAGTAACGATGAAATCATTAGCAGCTTTTTATACGATTTGGAAGCACAGCATGACATAAGCCCTGCATGGATTTGCTGAGTACTGAAAATTCGTCGCCTTCAGTTGGTCGAGGATTATACTAAATGCCAATGACAAAAAACCTTTTGTTTAAGTTCAGACTATTAAAAATTACCATAAAATAAAACTTTAACTTAACAAACTCTTTGATTTCATGAGTAATTCGGGTATTATCATCTCTAGTGCAAATTTGACAGCATCTTTTCAAAGAAAACACGAGGTAAAATTCCCCAAACACTTCATATATACCTGTTGCATGCCGAGGACTTAATCATAAACACAGCTTGCAGTAAACATAAACAAAAATCAACAACAGTCGATCAACTCTGCTTTGATTAATTCTTCTGTCTATAACTTTCTTCTATACAAATTCTCGACGCATGAGGTCTGCTAAGGAAACTATTTGTACAGTAAATCTTCCCGTCCCGACCTGGAATGACCCTGAGATAGTGACACCGCAAGCAAAGACGAGACTGAGGCAAACAAACTGAACCAAACGGCCCAAACGAAATCTGTTTCTGAAGCTCAAATAAGTAATACGGCTACCGACAAACATATAGTCATAGAGCTCAATAAGAAAACGTTGAACTAAAATGCTATTTTAAAGTGAAGAATTTTACCTTTTAGCTCCACAGAAGAAGAACTTGCATGTCGTTTTGCGTGGGGAAGATTCCGCTTTGAAGTGTTCTTCAAATTCGTCTGATTTCGAGAAGACAAACTCTAGTTGAGACGAAACAGGCACTCGTGCAATGAAGTGGTTTACTTCCCAAGGCGAGAGTCCAGTCGTGGACGAGTTTTGAAGCATTTTAACTTTCCGTGGATAGATACAAGTGTCTTAAATGGCTCTCTCAGTGCTCTGGCAAACACGTGAGCCGACTTAATTATATTCGTCAACAGTTCATTACGGTGAAGTAATAAGACGTCGAAGAAGAACAAACAAAATTAATTTTAGGTCAACAAACTCTGTAATGGTTTGTTTGGGTCGAAAAGGGATAAAAATGAGCGGCAAATAACGTGAAAACGTAAGGATACTTTTAGCGCTTTCAAGCTGATTGCTTTGTAAGGGGAAGGCGGGAAAATCATTTAAGGCAAGTCTAAGTTCTTTTATAAAACAGTCAAAACAGACAATAACGAAGTGTCAAACAATTACTTAACAATTATCTCCGCGCTTCATTATCACAACATTTTCACTTAAAGGTGAAAACGCTTTCTCACTCGACTTTGACAAGTTACAAGACCTTTAAGAAGGAAAATATTCAAACAACGATGTAAACAGGCTTAATTTTTGAATTTTTTGAGGTTATCTCTCGAATCTGGAGCAGCAACTTAGCATTCCTTTGCTATCAGGATCTGTTGAATAGCCCGACGGAACACTTAATCTTGATAGATAAATGGTAATGAAAGGAAGGAATTTTTGAAACCTATTTATTTCATTGCTGTAAGATAATGTGCAATGTAATTACGAATTAATTGCGTTAGCAAATTATCCAGCAGGAACAGGTAGGGCTATCTTAACCGTCGATCTCCCGACAAAGTTTTAATCGGTACTGCACTCCTTTTGCTGTTATCGGATTTTTAAAACATTTCTCGGTAAAACATTTTACAGGCGTATGTTTTCAGATAACTGATAATTTAAAGTTCCTTCTAGTAGATTTGTGTATGTATACAGTCAGAACAAAGACTCAAAAGATTATAGAAATTTTTAAGAAAAAAAATTTGCGAGTCAGTCAGGCATCTTTCAAAATTTACTCTCGACAATCTACAAAGATCATTCATGCCATCTTGCATAGCTTTTGCTGTTCGTTCGTTTGTTTGTTTGTTTGTTTGTTTGTTATTGTTATTTTTTCTGTTTCCAACGTACAATGTACCTAAGTCGCATGGGCTATGCGGCCTTCGAGGTTTTGAAGTCATGCACAACACACAATGCACAACACTGAAGTCGTGCATGTGTAATAAAGCAACAATTACGTCTAGTAAATTCTTCATCTCCTCCATCTCAACAAGAACATTCCCTCAAATGACAAGCACACCTAATAACATTCACAATCATGCTACTCAAGTTCTTACATTTTAGCAAATGTAAATAAAATTCCTTTCTAATGTATAAAGACCTTTATCCTCTGGTATTTATACTGCTAATTGAGGTCATTAAACGTTAGAATTTCCATTGGTAAAATCGTCGCACGTGAGTTAAAACCGTCTTTAAAATACGTCGCATGTAATGTACATTGACATGGTAAACTCAAAGAGAATTTGCACAAACTAAACTCGACAAAACGAGAAAAATTAATCAAGTTTTTGGAATTTATATATTCCTTCCTTCCTTCCTTCCTTCCTTCCTTCCTTCCTTCCTTCCTTCCTTCCTTCCTTCCTTCCTTCCTTCCTTCCTTCCTTCCTTCCTTCCTTCCTTCCTTCCTTCCTTCCTTCCTTCCTTCCTTCCTTCCTTCCTTCCTTCCTTCCTTCCTTCCTTCCTTCCTTCCTTCCTTCCTTCCTTCCTTCCTTCCTTCCTTCCTTCCTTCCTTCCCAACGTGATTTAAGTTTTATTTAGTCGTGATTTTTGACTTGGTGACTCGCGAAAAGGCTAAATATTTTTACTTGAGTTAATTTTGCAAAGGCATAGGGGACCCTATTAGCTGCGTGCTGTAAGTTACTCACTCTATGTGAAAGAGGAACCAGGAACTATAGGTACAATTTATTGTATATGATTTGTCCCAAAAGCCTTGATCTCCGACGCGCGCAACAGATGCTGAGATGCAGTTGCAGGCAAAAGTATGCGCATCATTATTATAAAACAGGAAACGGCAGACGGCTGGATGGATTACGTGACCTCGATTTTTGCGTCTCGCGTTGCAGTTTCATAGAAGTCACTCTCACACTTACGTGCAAAACGCGCCTCGCTATGCGCGAAAAAAGGAAGTCACGTGGTCCTCTCTGCCGTCTGCTGTTTCGCGTTTACGTGAAGCTTATGTTCACTATTGCCTCGTCATTTTGTGAATCATTTTTGAATATAATTTGTTTGTTTGCCTGCTAGTTTGTTGTTGTTATCGATGTCCCTTGTTCGCTTTCGGAGTATTATTTTGTTTCTTTAAGGTTAAAACCTACCGACGGAACAGACTACCAAGCTTCAAGGATCGTGTGGAACCATTGCTGGAACAACTAGAAAATGATGGCAATGACGAGTCGCTTTCTGTTGGGTGTATCTATCAAAGAAAAAATGCATGTCGTAAGCTAAGGTTGTTATCTTTCCTCTTTCATTCACAAGATTACTCATGATAACTGAGGAAATTTTATAATTTGATAAGGGACCGTTTAAACATTATATTGCAGACTCATATCCACCAAACTCTACTTTCATATGATGCAAACTGAGATCAGCACAGCACATTAGAATGAATTGATCGAGATGCTTTCCAAGTACTCCGCTCTACTTTAGCCTCCTGTCCCCTCCCCTCTCCCCAAGGGACGCTTCTTTCCCTTCTCTCTCAGAAACAATGACTTACCAAGTTCTTCCAAGTCTTGTCTCGGCTGTTCACAACCAAAGGGGACCTGGACATTCCATTCATCATAATACTGTATTGCTTTTCTATAGAACACATTTCGTTAAACTCGATTGTCAGAGGTACAGTTACATGGATGCTTCGTCTTTTCTCGCTCTTGTCTTCTTTTTCCTTCTTTGTTCTCCATTTGATGTATTTAAGGTGGCTCTTCCTTTCCCATGGTTTCTATGGCAACAATAATTGCTGGATGAAGTATGGGAAGTTATCATAATAAAATAAATAAATAAATAAATAATATATTTGTTTAAGCAGGCTTGGCTAATTGGCAACACCATTCGGCTGATGTGGCCCTGCTGTCACTCACACACACTACCACTACATTCAATTATTCTACCACACGACACTCAACACGCATATTGATTTTTACTTGAGGGAGGAAAAACCGGAGAACCCGAAGAAAAACCCTCGAGGCGTGGTAGACAACAACACACCAAACAACCTCAATTCACATATGATCTGAGCGCTTGAGCTGAGATTCGAACCCGGACCTACAGCAGTGAAAGGCCGGTGCTCTCACCAGCTACGCCACCATGAACGGGCTATTCAACATCTTCCTGGCACTATCATATTCTCGCATGAGCGCGACATCCATTAAATCCCTAGACGGACTAAGCTCTGTTCGGTTATTTTGACTCCAAATAAGACGTTGTTAGGGAAACTGTTGCTGTTTCAAAATACTGAAGGCTCGCTGTTTTCGGGTGACACCTGTTGAATTCCTGGCCGTTCGTCTGGTAAGCGAACAGTTTGGCCTGAATTCGGTTTATAAGTGCTTTTTCCGAGCCATTTGCTACTCATGAGCCCTTTGGCTTGCTCGACACTTCTAAAAAATGTCTAAAACAGGAAATCTATATAAGGGAAACCTGTTGCTCGGTTTGTAGAAGGAGTGAGATGGAAAACACAATGCAGATCACAAAAACTAGCCCCAAAGTTTTCTGCGCGCTCCCAATTTTCCGTGCGTCATACTTTAATAGATGCACAGATGACGTCATAGCATAGTGAAAACGAAAAAGTGACTGTTGTTCTCACCACATTTTGACGTCTTCTTCATCTGGTAGAGTATAGACAAATGGAATCTGTTTTACATAATATTCACCAGAACATTTTCAACCAATTAGAGCTTACGTAAGATTCAATGACGTCATCTATGCGTGTGTACTGTAATAACACATGGTTCTCAACCAATCAGAGCGCGCGTAATATAATTATTATATATAAAATACAAACCCTTTCTTATCTTCTATTTTTATTCTCCGTGTATCTACATATCATAAGCTAACAAGTTTTAAATGTTTAAGGTTTATTTCATTATATAATAATTTACATTTCTGTCTAACAGAGTTATGCATGAATGCACGAATATATTATATATCAATATAACAGGCTAAAATAAATCAAAAATCTAAGTAGCAAACGGTCTCAACATTACTATTCAACAATTTCAAGATTTTCATCCATCGAATATTTATATGCATGCAAAAACACTATTTTTGCCATCTTACATTGGTATTATCTAGAATGGACAACCGTTTTGACTCTAGAACAAATGTAAATGACCTTAAGCTCTAATTTTAAAGCTGTTAGGTGTCTTGATACATAAATCTCCTTAAAACTAATAACTAAAACATATATGTAGATGCAAAAGCCAATGAAGCCATGTTAGAGTCATGTATGAGCAAATACTTCTAAAACTAATAACATAAGCTAAGCTCTTAAGCTCTTATCTACACTTTTATCTTGTTTTATGATGGTGTAATATCATAACCATGGTAGCACACTTGTTCCCATTAATCAAAGCTGGAAGTACATCAGCAACATCGCTAGGATGGATGCTATGAGTACCACTTGATTACCTGAAATTAAGTAAGGTCATTAAAAGTATAATTAAGCCAAAGGAGTTTATGGTTGTATCAACATGAGGCCATAATATTCAACTACTAGGAGGGGGTCATCCTCCTAGATAGTCAATTTGGGTGAAGAAATATTTCCTTTTTTTTCTTCTCCTTTTTTTATTTTATTTTATTTTTTATTTTTTTATTTTGAGGTATAACATTTTTCAACCTCGTTCCCAGGCCCTTTTCCGCCTCCAAGCGAAGGGAAAAGGGCCTGGGAACGAGGTTGAAATGTACATAAAAGAAATGCTATTATTCTTTGAAAGGAACATGGAAGAGGTACCTTTCTTTTCAATCAAAAATGGCATATTTGTCTCAATAATGGTATAAAAAAGGGCAAATTTTTGTTCTTTTCAAGTTTACATCCTCCCCCTCCCCTCCCTCCTCGTTCACCCTCCTCACTCGATGGGGTACTTACCCAAAACTATCGATGCCTCTGAATGAAGATAAAGCACTAGCTTAATATCCTTGACATAGCTGTTTTTCCCATGTGTGATATTCACAAAAAAGCCATGATGTGTATCTGTATAATAATCTCCACTTCTTAACCATTCACTGCTACCCACTGCTGGTATCCAACCCATGTTTAGAACAGCAGATACGCTATAATGTCCATGTTCTGTCGGTTTCGTCGCAGTCATGTTATAAAAAAGCGGCGTAGAGTTCTTGTAGTTCGCCAAATTCACCAGAGTTTCGCCTAGCTTCTTGCTTGAGGCATCAGCAATCCTTGCATCGTGGAATTCGACTTTGAGCAGGGAGTTGGACGGGATTGTTTGAGGTGGTTTGTCGAAAGATATATTGCCTGTTATTTCGATTTTGTCGCCGTTGCTTCTTCGATTTCTGCGGTTGACCACTTGTAATAGAGACGAGTCTTCGTTGAGGTCGACTTCAAGAGCTCTGGCAAGGCTAATGAGACTTAAAAAGACCACAAGCCAAATCGTTCCAGAAACGACTCCCTTCTTGTCCATTGTTGATTTTGGGAACTTTCTCTCTTCAAATCTTGCTGAACACAAGAACAAAAGCCTATGAAGCGATGCCTTGAGTTTCACTTCGAAGATCTTTTGTATATCCCGGCAACTAAATAGATACAGGGTCAACACCAACGCTATTATAATCTGTACTACCCCAAGGAATAAATTGTGCTTTGTTTGAGGGTGGCACTCGCAGCTGCATACAACAACAATATTGCGTGACATAGCTTGAAGTGCGAGTAACCATGGTAACGTTGAGCATACTGTGACGGCATGGGACATTATAAATAATAAACTAACAAAAACAAAAATATAATATATGAAAAGAGCACACCAAAGTTAGAAGGAAGTGGCAGTAATACACTACGGTCGGAAGGAAACAATGCCACAGGCGACAAGTAGAACAAAAAGACATTGTTCAGAGTAATCCACTATATTCTTTGTTTTTGTCATTTTTGACAAATCGCGAGCTTCGTTCTAACAGCAGTGGATGACCCGGAAGTGGACCTTCGAAGTAGTTTCTATGAATAGCTGCAAGTTAAGGTATGGGCGGCCGAAGTTGCCTTTTTAAGCCATGAATGAATGATTGTGGTCAGCCTGTTTTTGAAAGCCATGGATGGCCGATTCATCGAAACTATTTTAAATCTCAATAATTTTTCACGCTCTTTTCAAATGGGCGCACATTAAGTGTACCGCTGGCCACAAGTATCACTTTTCCTGGTATATATAGCTATTGACGGGGCCGAACGGCGAATGTCGATCGGCGATTGGTGATTGCACGACCGAAAGGAACTGTGGTCACGCTATTCTTGGGTTGCATGTGACGTCACGGCAGCCATCTTGGATGAACTTCAACAAAAGGTTTCTCATTAGTGTTTATTGTTTGTTCATCCAACATGGCTACCGCTTCATTGTCTATGGATTCCCGAAGGTATGGATGCAACCCAGCAATTAGACCGCTGTCAGGCGCGAAGATATGAATCGCCTATCAACCACTTTGTCCAATAAGGCCGTCTTTACTGCATGGTACCGGCATTGCTTGGATATTTAATTAATGAAAATGAAGCAATTCTTGTTACCCCAAAATTCCTTTCGGTCGTGTAATCACCAATCGCCGATTGCTATTCGCCATTCGCCCCGTCAACCTTTTTTGAAGCAGCTATATATTTGAGTCATTATATACATATTGTTTTCATGATATACATAATTTTCGATTTCTGATGTATACCTGATACATATATTTTTTAACTATACGTTTTCATACCTATATATCTTGTGGTTCAATTTTATCCTTGGTTAATTTTTCTTTTTCTTTGTTTTATACTCATTATCATACATTAAAATACAAAAAAGAAAAAAAGAAAAAAAAAAAGCAGGAATAAAATTGAACCCCAACACATGCACAACATATCCACTACGTTTTTCTGATATTTTGTTACTATTGACGCCCAATAAATTGACTTTTAAGTGAAATTTTCCATTTGACGAACTTTGTCGTCTCAGAACAATAAGATAACGAGTTATAAAGGAAAGCACGAGCTCACATAGTTATGGGAAGTCACGGAATCCGTATTTCAAAATTCAGACCTGGAAAGTCACTAGTGTGGGGAGAAATAGTTTCAGTCAAGGAAAATTGTTTTAAGCTCAAGGTTAGAAATGAGAACCTTTTGATTTTTGGATATGTGTATATCATATCATGGAATTTTGTTTACCATTCTCTGCGTGAACCCTGTCGACAAGTTCTTTTGTGTATATTCAGTCTCTCGAAACTCGTAAACAAAATGGAATGCCAATAATTGCAAGTTGGTCAAGCCGGAACACGAGTTACTATGCATACATAAGTAGTCATAACCAAGTCTTCAGGGTTTGCTATATATTTCCTCCTTGTTTTCTCTATCGTAACCTGCTTTCATCAAGTTTGAGGCTTCAACCCAGGTAAGGATATTATACACAACCAATTAAAGTGTAAACGATAAAAGAGTATTGAAAAAAAAAACAAATGGTGATTAAGTTTTACCGAGGCAAAACCTATAGGGTAATGATATCAATATACAGATCGGCCTTGGATAAAAAGATCTCAGTTATAAACTTTTGGTTTTTCAAGACATCTCTTATTAATCACTAATATTTTACATTTTACTTACATTAACTGATATAGCGAGTCCATCTAGTTTGTTTGCATGTTTGTTTATATAAGAAATCAAACGATCAAAATGCGCATTGCATATCAGTTTATGTATAATAATATTAACAAATCAGATCTTACGTTATATTAAAATCAAAGAAAAACATTGATATTATTTCTTTCTGCATTCTCTGCAGATACGTGAAAATGGAAAAACGAAGAAACGAATTTTTTCGACTCGTCCGCAATTATGAAGATTTGCTACGAGAAATTGTTTCAACAACCGAAGAACACCAGAAATCGAGTCTTTATGAACGCCTTGAAAATCTAAGTATATGCATCAACGATTTTCAACCAGCTATTGAGTGCTATGAAAGATCCCTGGGGATAGCAAAGCATGTTCAGGACCAACGAATGGAGAGAATTGCTTATAGAAGTATGGGATATTTCTTTTTCACCCGTGCGAATTTTCAATATACTATCCATTACTATGAAAAGGAAATGAAGCTTGCCATGACGTTGAACGACAAAAACAGCGTAGCAAGAGTATATGGTGACTTAGCAGCAGTATATGCAAACCAAGGGAACCATGCTAAGGCCATTGAGCTAAACAAAGAGTCTTTGGTCATTGCCGTTCAGAATGGTAATAAGAGAGTGGAGGCATCAGCACTTAAAAATCTTGGAGCAATTTATCAAAGCCGAGGTGAGTATCACAGAGCAGTTAAATATCATGAGCGCCAGTTACAAATCTTCCAAGACATTGGTTCCAAAGATGGAGAAGCACGAGCATATAACAGTTTGGGAATCGCTTACAGTTTCCTAGGTAACTACAACGAAGCAATTAAGTATCTAACCAATGCTCTGGAAATGTGCACTAAGCTTGGATTCAAGAAAGGAGAAGCCTATGCGCACGGTAATTTGGGAATAGTCCATGAAAAGCTCGGGCAGAATCACGAAGCCGTTGAACATGAAAAGAAAGCTTTGGAAACAGCAAGACAAATGGGAGACAGATTTCATGAAGGAAGAGTCCTTGGAAATTTAGGAGCCTGTTTGGTTATGATGGGTAGCAGTCAAGAAGCGAGTCATTATTTAGAAGAATGTTTAAAGATTTCTAAGGAAGTTAAAGACAGACAAAGCGAAGGTAATGCTTGCCTAAATCTTACAGAGTGTAAAATAGCTTTTGGTCAGTATGACGAGGCGTTGGAGTTGATTAATAAGGCGATTCATATAGCTAAAGAAATTGGGGACAGAGGTCAAGAAGCCAAGGGATATTTCAACACGGGTAAGTTTTATCACTTGTTAAATAACTACCAAGGAGCAATGGACTGCTATGAAAAGGGCTTACAAATTGCCGAAGAAACAGACAGCAAAGACGAATGAAAGCTGTGAACTATCCAAGGCCTTGGAAGAGGTACATGGACGAATTATCAATGCTCAGCATTACTGAAGAAGAGAAGAAGAGAACATTGTGTTGGCACTGTCCATTCATTACTTGAGGGAATCACTTCGATGCAGCGAGTGGCTCTTCGATCATCTCCAAGAACAAGACAGTCTAAAGATATCACTCCTTGAAACTTTTATCCAGAATTACAAGTACCTGACCGCAGTGCTGATACTCAATAAGGAACACAACGATGCACTTTTGGTATCTGAACGTGGAAGAGCTCGCGCATTAGATGATCTGTTGGTTTCAAAGTATAACATCAACCGAGACAAATCATTAAGACCAGATCCCATCTCCTATGCCGCAATAGAGAACATGGCGTCCGACAGCTCTATCCTTTTTTATTCTCAATTAAGGACATTCCAATGCATTTGGATTATTGGCTCAGCTCATTCATCCCCTTTGCTAATCCGCAACAGTGAAGCGGAACTTTCTAGCATTGTTGATAATACTTATAATGCATTACAAGTCAGAGAAGTCAAGTGCGAAGATCTATCAATCCAGACTGTCGAACCCAATGAAAAACAGAAAGTGTCACTAGCCCAGAAAACCAGTGTGCTGCATGAAACCGAGAAGCTCTTGCTGTCTTCATATGGAAAGATCAAAGAACGATGCATACCTCACGAAGATCCTGTACGATGACGACAACCCAAACCCACTTGAAAGCTTGCATAAGGCTTTGATATCTCCAGTGCCACACCTGCATACCTAAAGACGAAATAATCATCATCCCTGATGGAGCCTTATTCACCGTACCATTTGCAGCGATACGAGATCCAAACACCGAGAAGTATCCTTTCTGAAATAAAACGCATTCGTCTTGCACCATCGTTGACATCGCTGAAGGCACTGCAAGAATGTCCAGCAGACTTCCACAGCAAGACAGGCGCATTGATAATTGGAAATCCCCAGGTTGGTCAAGTAATGTTCAGAGGGGAAAAGAAGGATGTCGATAATCTTCAGTATGCACAGGATGAAGCTGAAATGATTGCTAATTTACTTGGTGTTGAGCCATTGATAGGACCACAAGCGACCAAGGAAAGGGTCAAACAAAACCTACGAGAGGGCGTGGCTATTATTCACTTTGCCGCGCACGGAACCACAGATGGAGAAATATTCCTGACACCATCTACAACTAGAAGCCCTCCTGCTACAACTGATGACTTGCCCAGTGAGCAAGACTACATCCTAACCATGAAAGAAGTCCAGGAAAGTGGTGTTCGTCCTCAGCTTGTTGTGCTGAGCTGCTGCCACAGTGGTCGTGGTGAAGTCAAAGCAGAAGGAGTGGTTGGAATGAGTCGAGCTTTTCTTGCTGCAGGAGCTCGTGCTGTGGTAGCATCACTGTGGGCCATAGCTGACGAAGCTACCATGGTGTTTATGAAAACGTTTTACACTTATTTGAAACAAGGAGACAGTGCAAGTAAAAGCCTACAACAAGCCATGAAAGATATGAGAGCAATACCAAGGTACAGTGATCCGCAGTTCTGGGCTCCCTTCTTTCTGATTGGTGATGATGTTATCATTAACTTTAGCCTTTAGAATTTTTGTGTCAGTTTGCACACATTTACAAGAAGTTACCTAATTAGTTATTACATCATATACCACTGGTTTTTCGGGTATAAGAAACGACAAGCCCTGATAATTAGCACTACAATATTAAAGGCCCACTTGGATGAAAATCAGAACAATAGGTACGTTGAGTAATCGACGTCATAATGACGTCATTTATTCACAATTTAAATGCTAAAAATCTTGACAATTTTATCCGTCTCTTTCGGTTGTGAAGAAAATGTTGCTTCATGGTGATTATTGGTGCCGTATACATATTAGGTTTCACTGAGTTTCAAATCATTTTCAATTTTCATTGATTTTGATCCAAGTCAGTACTCCTTTAAGTCTGCATGCACTGTGTTTATATCCTTAGTGAAACCCAAACTTCAAAAGTATGTTGATTTCAGCTGCTGAAAATTATTTCAGAAAGTTAATTGTAATCAAATCTTCGCCAACGTTAAATGGTGTTTTTCCTATGACCACAAAGTAGACCATTTTACCAATAATAAAAGCACTCTCCTGAGTCGACTTCTTGTTGCACGGATGGCGACGGGAACGTTTTACCGGGTCGAAAAGTGAGAATTTTGTTGACAAACTTGAGAAGTTAAATTTCTCTAATTTCCCGAAGGAGTTTCGACAAAGAATTTATACAACAATATCCACTTCCTAGATATAGACTAGGTTATTTCCACCGCTACGTCATCGAGAAGGTCCTTTGGCAAAGTGCGAAAAGGCGTTATTCATGCAATTCGTTGCACGTATAGGGGCGAAATAACGTCTCCCTCACTGGTCTGGCTAGTCTATACGTATGTTCACTGGACCAAGATCTCAGGATAGCGTGGATGAAGCCGAAATATTCATCCAAAACGTAAGTCGATTCGATGTCCCAGCTTCTTTGAATGTCTCAGGAGAATATCGTCTGCCTTTTTGGCAGATCGATTCCTCCTTGAGCCAAAAATTTTATTGCTCTTTCTATTTGTTTTTGTTCATTTATCTTCTTTTTTAAAGTTAAAAAGCCCGGATATTCTTTCATGATTTGATTTAATAGTGAATTAAAATATGTTTTTCGCCAAACTAACCTTAGGCACAGGGTTCCCAGGAACTGGTTTTGGGATGAACACTGCTGATGTGTTACTTGTGTTGAAAGACGAGGTACTTTCGTAAAGACGAGAAATGTCTACGCTCTTTGGACGTTGTTTCTTTAAACCCTGTTAACACATGATAGGATGTAAAACTTCATTTTACTGAACACCTGTAAAGTGTCCGTGATAGCGAGGTCTCAAGACTGACCTCTATTCACACATATTACTCTGTTCGCACAAGATAGGATATAGAACTTCATTTTACTGAACACCTGTAAAGTGTTCGTGATAGCGAGGTCTCAAGACTGACCTCTATTCACACATATTCCTCTGTCCACACAATATAGGATATAGAACTTCATTTTACTGAACTCCTGTAAAGTGTTCGTGATGGCGAGGTCTCAAGACTGACATCTATTCACACATATTCCTCTGTTCACACAAGATACGATATAGAACTTCATTTTACTGAAAACCTGTAAAGTGTTCGTAATAGCGAGGTCTCAAGAGACCTCTATTCACACATATTCCTCTGTTCACACAAGATAGGATATAGAACTTCGTTTTACTGAACACCTGTAAAGTGCGCGCGATAGCGGGATCTCAAAGGACCTCTATTTAAAGCTTGTGCTTTTTATCCTGCTTCCTATGGGCATTCTCTGTTTAATTCCTTAGGCCTGTTTTTCACGAATGACAGAAGCAGAGGCGAAAGCAACATACGCAGACAGTAATGCTCTGCTTGTCTCACAAAATGCAACACTAAGTCTGCGTATGTTTCGCCCGCTTCTGCTGCCGTCGTTCTTGAAAACCAGGCTTATTCAAGAGACCACAATACTAAGAGAGCGAAATTCAGTATTGATGTCTGTGCGATGTTCGTGGCGACTAAAGCTATTTTTAGTAATTTCGCCAGCGTGTGCGCAAAGCTCTTAAATGGAATTCAAATGCCGAAAGTAAACGGTCCCGTCCGCGCACGTCAAATGTTTAAGAACCTTGCGCGCGCGATTGCGAAGTTGCTAAAAATAGTCTTAGTCTTCCTGACCTATATAACAGCCTTGAGCAATCATCTCTCAGCATAGCTTTATCAATACATCTGATAGAAGCCGCAAGAGGTATAGAGTGACGGATGACGTATTCAATTATTATTAATTATTATTATTAAATTTAATGACATACCCTAGGCAAGCTGTTTGTTGGGATCAACATTGTGATGTTCTTGTGGCCGCAACGAACGGCAATATCGCGCGCAGTTTCTCCAACCTACAAAACGTTTGTTGACAAATAAATCTGCAGAATGTTACTTTCTTGATATGTTTATGTACTGAAATATAAATTAATAAAGAAACAGCGGGCTAAATAGCAATATAACTAATTATAAGAAGCGAAAATGTACCCCGACAACAGAATCTCGAAGAGGAAGTCACAGGAAGTCAAAATATTGTTAGAAAGTGGACCCAGTATAGAGTCCTGAGGCACACCATGGATAACAAGAATAGTTACCCTTGTAAATATAAAAGCCCTAGGACCAAGTATCGACCCCTGTGGCACACCATAACTAACATGTCTGAATTGTGACTTACATTGTTCTTCACTGCTATAAGATTTCCGCTTTCCACAATGACTGCAGCCACCTCATCGTGGCCAGTACGAGCTGCAATATGTAAAGGTGTATCTCCCACCTATCAACACAAAGAATTACAAATGAAGTATTATGAGCCTGTCTTTGACATTCCACTATGACTAAAGCCGTGTTTAGGCTACAGTACTAAATTTGACATTGACTACAAGTCATTTAGCAATGCTTCAAGTCGGTTGAACCTCAGTCAAACATTGAAGAATAGCACCAGATAGTTTACTCTGGGCTTACGTTGTTCTGTAGTGATGTATTCGTTCCTGCAGCGATGAGAATCTTGCAAACATTATGGTGTCCATAGCGGGCTGCTAGGTGTAAGGGAGTGTCACCATACTGAAAAAAAGACAGCAATAATATGACACGATACATAGGGCTTAATGGTACAGCATATGGTGGATGGAATAAAATGGAGAAAGAACACCGCGCATGCTCGGGAAAACGCGCGACTCGCAGTGGAACTAGTCGCGCAGTGTCGATGTTCGATCGTACAAAACTCGTAGGAGCACTTCAAAGATTTATTCTTTTACTATAGATTGCATTGATTTCATGAATTGACAAGACAGAAAAAAACAACATCAAATTATTATCGTTCAGATATTAAGAATTAACTTTGCAGTTCATTTTTCCGCCAATTTTCCAAACATTGCAATATACAATATCCACAAAATGAATTCCAGATTGCAATTTTCCTTGATTTCAAAATGCAAGATATAGAAAAACATTAAAATCAACTAACCTGGGACTCGTTTCTCGAAAGACCCACTACGTTTGCGAGCCCGTTAATGTACGGGAAAAGTAACGGAAATGGGGCGCACCCGTAAACTTGCCTGCAAAGTCATAGGAACTGAATATCCCGTGCGCCTCGCGTGCGCCTCGAGAAACACCAGTAAACTTTATCGTGCAAGTTAACAGAGTTAACTTAAAGTTATTGGGTCTGTCGAGAAACGGGCCCCAAAATGCTGGCTCATATTGAAAATATTCCCTCGCTTTGATATAGAAATTCACTTACGTACGTTGTTCTTACACATGGAGAATACTTTGCTAGCAAGTAGAACTTGAACTGTAGAGGAATGGCCATTTTGTGCAGCAAGATGAAGCGGAGCAAATCCAGTCTAGCGACAGTAACAGTAAGAAACGTCAAACATGAACAGTGGGAAATGTTATTGGTCAGTTATAACTGAAGGCATGACCAAAAGAGAACTATTGTACGAGTTCACAATACTATCCGTGGAACAAGATGCCAATATGGCCGTTTAACGTTTATGGCGGGTACTATGGTCGTTTATTCGACGGGTTGAAAGGTTTGTGAGGCAACTGAGGCAACCATGAATTCTTCTTGAAATATTTTCCATGAAGACTCTAGACTTTAACGTTACTTGACTAATTTCAACATTCCTGGTAATTACACTTGGAGATAGGCAGTTTACAATAGCTTCATGACGACTTCACAGTAAAAGTTGGTTTGAATTGAAGGTGATAAAGAATAAAGGAGGTCATGTGAGCTGCTTAAATTCATCACATAAATAGTGGACACAAAATATATTAAGAAAATCAACGAATTGGGACAATTCAGCACCTTTTGATGAAGAAGCTATTCTAGTCATAAACAGGGGCACGAACTATTGATACAGCCTGCAAATTCCTCCCTTTCTCTCTCCCTCCCTTTCTCTCTCCCTTGTCCATCCATATCCTTCTGTATACCTTATTGTGAATATTCACATTCGCTTTAGCTTCCAGCAAGATTCTTACACAATTGATATGACCATTCCAAGACGCCTCGTGTAACGCAGTGTTCTGATTCTGTGTAAAACAAATCGATTCCCATATATGATGTCATAAAAACTACATAGCCTCCTCCGCAAGCAACTGTTCGTTTTTTCGCTGGCCCTCCTGTTTTAAAGACACGTAGTGGCCTCGATCTCCTTCCCCCTTTTCGTCCCCAGTCTTTTTTCTTCTCAAAATTTCGCACAGGAAGCCCAAAAGGTTACCTGTGGAGGAGGCTAGAAACTACATAAAATAATCTTCACCGTTAGGCTTAAATTTTTAACCAGTGTGTTATTTCACTTGCCTCATCTTGTTTGTTGACGAGACATCCAGCAGCAGTGAGTGTCCTTACAATGAATGGGTGTCCGTCTACAACTGCACGATGGACAGGAGTAAGTCCATTCTGAAAAGTAAAGAATGGAGAGATGACTTCACTAGCCTCCTATGCCGAGATGTTTTTAGTCTCGATCCAGTAAATTTCCTTGTGGCAAGGGAAATTTACTGGATCGAGACCAAACACGTCTGCGTAGGAGGTTATGACCTCACATTCTGATGCTGAAAGTGATGAAGATGATGAAGATGATTATGGTGACGACGACGATGATGATGATGATGATGATAATGATGATGATGATGATGATGATGATGATAAAGATGTAGTGTTCTCATTGTGGTAATAGCTAGATTTAGTAAACGCAATGTCACGTGAAAGAGAGACCAAGCGCGATAACAAAAAATGTTCAAAATCACCACTGACATCGTGACATTCTGAAGAGGACTTGAAAACATGGCGTTCTTAGAGTGCCTGTGTCACGATATTGTCACGGAAGTCACGCAATAATCAACAAATGTTGTTCATCTTGTCACGTACCACTCTCGCTTCGCGTTTGCTATATCTGTCTAATACCTATGATGATGATGATGATGACGATGATGCGGAGGAGGAGTTGGAGGAGGAGGAGGAGGAGGATGATAAGGGTGATATTGTGGCTTATTGGTAATGATGACGAAGGGAGGACGATGTAACTGTTCCTCCACTTTTTCTGCAACTTTGTCCACAACACAGAGTTGCACCTAATGTCTGGTCCACCCCCAGAACAGTTGCGCGTAACTGTTTATGGTCGAGTTCTGCTTCTGTAACTTTTACTGTAACGTTTCGCCAACTGCTGCAGGGACAGACACGCGGTGCAATTGCTATTGTGCGTAAGGTTAGAAGAAAAGTTCCATCGTGTGTCCGAGCTTTAAGTTACCTCGTCTTGTGCATTGATATCAGCTCCAGCTGTAATCAATGACTTGACACAAGCCAACTTGTTTTGAAATACCGCGTAATGAAGAGCAGTTCTGCCATTCTGAAAAATGTGCAGATAAAAACTGAAGCAATGACCACCTCTATAAAATGACCACCTCTATACAATGACCACCTCAGTACAATGACCACCTCTGTACAATGACCACCTCTGTACAATGACCACCTCTGTACAATGACCACCTCTGTACAATGACCACCTCTGTACAATGACCACCTCTGTACAATGATCACCTCTGTACAATGACCACCTCTGTACAATGACCACCTCTATACAATGACCACCTGTATACAGTGACCACCTCTGTACAATGACCACCTCTCTACAATGCCACAATGACTTCTCCACACTGGAGATAATGACCTCCCTCCTAGTACGACCATTTTCCTGGTAAATGATGCTGGACAACCCACTACAACCTGCAAGAACAGAAAGCTCTCTATACAGCCTTCATCCAGCCCAAAGAATAGTCCCAAGGGTAGTATGCCGAGGGAGGGTGTATATAGAGAACTGAGTTTCTCACCGAGTCCAATCGTGTGTTAACGTCGACACCAAGAGCAACCAATCTTGAAATCTCAGCAGGTTTGTTGAACTTGATAGCAATTAAGAACTGGTCAGCGGCTTTTGATTTAAACATGGGTTACAAACCACAGGAAGTCCAATTCTGTGAAAAACTGCATTGACCGTCGATCCAACTTGGACGGCGGAACCGATCGGTGTACTTATCGATTTGACAAGGAAGTCCTAAAGATGAAAGCAAAAACTGAGTTTTTATCCTTTTGTCTGCGAAGGGTTCCCTTTGGAGTGCATCAGGGAGCGACTGTGAGTCCTTTTCACTTATAATATAATACATAAGCTTAAAGCTTAATAAGCAGCGGTTTGACACTTAACATTTACTGGAACCGAGGGAAACCGAGATTGCAGGTAATTTAGATAACTGTTTTGCTATATATATACCAACTGTCAAAGAACAAAAAACAAAACGCCGCTACAATGAATATTGTTATTCAAAATTCAGCCTCTCAAAACTTGTTCACTACTACCAAACTTGTTCACTACCAAACTGACCTTTTTTCACACAAAGCTTTTTTGGAAAATTGTTGCAAATTCTCTGTTGGCATTCCTGGTTGATTATCAATCCTTTTCTCAGAGTAAATTGTGTGTATTCGTCGCAACAGTTTGACAATACTAGAACACGAGTTTTGCCTCATGCCCGAATGAATGAATTTGCAAACGCGCGCTGCCAAAAACGCGCCTTCAAAGCTCAATCAACTTCCGGTTTTGTTATTACCGGTCCACAACATATTAGAGACCTTAAGATTCATGTTTACGGCAAACCGCTAACGACAAACAGCAAAAATTGACTTTGATTTTGATTTTATATGTTACTAAAATCTTTAAATCAATCCAACAAGCAAATAAAGAACGAAAATACAAATATCTTCACATCAAAACTTGTTCACGTTCACGTGATACCCTCTCGCCCAATAAGATTACGAGAAAAATGAACTTTGACATTGGTATATAGCAAAATGAAAACGAGTGAAAATCATAGATGTCAGCTCTAGTACTAAACGGACGGTTGCAGTGGACGATGATTAGACTATCTCGAAGTGCGACGAGAAGAAACCATCTAAAATGCTACTAAATGTAAACACTCAGTCAAATCACTGGTAAAACAACCAACCCGTTTTCACAGGTGTCATTCAACAATGGATAGCTTAACTGATTATACATGCATACATGAAAGTCATTGAAAGATCTCAAGTGGAATCAGGTTCACCTGTTCAATCTAGCACTATGATTCTTTGCCAAGATACCTTTTGATCCTATAAAACGGGTACCAAGGTTTATTTATCTCTTTGTTTTCTAGTGTGTACGCATGAGCTCTGTAGATTGCATAATTCGCCCGACTACACTTAAAGAAAGACGCAGTGTAGAAAGTAAGCCATCATGTAATTATTTATTTTAAAATCATGTAATTACCTTTAATGAATATCAGTGTTCAGACCATCTCAGTACAAAAGCTAAGAAAAAAAACCGGAAAGCGATTAATCAGTTTATGAATAGAAAGGTAAAAGATGCTGATGTCAAAGAATCAAGTCAGTTTAATAACAAGAATAGTTCGAGTGAGCAGGATATTGCTAATATTTTCAACGATCATTTTACTTCGTAGTAGAGTAGTAATGCACAATTCCACGACTATTATCATTACTCCTGTTGAAAATAGATTCCAGTTTCGGCGTATAAACAATTAATAAAAACTACCTTAAAATTACTGGAAAAGCTAAATAGAGTAAGCATGCATGGGGATTATTAATGGCATTCCAATGGCCAAATCTCTTAGTCACTTACCAATATTTTTAATCATGAAATCATGCCGATCAATCGATACAGGTATTGTCCCTGATGATTGGAAAGTAGCCAAAATTTTACCAATATTCAATAAGATAACAGGCTTGGTGTTAGTAATTATAACCCAATATCAATTCTGTTCATTATTACCAAGCTATTTGAAAAGATTATTTTTAATCAATTATATCTAATTAATGAGATCCTTTCCAACCAATTAACAATCAGGCTTAACTTCTTTCCACCCTACCATGACTGTACTGTTAGATGCAACCAATCAATGGTTTAGTAATACAGACTAGGCTTAAGCAATGCTTATGTGAGTACTGCCAAAAGAGATCAGTTTTAATAAAAGCAAAGCTGTATCCTTTGGGGGGGGGGGGGGGGGGGGGGGCAGCTGCACGACGAAACCAAAGGGTGCTTAAGCTAAGTTGAAAGGATTTTGAAGATAAAAGGTTGAGGTTTGTAAGTGTAATCCTTCTTTTCTGGTGTACAGCAAATTATATATTATATGATGTAAGATGGGCAATTTCATTATTCTTGATGGAAGTGAAAATGACATGCTCCAACAACTTAAAAAGTATACGTGAAGCGAAGGAATTAGAAATATTGGAGTGGGCGGCGGCCCTGATTAAGCCGAACTTTTTGAAAATCTGATTCTAGTAAAAACTAATCCCGATCAGAAAGTTTGGGACGAAAAGGTTATCTTCGCGTTTCTGTTGGAATTTTCCTATCGGAACGGGGAGCGCGCCTACGATTCGAAAAAGTTCGTCAGTTACTGCGATGTTCATAATGATGCAAAGCCTGACCTTCAGTTCAAACAGTCCGTTGAAATTTGGTTTTTCGCTTCCCCGGCCCCACTTTAAACAACAACAACAACAACAACAACAACAACAACAACAACGACAACGACAACAACAACGACAACAACAACCAAAAAATACTCATAAAGATCCCTAAAAGCCTATCAAATGACTTAATATGATCTTTTGACAATCTGTAACAGATTATTTCATTATTTTAACAAGTTGTTTCTACTAACAGTATCCAGAACTTCCGCTTATAAAAGGAATAAGTACAATGTCCTTAGAAAAAAATGTGGTGTGGTTGTTTAATACGGCATTAAAATTCAATAATGCGATTATGAACTGAACAATAAAGCGAGGTACAATATCGGTACAATATCGTTATAATGATACACTTATTGAACCTTTTTCGTGCGAACATTTATGAAAGCTTAGGGTAGGGGAATTAATGAGTCACATAGTAGAGAGGCTTCCATTGTATGTAGGTTTTTCAAATAAGGGGAAGAGAATGAATAAGAGAAATGTTAGTAATGTTTCAATTCATGATCAGACCAAGACCTGCAATATTCATCAGGTTGATGACACGCTTAGACATTGAAAGCTGGCACTTTAATTCAATTCAGTACGTCCATACACCTTTCTTTTTTCTTTCGTTTCTTTTTCTCTAGATCTAGTGCCTTTTTCTTTCATTGCTCTCCTTTCCTTAATTCCTTAATTCTTTCTTCCTTCCTTTCAGTTTCAATTCAGTACGTTTTCTATTCTGTCTTTCCATTCGGCTTTCTTTTTGTCTTTCGTTTCTTATTCTTCTGCCTGCTTTTTTTTCTTTCGTTGCCTTCCTTTCCTCCCTTCCTTCCTTCCTTCCTTCCTTCCTTCCTTCTTTCTTTCTTACCGTACATTTCGTAACATTCGAGGACATACACTCTTTAATTGTAGATGATCCAGGTCAAATTAAAAGCAAGCGCAAAAACATGCTGTACTGGCCTTCAGTTTGCACTGTGTTGGATTACGGAATCAAATGCTACTCATATACGACGATAGTATAGAAATTGTCAAGAAAATCATTTCCATTGCACAACTGAAAAGTTTAATTTTGAAATATTTTCTTCACCCCAAAAGTCATGGCTGCTACATACATTAAATACTGATACTCCATTCCTTTCATAAAATCCTTGAATTATTGTAAGTTTGATTTAATCTTTGTCAGTTATGTGAAGCATGGACTTGCAAGGTTAAGCTCTGCTGCCAACCTTCGCAGTCGATTTATACTGCTATCGCGCTCAGAATTTGGCAGTAGAGGGTCTCAAAACCTGAAAAATCCCCTTAATAAGTAGTCATTTAGTTATCTACACTAGAAGGGATTTGGTGGTGTTTTTCAAAAAATCGATCTTTAAAATCAGACGCGCTTTATCGGGTTTTTAATTGAGTGTTTGTTTAATCATTACGATGCTCTCCTTACATTGAAGAAACTATGTAACCTTAGCTTTGTCTTCGATTTCATCAGATTCATGAAAAAAGCTTCATAACCGTACCTGTCAGCAGACAGGGAAATACGCTTTTGAAGATCTAATGAAATGGAACAGTCAAATCATAAAGACTTGCCATTCGGGAGGGAAAAACTCCTCACTCTACGAAGCATCATATCCATCGAAACCACATACAAGATACTCGAGATATATATATTAGATAAACAAATTATTTCAACAATCAATTATAACTATAATTAATCCTATTATAATTATTACCAATAGACTATTAATTAACTCCTTATACATCAATCAGGCGATGAGACAAAACCAAGGAATACTGCTAAACAACTGAATAACTTACCGTTCTCTGACCTTGAAGTGAAAAACGCTGATCACTCACCAAGCGAGCCAACTGAGAAGGACTAAGCGTCCGGTAAGTCTTTATCTTAGGCGCTTAGTGGTTTAGAAAGACTTTAGGTTCCATTCACAATATTTTACTTGGTGTATTTTGCGCATTAAATTGAAATCACCGCGGATATCCTGTTCTGTTGTTTGTCAAGGCTTCTCATGAAGGGGGGTAGGGTAAGGTCACTTAAGGTGGTATACCGCACTGCGTGACTGCATGTTACGTAGTGCGACCCCTTTAAAGTAACGTCACCAAGACAACGAAGACGTCGTCGTCGTCCGTCACAAAATGCAGATTGATCTCTACGATGTATGCTCGGCACCCAGAACCACCGGAACGTCTTTGGATGGCAACGTGTTCCAACAATGAAGTATCAGGACTTTCGTACCGCTTATCAACAAAACGGAACGAGTTCTTTTCTGTCGCTGTTCTTCTGGGACGACAACCAAGCCCCGTATACACCCCTCCGATTGAACGGCCAAAGGAGCGTCTTGAAGATTCATAAGAAGTTAGTATTTGGGAATTTCAGCGTGTCCGTTCCGAAATAAAGGGAGTGACTGTAAGGTTTGTAACATCGCTGCGTTAAAAGTTCAAGGTCTCTGTTACACAGCTGCGCCGACTTCAAACGCAACACTGTTGCGCCAAAAGTTATCGTCAAGTATAACATCACCGGATATCGATACAACTTTTTTCCTGCAAATTTTACCGCAAAATTGCATGCAGCAGAGAGTACGTTACACCGTGTATTCGCCCCTACAAGGGTTGCGCGCAACAGTTGCAGAGGTAGAATCGAGTTCTGCTTCTTAGTTCTTCAATTGCTGTAGCATTGCGAGCAACATCTGCAAAACTTGGCACACGGCAGAACTGCTGTTGCGCGTTGCAGGGGACGTACGGTACAATTCTACTAAAGCGCGTACAACGTTGCAAGAAACGCTACGTCCTGTGTCCATGAAATACTGAAATATGAATAATGTCAGCTAATCATATACATAAAGACTTTTTTTGAATGATTTATGCTCATTAGAAGTGACACGTTTCTTGCTCGAATAATTCATCGTTGGAAGGCTTGGATAATGACTGAAGAGAAAATGGAAGCACCTTTTGACAAATAAACGATCAATTAGACCAAAGAGAGCAAGGATCGAAATAAACATAAAACAAAATATCAGTAAAAAGCAAGCAAACAGCAGCAGACAGACAAGATAGAAGGCATGAAGCAAGCAAATTTCAAGAAACAAAGCCAGAAGAATTCCGAAAAAAAGGAAACGAGCGAGAAAAGAAACAGTTAAGCAAGCAAAGAAGGCAAGCCAAGTGAATGCACCGAAAACACGCAAAACAAGGCAAGGCGGCAAGGGTATGGTAAGAGCAGCAAGGAATCCTGAAATGGAAAATGTCCAATCTTTTGACATGCACTAGTTTCAATTCGTCAGTTCGTGTTTTCTGCATTTCGTGTTTTCTACCTTGGCAGCGGTTCGAATACTGAAGGGCTGAAGAAATGTTCAACTAATTTACTCAGTCGTATTAGCTTTTATCATAAGAAACATACATTATATACACAGTATACATTATTTCTATTTTCGCCTTTGCTTAATAATAAACTAAGTAAATTCCCTCATTGAACATTAATAATTTGCTTAGTAAAAATACTACTTCATTGCTTAATTGATGAAATTGTTTACAATTTCAGTTTTCTCATTACCAACTGGACTAATTTTGACCATCACCACCCCACTAGGATTCACTTTTGCATTGTAAAAGTCGCTAAATATTCCCTTATCTTCCTGAGAGAATAAGTCTCTAATTTTTCCTTTTCTGTACATAAATCCAACAGTTTCAAAACCACCCATCATCCAAACGGGTTTGTCAGTGTCGTCGATTGCATAATACCATGGCAACAGACCCACCAGAAAGCTGACGAGCCCAGATTTCGGTATACTTTGTGACTCCCCTATTTCCCTGCCACATTCTCCGACCTTGTTTCCCAAGTGGATCTTGATTTACAGCAATTATTTCTTTATTTAAAAGGATTTCTTTAGCCCAAGGTGCTATTTTACGAAGATCATTCGACATAAAAAGAGGAGAAGCAAGAATAGCCCACAAAGCAAACTGAGCTTTGGATTGCTCGGGGCTTAAACCAAAGTTCCCAATAACTAGCTGATCAGGGTCATTCCAGTGTCCTGGCCCAGCTATGGACTGTAAGCTTCATCCTTGGATGTTACCATAGTGATCAATAATTCCAGCAACTGACTGCCATGAGTCATTAATGTCTAAATAATTACGCCACAAGTTACAGTATTTTATGACCTCAGAATAATTAACCTTCAAGCCTTCTTCAAAATGGTAATAAGGCCAACTACAAGAAAACATGAATTTTGCTGACCAGTTGCATTCAAGAATTCGAGAGGATTCGGGATATCCTTTGTCAGCTTCGTGGGGACGACAGAAGCAACCATCCATTTTGAGGTAGTCGGCACCCCAGCTTGCAAAAGTCTTCAAGTCTTTCTCCAAGTGAAACATACTTCCTGGGTACCCCTCACAAGTATATCGACCATAGTTAGCATAGATTCCCATTTTCAGTCCCTTAGAATGCACATAATCCACAAGTTTTTTAATTCCACTGGGAAATCTCTTTGGATCTGCTTGTAGTTCGCCACTAGGTCCTCTACTTTTAGCAGTCCAACAGTCATCTATGCAAACATGATTATAACCAGCTTCAAGGTATCCCTCACTTGAAATTCTATCCGCCATTTCCATGAAGAGCGTTTCTTGTATGCAGTCCTCTGGGTCTTGATTGCAGTCAGTAATACAGCGAAATCTTTCCCAAGCCATCCAACCCATCGGTGGAGTTAAGGCCATACCATTATCTAGCGTACTAACCTCAGTTTGTAAGACACAAACTAAAATTACGACAGCGAAACCCTGCCATTTTGAATGGCGAAATTTGAACTCCTTGAGCTGCAAAAACATTCTTGAATTTTTTGCCCTGATTAGGATCTCACTACACTGCAGTCTTCTATAATTTTGCTGTAAATTGTTTTAGTTTTACAGCGAAATCAACTCAAGCCGATGAAAGCCGCTTTGTTTTTCTGAATCATAGGCAGACAAATGCGGAAGTATTTGAGTTGTACTAGGGCTTCGCGTAGTCTGGCCATTTAGTATTAAACGCAATACTGCATTTTTCTTTCTGCCTGTTTTGTCATCTCTAGATTTTTGTTATATTTCAACAAACTAGTCAGCACAATTACATCTTATCCAAAGGAACACAAATAAACAAGAGTTTAGCTAACGTGCCTCCGTTAGTACAAACGGCCCGAGTAAATGTGAAGACGATGATGATGACCCTCCCCTGTCCCTCCCCTCTCAAAAGGTTGTAATTTTACTCGTACCCAGACCTCACTCGGAATGGAATTGTACAGGAGTCAGCTGAAGTCAGCTGTTTAGACCAGTTGGCAGCCAGTTGGCTGGTTATATCGAAAATGGCTGAAACACAGATAATTAAAAACAACGACAGTTAACTAAACATCGAGCTGAGCCGTCTTCCAGCCACCGTTACTCGCTGAGTTACGTACAGCATTTGCTTTGAAGGACAGTCTTACAAAGGAAAATCAAACGAAAATAGCGATGCTTTTGCAGAAGAATAAGATCGAATTTCACCATTCAAAATGGCAGGGTTTCGCTTCTCGTAATTTTAGTTTGTGTCTTACAACCTGAGGTTAGTACGTTAGATAATGGTATGGCCTTAACTCCACCGATGGGTTGGATGGCTTGGGAAAGATTTCGCTGTATTACTGACTGCAAGCAAGATCCAGAAGACTGCATACAAGAAACGCTCTTCATGGAAATGGCTGACGAAATGATGTGTGGTGGATATCTTGAAGCTGGTTATAATCATGTTTGCATAGATGACTGTTGGACTGCTAAAAGCAGAGGACCTAATGGCGAACTACAAGCAGATCCAAAAAGGTTTCCCAATGGCATTAAAATACTCGTTGATTATGTGCATTCTAAGGGACTGAAATTGGGAATCTATGCTAACTATGGTCGATATACTTGTGAGGGGTACCCAGGAAGCATGTTTCACTTGGAGAAAGACTTGAAGACTTTTGCAAGCTGGGGTGTTGACTATCTCAAGATGGATGGGTGTTATTCACGTCCTCATGAAACTGACAAAGGGTACCCAGAAGCATCTCGACTGCTAAATGCCACTGGTCGCAAAATCATGTTTTCTTGTAGTTGGCCCTTTTACCATATTTTCACAGGATTAAAGCCTAATTACACACAAATTGTAAAGTATTGTCATCTTTGGCGTAATTATTTAGACATCAATGACTCATGGCAGTCAGTTGCTGGAATTATTGATCACTATGGTAACATCCAAGATGAGCTTACAGCCATAGCTGGGCCAGGACACTGGAATGACCCTGATCAGCTAGTTATTGGGAACTTTGGTTTAAGCCCCGAGCAATCCAAAGCTCAGTTTGCTTTGTGGGCCATTTTCGCAGCTCCTCTCTTTATGTCGAATGATCTTCGTAAGATTGCACCTTGGGCTAAGGAAATCCTTTTAAATAAAGAAGTTAATTGCTGTCAATCAAGATCCACTTGGGAAACAAGGTAGGAGAGTGTGGCAAGGGAAGCAAGGGTCTTGCAAAGTATACTGAAGTCTGGTCTCGTCATCTTTCTGGTGGGTCTGTTGCCATGGTGCTATTTAACCGACGCAACTGATTATCCAGTTTGGATGGTGGGTGAGTTTAAAGTGGCTGGATTTATGCATGCAAAAGGCAAAATAAGAGATTTATTTGCTCATGAAGATAAAGGAACATTTAGTCACTCTTATAAAGCAAAAGTCTACCCCAGTGGGGTAGTGATGGTAAAAATTCACACCAGTAAGTTAATATGAAAGCAACTGATCCAAAATAATGCCACAATGGAAGAAGTCCATTTTTCTAAATGAAGAGGATCCCAGCAAAAATAGCATAAGTGACTTATGATCAAAAGTCAACTTCTCCTATGTTAATAAAGACATGCAAGGGGAGAGTTTACTATTTGATCACTGTTCACTTATCTGCTTATGCTGCTGTCTTCAATTATTCCATCTCCATGTGGACTCTAAACATTCAACCTCCCTCAAATGCAGACACCTGCCATGTATTTCAGACACCAAACCTCTCTCACTCTAATTCAGGACACTTACTCAGTTGTACTTAATATCAATTCCATGGCAGAAATTTAAAGTAACTCCCACCAAAAAGGTTTAATTGAGGTTATATATGGACCATAGTGTAGGAGCAAGGATGGCACAGTTGGTTAGTGCACAGCCTTTGGTGTGAGAGGTCCCGAGTTCGACTCCCAGTGACCTCACATCCTTGTTTCGACTTCTTTCCCTTCCGTGTAGCTTTAAATAGCTTTAAATACCCTTAAAACAGAGCACTGATGGAAAGAGGGGGGTAAAATGAGTGCACCAATGGCGTCCTTGAAGACTAGCCTCTGGCTAAAGGAACTACCGATGTTAAACAAAGGCCTTTACCTTTTACCTGTATAGTGTGTCGTCGTGGGAGGGGTCTGCCTTATAATATAGGTCGAGTGCATAAAAACAGACATACCTTCAGAAATAACTGCAAAAGTGTGTTTTAAAAACTGTGTGAAAATATACTTCCATTTCAGCGATGGTAATTTTGAAGATTGCACTGTTTTTTTCCATCATTTTTGGATGGGAATTCTTTCGTATTTCCTAAGCATGTCTACCTTAAAACAAGTTAAATGTATAGATGAATGTTTATCAGTATTTTATCTTGAAGGCTAGAATAGAATTCATATGACTGTGAAAATGGCACTGCATGTTCACAGTATGGTTACAGCAGGAATTTTGAATGTTTTTTTAGACATCACGACACTAACATGGCCACTGGACTGGGCTGTAAGACCCCACCATGTCAGTTCCATGATACTTGTGACTGCCATTTTCACATTTGTATGAAATCTACTCGATAAGCTTCAGTTTACAGTATAGTCTATAAATGTGTTATAAAGATTTGCACTCCATTTTCTGCTTTCTTTTCCTGTCATGTTTCATAGCTTTTTACATATCTGCTCCTAGCCTACATAAGAAACTTGCATCTCACGTAATAACTTTGCTTCTTTCACCTTTATAACTCCTGTCTGGAAACCTCTTTTGGGGTTCCTTTGGTGTTTGGAATCCAAGGGGGACTGGTCTCAAAGTCCAGACTCTCTCAGTCAGAGGACTACAGGAAGCCCAAGGAGGAGAGATAAAGGAGATAAATGAGTTGGTGCATAACAAAAAGTAACTTCTCAAAGACGTTTTTTGAATATAGAGGTATAAAAGATATTGAAAGATTATTTATAAAAATAGATTTTTATTAAAAACATAGATGACATTCAAAAATGGTAGACTTGCAATGGATTACCAATAAGCACTGGTGACCATTTTCATCAGAATCTATATACAGGCTACAAAGACTTCTTCACTAGAATGGCAAAGCATGGCCACAGATGTGAAGCTGTCAAAGATGATTTATTTCTTGCCCCTTGAGAGACCAGGCTTTTCTCTCTGTATTTTACAGCTGGATTACACTCAGCCTCATTTGATGTCATAATGATTTCAGAAGACTATCTGCCTTGCTCTCATTAAATTTGTTATCCTTATGTCCTTTTGGTGATCTGTTGTGAGCCTGCAAGATGTAAAATGCACCAGAAATTTGCCTTACATTTTTATACAGACATTTCCTAAAGGATGATCAGCAATGGATAAGTCATGTAAAGTGGGATGCAGGATGTGAATTTCTTGAAAGTCAGGAGTCAATATATGAGCAGGAAAGAAAGAGCATGAAAGTGAGGTAAAACTTAGGACCAGATCATGGTCGCTGAAAAGCTTGGCAGATTGGAATTTTTTGGAGAAACGTAAAGATGAATAATTTGCAGAATTTTGGAACCTTATTATGGACTCTCAAAAAAGTCCACAGAGAAGCTTAACTGCTAAGCATGACACATAACATCTATATTATGCAAAAGATGTGATAATGATAATATAATAACAATAAGCATAATACAACAAATGACTAGTAAGAAATGAAAAAAAAATCTTAGCTTTGAAGTCTTCATCTGGAATAATTATTTCTGGCCACCTCTGTACAATGACCACCTCTGTAAAATGACCACCTCTGTACAATGACCACCTCTGTACAATGACCACCTCTGTACAATGACCATCTCTCTACAATGACCATCTCTGTATAGTGACTACCTCTTTACAATGACCACTTCTCTACAATGGCCATCTCTGTACAATGACCACCTCTGTACAATGGCCACCTCTCTACATTTACCACCTCTGTACAATGACTACCTCTGTATAGTGACCACCTCTCTATAATGACTACTTCTCTACAATGACCACCTCTCTACAATGACCACCTCTTTACAATGACCACCTCTCTACAATGACCACCTCTTTACAATGACCACTTCTCTACAATGGCCAACTCTACATTCAGAACACCTTTTCTGGAATGACCACCTCTCCACGTCGGTGAAAATAGGGAGGAGAAACAAAGCAAAAAGCTAGAGTGATTTGCGTTGCCACGGAGATTAGAAATGTATGGTATTCAACGAGCATACTCCTATATTCCCTTGTCGACTTGATATATTCAGTACGAGGGGCGTAGCCAGAATTTTTTCAGAGGTAAGCACAGGCCTCCAAATTTGATTATGAAAATTGTCCCGCCCTACCTCCATAAATTACTTGCTTGAATTTTATTTCTTTGAGCAAGCGTTGCAATGCAAGATAGTTATCTAATTCCCCAAGCCCTTGTGCCTTTTTTCTTTTTCAATAATAATTGTATAAATATATTTTTAACGCAATTATGTATACTTGCAGTCTGATAACTAGAAAATATTTTTCTAACATGATGATTACGACATAAGAATTGATGACTTGCTCCGCATTTTTAGCTGGAATTGATGCATGTTGCACGATATTTTTAGGTAAGAGAGCTTGCCTGATATATTTTGGAATTCCCCCAACCTATCAAAAATCAAATGGTTCACTCAGCAAAAGTACTTGAAAGGAAGCAGCACTGATAAGTGACATCAGTGCAGTTAGCAATTCATCTCAGTTTATCACAGATGTGAAACGTTGAAAACTCTGAAAGCGATCCAAAGGTCCCGACGGTACACGATGGAACATAGTTTATTACCTTGCGTGCAACATAGTTGAACTCCATGCCTTGCAATGTTACGTGCAACATAGTTGACCTCCATGCCTGCAATGTTACGTGCAATGTTGCAGTCCGATATTGGAGAAGTAAAACTCGATTCCTACAAGGTGAACACGTTATCAATTCAGCCACGTGTTGCACGAAATGTTGCCGCAAAAAAACAGTTGCAGGAAGAACTACATCATGTTCACAATAGAAAGTAAACTCTTCCCATAATAAGTAAGGGCAGGAGGGGTAAACCGTCTTCAGGAGAAGGTGCATATAAATTGGAAACTGCCGAGAGGATAACTTGGAAAAACATTGAGAAAAAAGGACTCAAAGTCGTCTCAGAAGTGGGTGCGCACACCCTGCACCCCTCCCCTAAATCCGCCCCCGATAAGCCTACATAACATTAAGCCCATAGGTGTGTTTAGGATTCGAGACAAATTTCCTTTCCCTTTTACTTTTTGCCCTCGTTTCCCTACTACTCAGGCTACAAATTCAAATTAAACGAAACCAAATTAAGTGGATATTAAGCTCTCATCTAACAGATTCAGCACACAGTTCCATACTTTGCTGGGGTTCTCCTTGTTCTTTGAGGTACACACTGTATGTATGTGCGCATAGGAGGCTACGCCCTTGACCAGGTGAAGAGAGGAAAGTCGGCAAGTACACAGAATAGAGCAAGCCTCTCGTTTAGAAGACTTCGCGACAGATACAAACAAGTGCCCTCTCATACTAGTAACTGATATAAAATCATTTTGAAAATTCCTGGAGCCGTAGACTTACATATCAATGTTTCAACTCCTTCCGGACTAACCATTTACGTCGAATCGAAGCAAGAAGGAAACAGAGTTCGTATTTCAAAATCCTCGGAAGTAAGAATTAAAATGCCATCAACCTGGTTTGTTCCAAATATAATTGGGCTCGTATTCCACTTGAATGATATTTAATTGCCTGGTACAAGCCGCAAAGACGACGTTTGCTTTATGTCAGGTGGTAGCTTCCGTTCCGCCATGACAGTCTGATTACTCCAGCACGAATCTCGAGTCCTTGGGTCATTCCGTCCTCCCCAATTACACATCGCTTCATTCATCGCGTAGTTTGAAAAAGCCGAGAGAAAATTCCGATCTTGAAATTCTCTCACAGCCCTTTCTGTTCGGAAGTGTTATTTTAGGGTATCTATATCAACAGCTAGGGATGGTGTTCGAGTTTCGTATCTTCTCGTAAACAACTATTTAATTGAAATAAGTTGAATGGTTCGAGTAATCAGTACTGACCAGGCAGGAAACTACCACCTGCCAGCAGACACACAAAAACCTGGAATTTGTTGCGTCTTTTACTGATAAACGTAAAATGGGGTATGATTTCATTTTGCATTGGTAATTAAGTCTGCTGGATTTAGCTTTCCTTTGGGAAACTGCCAAACTTTAATAAACTGAGCAAGACTCAAAATCCCTTATTCATCTTATCAATCACTTTTTTTTTATCCTTCCCGATAATCATTTTTGGACATTCATTTTGGCAGAACCTCATTTCAATTCAGAAAACTTTTTTGTTTTCTTATTATTGAATAAATAAGTTTGCATAAGTTTATGTAAGTTATTTTGCCGAACGCTGCCGTTCCTCGGAACAAAATTCTTTCATCACTCATCAACTGCATATGGCCGGCTTTGGAGCGTATGCGCTGAGCGAATGTTTTCAGTTCTTTGATCTAATCCCTTTGATGTAATCAACTTCCTATCTTGAACGTCTGTAAAGTTTATTACAACTTAAATCTCCTCAGGACTCATTTATCTATGAGTCAAGATAATTATTGCTGAAATTATCAACCTTAGAGCTCTTTATTAGTGAGAATTCTGTTATGTCTCGAGGGCATTTTCATTCAAATGTTGTGCTTTCAAATTCTTCTAAGTTGTACATTCAGAGTGTTTGTAAAACCAACGAAAATTTGCGTGACCAGAAGAGAAATTGAAGCTAATTAGTACAACAAATATATAAAATAGCTTTCATCGCCAGGAGAAATCCTTTAAAGATGCAAGTATTGAACAACTTTTTTCCCACATTCAAAATTAACTTCTAATTCACGCCATATGTTGTGGGTAACTTCAGGTTAGTCATCGAACTGACATGGAGAAATTGTTATAAATATAGTTTTAATTCGATTCGTAAGGAAGTGATATAAGCCGTGTTGAAAGCTGTATATCTGCATTTAATCCAATTCATATGAGGGAACAAGCATGGTTGTAAAGATGGTGTAAATAAGACTGAAGAGAAACTGCTTTTGAGGTCAACCGTTAACTGAATAAATAAGTCGTGTGTTGAATTAGAATTGACCTCTTATCGTTTGAAGTTTAGTCTAGATTTTTCTCGCGATTTTCTTGAAAAAGAAGTGTTTTTCCACACCTTTTTCAGCAGGTAGCATAAATTGAATAATCAGTAATTTGACACATCTTCATTTTGCTCTGGTGTAAGTTTTAGTACCTAGCTATTTGACACGTCCAGATTTTTTCCTAATATTAAATCTGTCATATCTCAGTCTTAGGCCGTCAGTAAAAGTCCTGGAGCGTCTTGACAGTATATTTTACGACGGAAATCAAATGACTCCTGAAAATCGGTGCCTTGCTCATGTACTTCCCCCACATTGCGTGTATGATTTTAAAAATTCAAACCCAATGGCAGACTAGACCTGCCCCAACTTAATTCACCGATAAAGAGAAAGGCCCATTCATAAAACCACTAAAAAAACATAAACCAGAACCACTACGAGGACCAAGACGGAAAACCATCCTTCCGACATTAAGCCGAGGTCGTGAATGGCCGGCGACAAGCTTATATTGCATCACACTTTCCAATGAATGGTTTCCCGATGTTGGACAAGGGTCACAGAGGGAAAATATGGCATTTAAAAAGCTGCTGTTCTAGTTAACGTAGTTATCAGTTTGACGTCATGTAATGTTCAATTCTGATTGGTTTCAAGGCTACGAGATGCCGGTTGGAATGCCCTTTTATTTTACTAGTATTTTACAAAGCGCTAGGCAGGGTTTACTAATGAGATTGGCATGTTGAGAATCGTAATTCGGCATGGTACACTCCCCTTCCTGACAAGAGTTAGTTCAAAAGCTAACAAAACAATCTCAATGCTTTTAAAGTGTCAAAAATCTCTTTCCATATGCAGACAGTTTGTCTATATAAATACGTCTCACCGAAATTTCATTACAAGCGCTTGGGGTTAATTTCATCGCCTGCGATGTGTTTGCATTCCTCTTTATGAATCACGAGTTCTGCAATCCAGAAGATTCAGTTAGTAATGTCGGAAAAGGTCATTGCTAAAAGCTTCAATTTCCCGTTTTCCAAGCGGTTATTCCCGCGGGTTTATTGACAACCAAAAAATGTCTGGTTTTGACATATAATAGCGAATGAAACCTGAAAAGCGCCCTTTAGCTCGAAGATTGCTTGTGGAATTTGTTGCCTTGCCCCGGGGGCTCAGCTCTGCTCTGTGTTTTGTGAACTGAGTGTTCTTCAATTTGAAATCCCTTGCAAGTTTTACCACATTCTCACGCGATGTTTTCATTTGCAACCACTTCTTAAAAGCATCAAGGACATAATGGAAAAACTCCTTTTTCCTTTATAATAAACTAAAAAGAAAAACATTCTCACTTTTTCTGGTGCCGACCTCTATCTGAATGCCAGGAAAATTCCTTTTTTCTTCATCGTTCATGATAAGAAAACCATTAATAATTCAAAAACACTTGTTTTAGTGTAGCAATTGCCACGTTTTCAATTTCACTGGAAAAAGAGCCTCGCTCGAAATGAGCAAACTTTCAGGCCTTTTTCTTCCCGCCATCTGCTCAAAAACCTATTATTTCACATATTGTTCTTTTCTCGACTGAGCCTTCTAAAAATCAATTTACTTTCTCGTCTTTCAGACTAAGTAACAGGTCTTTTTCCGTTATTGCTCTTTCGTTCATTAACAAAAATTTTCTCTGTCTCTCAAATGACAGTTTTTTATCATCGTTAAGAATTACAACGATGCCTCATTAGATATTTTCATTCTTCGTTGCCTCACTTGTCTCGTTTTTCTAGTTTGGCTCAATGTAGAATCTGTTATCCGACGTGATGCCATTAGATCAAAGCATAATTAAGTGACTCATGCCTTTGGCTTAATGACTACGGAACAGCTTGGGGTTTTAGGAGATGAAATTTTGATAGAGCTTTTCATTTTTGAATAATTTACTGATAATTGAGTCCTTGACTTGTCATTGCCTTCTTTCATGATCGCTCGCTTGTCTCAGTCTTAACTCAGACGGATTGTGAATCTCAATCTTTCTTAAGGCTGACTTTGGAAATTAATACTTTTGGAAGGGTATGGAGAAGTCAATGTTATCTTTTATACGACACGCCGAAATAAATTGATTTCTTTTCAAAATTTAATTTTCGGTTTTCCAAAAAAACCCGCATACTTCAGTGCGATAAGATTGTCTCCGACAAGACAGACCGAGCAAATATAATATCATTAGTTTGTGGGCATTTCGCTTCCTTTTTCCCTAATCAACCATTTCTGTATTATTGCTTTTGCTATCAGAAAATAAATTTAATTTTATTTGGGTGGGATCACCTTTTCATTTATAGTTTCCTTGTAATAAAAGTATATACGTTGTTGATGATGTTTATTTTGTGTACTGTTGCTATATTTGGATAACTAATAACTTCAACGCGCGCGCGCGCGTCGGAAAGCTTTCCCGCCAAAACAAGATGGCGGAAACATTTTGTTTTTTCATGTTCCCAGCCACGTCAGTTCCCAGGAAGAAAGATGTATCTCTATAAACCACATTGACTTTGTTCTGTTTTTCAAGGGATTAAAGCTTTTAGGTGACAAAAATTTCAGACAATAAAATTTTTCTTTAATTTGCCGACGGGTCCATTACTGAATTCCTTTGAAAAGGACATAAAAAAATACATAAAATTTTCACTTCTTTTGATGACCAACACCTATTATCGACTCAAAAGCTCTTTAATAATTGTCAGTAGTAAAGTGTATTTTCATCGCTGGAATTCAATAATTTCGTAGTTAATGTACATGTATACAAATCATTGCGTAAAAAAAATTCATCTTTTCATGGCTTTTTCGGTTATTTATAAAAGACGTTGGCGTCAGAAATCCTTTGCTTTTCAATTAAGACTCCGTTGATATTCACGGTAAAGCAACTATCTCAACTGAAATATAGGTTATTTGTATCAACGCTCCCTGGAGCTATTTTTCTTTCAACAGATACTGCAAAATCACGAACTTATCAAAAATTGAAGCAGTTTTGACCATCAAACTTTAGCGGTTTCGTGAGAAATTGGCTTATGTCGTCAATAATGCTTGTTTTAATGTTTTCTTTTCATTAAGTGTGCAATATGCGAGGAAAAAACTATTTTTATGGGCTGTTTGTTTGTAATGTAGCTTCAGACTGTCATAGCCAAGTCACGATCAGAAATCATGAAGTTAAACTAAAAAAAAATTATCCAAAATTCAATTTTTTCGTTTCTTTGAATGTATTTTTCACGCTTGCAGCTGCAAATTAAAGTTATCAATATTGTTTCTGAATTTTTAACGCCATTTGTAATTCAACTCGTTATAATGTATTAAAATTGCATGGATGTTATGGCAATGTGTTTTGTCTCATAAACTTTTCAATAAAGCATTCGTTAGTTAATTTAGCCGTGTCGGTATTGAGTTTTGGACCAAAAGAATTATTTTCTGTAATTTGCTTTCAAAGTTTGTCAGCTGCAGTTGTGTATCTTCATTGAACAAACACTGAAAAACGCGAGGTAAAAGAACCTATTGACATTCTTTATCACCCAAAAAAGCCAGTTGTCATCACATTTACTTAAGTTTCTTTATGAAAGAACTAGTCTGTAAACGCAATTTTTGTCTTTATTCCGAGGTCGTGAACCGATGTTCCCTTCCTTCTGAACAAATGTCTTCTCTTTTAACTCTCTTCTGACGTGTCGCATACAAAATCAAATCTATTTTTCATTTATTTGGACTAAATTTACCGACACTTCATATCCAAATCTCAAAGCAATGAAATTCAAGAAAAGAAAAACACCAGACAATTTCAGCAGCACCGGCACAACGACTGATTGTGGTCGAAAAATTTGATAACTTTGAAGTTTCTTTTCAATGTAATTCTATCTTATATGAGATTCCGTCCATCTCTCGGTCAAAGATCGAATTTTTCTTGACTGAAAAAATACTAAAGTAAAGCGGTATTGCTATTATTTGACAGTAAAGAATTCATATTCGTGAACTCTGAACCTCGATAAGATTCTCTTAGTTCTTTGAGTGAAGTGTTCAAGTAGAGGGAAGTAATTCATTTGCAGAGAAACAGAAATTTAAGATTGTTATCAAGAGAATTATTGTCCCAAGTTTTGGTAATGAAAATTGATATGAACAAAATTGATATCTACACGTGTCTATCGCTAAGTATTGGCAACATGAGAGGGGCATCTTAGTTCGCAAGACTTACAGCTTGCGGTGGTGGTTTTTTGTTTCCATAACAAACAAAATAATTTCACGTCCGAAGTAAGATTCCCTTTTCTCTTTTTTGTTCTGTGGCTTAGCTATGTTTCCGACCGGAAGATTTCCAAATAACATGCATATGACAACATCTAGAGGACAGCCATTTTCATCGTCATCTTTTTACATTTTATTAAAACCATTTCTCACGAACAAATAGCTTATGTTCTAAAAATATTATACATACTAGGATCAGGTAAAAATTTTACAACAAGATGGGAACTTACCCCAAAACACGATATCTTACAAGCAACTAAGGAATTGAAAAGACAGTAATTTCAATTGCAAATCAAGTAATTTGGTTTCCTCGAGTCGCTACTCCTCCCAATGAATAAAAGAACTCGAGATAATAGCATTACTGTTGCGGAAAACGCATTCATTCGCGCGGTAGGAGGGTGAATGATGTTGGTTTTGAACACAGAACGAAACAAAGACTTAGCCACAAGTGGTCGACATTTTTGCTATGTAATGTCATGTTTTTAAAACGCGTATTTTGATGAAAGAAAAGAAGTCGAGCCCGAGGCTACAGTCATAAGGACAACTACCTCGAAACGACATGATATTATGTTAATAGTTGTAAAAAAAGAAACCTTAATGGTGTTCAATGAAGTTGCTTATCTTCTAAAGCAAAATCAAATATTTAGGCTAAGAGTATTCCAAATAAAGAGAAATACACGCAGCCATGTCTTCCACTCCTAAATAATGTTTTAACAATGTACGGAAACCTAATATCCTTTCCGTAATTTCATTATTTTCTGTATCGAGGGCGTACGATTGATAATTTGAAACTGAAATGTATCCAACAAGGTCACTGTTTCGCTCGTGGGAAGCTTCTTAATGATGATAAATATCAGAATTATCGTGAGATGTTGAAGGGCCTTCGTTGGCGGTCACCCCAGTTCAAAGTCAAGCTGATCATTCTCTAAACACCTCTTTTTCTCTCAGCTTAAATCACACTGTCGCCATAGGCGATAGACCACTAGCCTTGCTCTGTTGAAATGACGCATTGTTCGCGGAGCTTGAAATCGACATTGGTGTCGGAGGAATAAGACTTGCGTAAGGATTACCAATCATTTGACTCGGTTGTTGTTGTTGCGCGGCTGGGGGCTTACGAGTCTCACTCGCCGCAGCGAAATCCATCTTCTTTTTCTTCTGTTCCTTCCCAATTCTTTTGTGGTAAAATTGTGACCATGATTTGAAAGTTTTATTGGACCAAATCCACATGTTTGATGTTATGCCGATAATTAAAAGCATAAAGTACTTTACTACGAAGACTTCAGTGTTGGGGCCATACATCTCCAAACAATCGCTGTTCCTGCGGCACATAAGCAGATTAACGGGAGCAAACGCTTTCCACGTTGCAATGTTATTTCGTTCATAAAAATAACATACGATAACACACGTAACGGGGATAATATACAACACAGAAAACACCCCAATCCGTACGATCAACTTCTCTAATTTGTCCGTGTTGGTCTCTTTGTTTTTGAGCACAGTTCGAATGCGGAAGAGCGATATAAAACCAGCCAACAAAAATATTGTACCTACAACTAGATACAAACATAGTGGAGCAATAACATAATTGGACAGGTTCTTTGGATCAGCATTTCCAACGAAGCATAGACCAGTAAGCTCATCAGCGTCGATTTTTCGCATTATTAGTGCTAGTATTGTTTGGATTGCAGGAATAGTCCATGCAATGACATGAAAGTACGTTGCCTTGCGCTCGATCGCTTCTTGTCCCCATTTACGCCCCGCTGCGAGAAACCAGGCCAAAGTCAAGATAACCCACCATAGCGCCGATGCCATTCCAAAATAATACAGCAATAGGAAAACCACAGAGCAGCAAGCGTGGTCGGCCACGTTCATTCCTGATTGAACGATATAAGTTTGGGTCGAGTCACAGATAACACTTTCACGACCTCCAATAATTCTGACGAGATAGCCCAGAGAATACAGGTTGTAACATATGGAGAGAAAAATGATAGGCCTTTCGGGGTATTTAAATCGAGTCGTGTCAATTGCAAACGTTAGTACGGTGATAGTGGTGGATATAAAACAGAGTATGGACCAAACGCTTATCCATATGTTGGCAAACCGTTTATTGTCATCGGAAAAGAGCAGCTCACCTGGGCATCGCGGCACGCACTCTTCGTATTTGCTCACAAAAGTATACTTCTTGTTTAGAGGACCAGTATTGTTTTTACAAGCCAACAAGGCTAAAGTATTTGCTGTTGTGATATTTGGAGCTTTGAAAAAGAAATTATATTCATCGTCTTTGTCGGTGCCTGTTTCTTTTTCTTTCTTTTTGTCTTTCTCAGTCGGAATACCGCCAGCAAGGTTTTTGTAGAGGCTCTCAAACTCTGGCCCCATTCGCTTGATAACATTCCAAATATCGCTATCGTTGATCGGAGTGTGTTTCATGTTTGGTGCAGACATGCAAAGTCGTGATGGATCACTCTTTGCTCTTGGATCATTTTTCTTTGGCAGCCGACTACAGTCCAGCGTGTCAGGCCAGTCGAAGCCAAATCGCCGCATCATAGGCGCACAACCATTTCGCGCTGCCTCACACATCGACCGGCACGCGTAGATCGGTGCATTCACTTCCTTCGTGCACATTGGCGCAAAAACAGAACAAAGAAAAAACCGTAACTGAGGAGCACAATTTACAGCGATCAACGGTTTAAACTCGTGAACTTTCGATCCTGCCTCTTCTTGGTTCTCCTGTCCAAGAAAGTTCGGATATCGAGTGTTGTTGTACCCAAGTCCCGTGCAAAGCGGTATTGTGATCTTCTCGCACTTTCCGCTGTTAGCCTTGTCGTTCGTGGTTTCTTGAGCAACAGTGTTTAGACTATCACTAAATAAAGTTACCGAGAACAAAAAAATCGTCCTTAAGAGTTGATATCTCGGGTTGTAGCTACGAGCGCGCCCCATATTGGCGTTCAAGCTGAGAGTGAACAACCTCCCTTGAGGTCACCAGTCGCGAGATCACAGCTGAAGTAACGAATATAGCTTCCCTCCACCAAAACACACCAACTTCAAGTATGCGGTCTGAACTTCAAAAGCTTCACTACTGATTATGCACGAGTTATTATTTGGCCTATTTCATAAATGCTAGGTATTGATCTTTCATAGCTGTCACCCTTGTCAATTAAGGTACTCAGGATGCGAATTTTTGATTGGTGGAGCGATTCACCCTTAATTCTTCCGCCAATCCAAACAAAAGAAACGAGATTAAAGAAAGCCGAAGTGACTCCGAGATTAGCTTAATTGAAAATGTGATGACACGAACAAGGACTTTGTCACAGCAATCTACACTTGGTGTTTTACTGTAAGCGAGGCGTACAGTGAGAATTCTACAAACCGAGGCCTATATCATTAAGTAATGCACATTTCACCATCTTATTAAAACGCGCTTAGAGTCTGTTCTACAATTATCACTTAACCCTTGGCTGACGGGAAAACCGTCTGCTTGGCTCACTTTAATCTAGTGCTTATGGCTAAGTCATTTCTAAGAGTATCAGAAGAAGTGGAAATCACTTACTGCTCAAGAGAGGCACTCTTTATTTCGACTAGAGTTCATTTGGACGGCTATAAATATCGAGTTCTCGTGGGCTCGACCCGCGGACTCGTATTTCTTGAATAATATTTTGGTTTGGTGCGCCATCATTGCAAAGAAAACAAGCTCTTAGGTTCAATTAGTCAGACTAGACCATTACCACGCTCCAGTGCGCTAATGATATCAGATCATTGTCGCAGCAGTGCTCAGAGAAATTATGAGATTATTTGTCAGTAAGGCTTAACCGCTTCCAAGAACCGCTTTCTCAAGTACCAGAGACTCTTCGAATGAAACTTGAAGCGTTCGTTGTTGTAGAGAGTTCTTTTTGGAGTTCACAAACGAGTTTTCCGGCTGTGTACACACGTTTGAAAGCGATGGCTTTATTCTTGGCGAAAGGTCGCGATTACAATACCCTTAATAAAGGGTTTTATTCTTTAGTCTTGTTTGAATAGTCTATTTACAAAAGCGACAGTGCTATCCTGGAATTTGGTTCGTATTGATCCCCTCTTCCTGAAACCATACAACGAAAAAACAGTGGCTAAAGCCCTTCATTCCAGTAAATGAGTGTTTTTTTTAATAAATGGATTAAAAAAATTTATCTGGCTTTTGTTTCTTAGGTCGTATATCATTGTGTTGTCTAGGCTATCAATGAACAAGCAAAAACAAACGTGCTTATGTAGAACGAAGCACAATAACTACTTTTGCATAAAACATGAGCTAGTTCATTAAGGGAATTAACACCAAATAGTAAGGAGAAAAACATAGTTAAAGCCGTTATCTTGATCTGTTAGATTCTATCTAGTGGTGGAACGCTGTTTTCGAAGATAAAGAACCGTCTTTCCGCAGCAAAATTGGGTTATCGTTATATTTATTGATATTATTTCGCATAAATCTTTTTCGTGTAGAAATAATTCCCTCAACTGAATCCTCCTCCCAAAATTACCAATTACACTGTATCCAAGCTTTCCTTAACTCATGTACTAGCTACTGTAGTATTTAATATTTTATTGGATATTTGTCGCTTTTCAGTTTCGTTTTCTATAAAAAAAATATTAACGAAAAACTTCAGTGCTGCCATAGTTTTGACGGTTGACAGACATGGAATTTTTTTATCAAATTTTGCCTACTGACTCGCTCAGACAACTTTCACTATTTTTCACATTTAATGATAGATCAAATAAGCAGAAAATTTCTGCTTTGATATAGAGTATTTCGCTTTCGCTTTTCTAGTGTGTTCAACCGAGAGATTTTTGTAAGCTTTCAAATAAGATTACTTCAAGGATTTCTATCTTCTTCCTCTTCTTTGTAACCAAAATCCATCAGATTTCCTGTAATTATTTTCGAAGTCATCGTTTAATTGTATAGCTACAATTCAAATTAATTTTAGAAATAAACTGCCTTAACAATATGTTTGTTGACAGTTTTTCATGTAATTTTTTGTAAGTTATATCTAAACATACTTTCATTGTCTCTATAGTTCTAGGCAGACAAGAAGGCAAAGTAACAACGCCTCACTGTGGGGTGTCGACCCAAACTCATCAGTCCCTCCGCTGTGCCATCCATGTTCTATTGAAAACGGCTCCATGTTTGTTTATACTTGCTATCGGTAATGATTTCCGGATTTTAACTCTACAAAGACGCGATATTCCTTTGTAATGGCACGATTCGCCATCAAATTTTACTTTACACCAGGAAAATGAGATTTTGATCATTTTTCTAATGGCAAATGCCTGTAAATTGAAATATCGTTTTGGCTTTTAGCTTGTTTTTTATTTGATTCTTATCGTGTTTTCGTCTGGGGCGCGTTTCTTAAAGATTCCTTTCAAACATTCACAAAGTGAAATCAAATTGACTAATAGCCTCTTCTCTCCGCATTTTCCGTCCCGCCATTCATCCGATCCATATATTTACTCTGTACTTCTGTACAATGGTCACCTCTCCACAACGCTCAGCAATTGATTCGTTCCATACGTTTACTCGATCAATATTGAAACCTCTGTACAACGACCACCTCTCCAAAACGGCCAGCATTTTCCGTCCTGTACTGCGATCACCTCTCCATAACGATAAGCAGTTTCCGCCTCGCCATTCATCCGATCCATACATTTACCAAACCTCTGTACAACGACCACCTCTCCACAACGGTCAGCAGTTTCCGTCCTAATGGCCATTCATCCGATCCATACATTTACCAAACCTCCTACAACGACCGCTTTTCCACCTGTACAATTTGTACCCCAGCTAGACGTTGTGGTGAGCTAATAAAGAGCTAATAATCTTTACCGACTCATGCGCACTACATGCTGTTGTGGATGTAACTGACGTTCAATTGATTTGTGGCGTCGGAAATAACAAAGGGGTTTATGAGTCATACTCAAAATGTATTTACTGTATTTACGATAACTTGGGTCAGAAGAAAGATGGAGAAACCTTTACATTCAATTTTTTTCCATTCAAAATATTCATTTTAGAGGCGACATTTGTATCAAATAAGAACTGAAATACGTTGAGAAATGATATACACATCTTACGAGCAGTACATGATGACTGAATCACTATATACATTTACCATAAATATGCAAATATCGAGCTTCGGCTCCTTGTGACTGAGTCAGTGTTTGTGAGAAGAGAGAGCACATTATTGAGTCTGTGACAAGCACTGCAAAAGACTGAGCAATACATCTGCATCTCACTTTAATACTTTGCTACGTCAAAAACGCAAAGGGTGTGATCAGCGGCCCGTTACATATAAGTATAAACAATAGTTAATGACTTTTTTGAATTCCCTATAGTATAAGGAAAAATACTGCAAGCCAATTTCCTTGATATGATTTACATTGTTAATGGTCTTTTTCGGTAAATACGATACCTAAAATAAGCATTACTGGGACAATTTTAATGATCTGACTTGTGTCTCTTGAGCACATCTTGCATCTTGTCGCGATTTCGACCGGATCTTTAAGTTGTACGATTCTCAATTGCTTTACCAAACCGTGTTTAAAGTCCTTGTAATTTAAGAAGAAATGTATTTTGTCGCGTTTTCGACCGGATCTTTAATTTAAGCCCCAAGATTCCATCCTGAGATAGACGATATGGATTTGGTCTTCTGTTTCATCTGATTTCACACGGTTCCGTGCGATCAGTAAAATGGTTTTCTGGTGTCTTCTGTCCTGCCTTAAGCAGTAGTTACTCATCCTAAGTAAATCTAATTTGCGTATCGATTTGTGTGTCGGTAAGGCCTTTAAATCTTTAAAACGTTGCTTAAGTTAATTCCCTGATGCCGCTTGGCAAGCGATACTTGTCCGAAATTTTATCGATAGGTGTTAAGCGGTTCTTCTGATAAGAAACGTTTAACTGTTGTTCCTTGGGAAAGCGTCAGTAAAGTGTGATCCTGTTTTCACACAGGATCGTTTTTAGCTCTTAAGCCATTTACTGTACTTTGAAAAGAGACAACTGAAGAGACAACTGAACAATGTCGGAAAGAACACCTGGAGAGAAATTTTGATTCGCCGCCTTGTAGAGCGGACAAGAAACAAAACTGAGTGTTTTCGTGTAGGCACAAGAACTAAGATGGGAGCGCGTAAGCTGTGAGCGGGAAAAATGAAGTTTGAACGCGCGCGCACGAAAATAAAGAAAAACACAGGAAATCATCAACTTTCAAAATCTACTGAAAACGTGACATCTCTATTTTCGCACTATTTGGGATTCCTGTGGGATTCTTGTTCGAGCTTTTCTCTTACCTAACTAGCGCCTAGTCCCTCTCTATCAGCAACATAGGAAACCCAACATATATAAAAATTCAAATTCTCAGAGACGCCTGCGGAGGAGGCTAGACGGAAGCAATAATTGACGAGTGTATTTTTATCACTTCATCATGCGCTGTATTTCCGCAATATAACTTTGTTTTATTTGTATTTAAGCCGCTAAGTGATTGATGCGTCGAAAATTGGGGCTCATACCGGCCCCCTGGGTCGCGAGGTAGCTTCCTGTTCCCTGGGGGCACCGCATGGTATAAATGACAAAACTCTGTCGTATCTGTTTACGAGACACTTGAAATTATCATCAAGGCCCCCTATGATACATGACTGTTAAATTTCCACCGGGAAACCACAGGAAGCCCAAGCTATGTGGTAGTGTGTTCTTCTAACTACATCAGTTTAGAACAAGAGACCATAATACTGAGAGAGAAACTGGGAATAGATGTGCGCGCAATGTGCTTGGCGCCTAAGGTTATTTTTAGTAACAGTAAGTTGACGCAGACATCAATCCGCGAGTTTAGCACTCTTAGTGGTTCTTGTTTTGAATCAAAAACCTCAAGGCCTTCCTGAAATGTTTGTGTAATTGTTTTCCTCAAAAAGCAATTTCAGCCGATTTGGTTGACGTTTAGCCATTTTTTGCTGTTTTACTAGACAATCGGACCTCGCTAACACGGGCATCAAAAGAAAGCATCCTTGTTAGCCTTATTTCCTAATCAAATTAATATTATTTCTGAACGTCAGTTCTTAAAAAGGCTTTCAATTACTTATGTCGAGGAATCAACAAACAATCAATTAAAGTGTCTATGCGGACTTCCATTTTAGAAATAGAAATTCGCATGACTGATCACGTGACAATAAATTCAAGTCGAGGCTGGGGTGGATAATATATGCAGAAGCAAGGATGGCACAGTTGGTTAGTGCGCGGCCTTCGGTGCGAGAGGTCCCGAGTTCGATTCCCAGTGACTTCACATCCTTGTTTCGACTTCTTTCCTTTCCGTGTAGCTTTAATTAGCTTTAAATACCCGTAAAAAGGAGCACTTGATGGATAGAGGGGGTAGAGGGCGCATCCTTCGAAAGCTTAAACACAAGTCTCTGGCTCGGGAGAATTGGGCACCACTCCCCACTCTTCGAAGTAAAATAAACTAACCAAACTTTAATCTTTTTTATATACATTCAGTGTATTTTATCCACCCGAGCCTCGACTTGAATCTATTATTTTGAAGTCAAAGCGAATAGGGCTTCATGGCGGTTCTAAAATTAGCTCTCGTAATACTGAAATTTAAATGAAAAGAATAAGACGAAACATGAATTAATTATCATTGAACCATTGCTTATTTTCAAAAAAACTGATCTATAAAAAAACAAACTGCAGAAATCGAACTCAAGCAAATGAAAAATTTGGTGTTTTTTTCCTGATATATGGTTCTCCACTTTTTGGCAATATGGGAGGAAACCTCCTCGGAGACCCGGGGCGTCTCGGACATTCATAAAACCGGTCAGTCCCTTCTTCCTCTTGCCCTGCCTCTCCCCAAGCTCAAGCTCACGCGACTTGACCGAAATGGAGTATGGGTAGGAAGCAAAAGCGACATGACCGAAAAGGAGTATGGGTAGAAGCAAAAGCCCACTCCTTTTTTGCTTCATCAAGAAATGAAGGGCTTTCGTTTAAAAGGACGAAGCAAGCTAAAAGTCAATTGTCGTGTTGGTATTCGTGTGATTGCCATGTGGGTAAAGCAAGCATAAACTTCTTATAGAAAAGCGATCACATTTTATTTACAAAAATTATAAATATAGCCCTATTTTACTGTCATTGAAATTACAGTTTTCCACTTCCTGTTTTATTTCATTTTTGTTTTATTAGCTTCGCCTATAGGGGCACCGCAACGGCCATGCGAATTATAGTGGAATCAAAGTTGATGTTCGCATTGAATCGTGGGACTGATTCGGGGAACCGAATAGACTGGTAGGAAGATACATGTCAACACCTATTTGTTATCAAATTTTTCGGGTCTTCCTTTGTTTTGCAGGGAACACAAAGCATAATGATAGTAATAATAATACTAATAATAACCTTCATTTGGGTAGCAGATAAAGACTGGTGTCTTTTTTTCCACTTTGACTCTTAGGACAAACAAAGCAAAGAAGAAATAACTGTGCAGGTTAACTAGCCCACACGCTGGTGAAAAACGCATTGCGCATGTTCGAAAATTTGGCGGGAATTCGTCGACGCGTTCGTGTTTACAAATAAAAGTACCGTCCATTCAACTGTCGTGTATTATGCGAATTTCTCGTGTATTATTTGACCAGGGAAAGAGAACAACTAAACCGACGTTTTAGGGAAAAAATAAGCACTAACTTTTAACGGACAGCCTTAACTTTCAAGATTTACTAAACCTCCAATGGTTTTGTTTAAATCTTCCGAGCATGCGCAATGCGTTTTTCACCCGTGTCCATGTACCTAGTTACAGAGTATGAAACAATACCCCAATACAAAGAACGCAAACTCAGAATACATCTAGCTATAACACTAAACCATATCTCCTGCACTTATCAAAACAGCGCCATGATTCAACACGGTCCCACATCCAAAATGAATGAGTACGCACCTCAGTAATTCTAATCTTTATCTATTTGTGCTTTCGAATAGATATTATATGAAAGGACGCATTAATTGACCGAATGTGAAATTATTTAGCAATTTAATATATGTACGATACGCAAGTCTGTACGTACAGTATGATACGTATGTACGTTAAAGTCGGCGGTCAGCGGTATTAATTTGAGAACTATGACGTCATGACAGCGGTGTAGAGGATATGAGTGACGTCATTGAAATAAAGGTCTAGCGGACCAATCAACGTATTCTTTCTACCTTATTTAGCCATCAACACAGGAATCCCAATCATTTTCTTAGGGACATGTACAGATCATCAATAGGAAAGAGTTTCGCACAATCCATTCCAAAGTGGTTTTCCAGTCTGTGTCGATTGATTTCACAAAATCTGGACAAAAATGAATATAAAACAATTAAATATAGATTGAAAAGTGTGACAAATTAGCAAAGCAGTGCTATACAAATACTTCGTTTTGTTACAAAAACTGAGTTTTTGAACTAGTAGTTGAATGATTTGCGGTAGCCTGAGTACAGTCGTTTCCCACCCCTCCCTTCCCCCACGGAAAAAATCGGACGTTCCTTCCCCGATTTTTCCCCGTAGTGGGGAGGGAGGGGGGATATTTGTATGGAGGCCGGGACAAGAATGCATTTACTTTGCGTTCATATGAGTCTTTCCTACATGACGTTCTTTTCGCCCCGGGTTACCTGAAAATCGTCTCTAGACAACTCAGTCCAGAGAAAGATCAGAACGCTTTTTTTTCTCTCTCTCTCTCTCTTGTGCATAGGGGGCTGTTTGCGCGCGATAGTAATCGGCTTCGAAAATATGTTACGTTCACATTTGAAATGAATAAGGATAAATTTGAAAATATTTCTGTTCTTCCCTTAAATGATTCTAGACTCTGACGAGACAAAGCAAATTTGAAACACCGATCAAAAAGTGTTTCTTTTTACTAAGGTTTCGGTCTTTACTTTTTCGCTTTTCCAGTACTCTTTTCTACGTTTACACTTTTCAAAATTTACTTTTACTCGATGAAGTATATATTTTTTCCATTTATTTATAGTTTCTATTTATGTATCTATACTCTAAATAGTGGTAATAGTTATTATTGTATCAGCATGAGTATTAATAAATCAATATTGCGTCATAAATACTACTATTAGCTAGGTTGTTAGAAGTTGTAAGAGATATTGAAGATATTGTAAAATTGGACTTGGAAGAACTTATTTCAAGATTGAAGGATGCAAATTATAGCATAACAACTATAAGAAATTCATAATAAATTGTAAGCAGTCCTCTGTTACTGGCACCCTACCAATCACTTACTGACACGGGCCTCACAAACCACTTTCTGACACCTTACCAACCACTTACTGACACCTTACCAACCACTTACTGACACCTTACCAACCACCTACTGGTACCTTACAAACCACTTACTGGCACCTTACCAACCACTTACTGGCACCTTACCAACCACTTACTGACACCTTACCAACCACTTAATGACACCTCACCAACCACTTTCTGACATCTTACCAACAACTTACTGACACCTTACCAACCACTTACTGACACCTTAGCAACCTCTTACAACCTCACGCCTTTCCAACCTATTCACTTACAGACATTGCAGCAACAATCTATTGTCTATTTACATTTTTATCTATTTTCACTTGCTTGACTGAACAAGTCTTATCAGCTCAATTCAAAACATTTCTTGCATTTTTTTTATCTTAAAGACCTGGTTAAGTCGCTTGCTGTTGATCTGGCAAAGTCTAAAGAGAAAAACAAATATTCATAATCTAGGCAAACTGCTTAGAAAATCACATCAATGGGGCTGTTTTCCACCTCAAATCAAATTCTCTTTCAATCTTTAAACACATTATTTCAGCACAAAAAGTGGAGACAAGATTTTCGTTTTAGAGGGCTTTCAGTGATAACCTGCTTGCCAAACAGAAAAATGCTTGTGTTATTTGAGTTGCAAGTAAATGAGACGTTGTGCAATACAGAAAGTTACTTGCTAAACAGCAAAATGCTTAATTGTTACACACAATACCAAACGAAATGTTGTGCAATACAGAAAGCTACTTGCCAAACAGCAAAATGCTTATTATCACATGCAGTACCAAATGAAATGTTATGCAATACAGAAAAGTACTTGCCAAACAGCGAAATGCTTATTACACACAATACCAAACAAAATGTTATGCAATACAGAAAGTTACTTGCCAAACAACAAAATGCTTGTCATTACATTCTTTACATGCAGTACCAAAGAAACGTTATGCAATTTAATTATACAGAAATTTACTTAAATTGCCAAACAGTAAAATAGTGAAGTTACATATATGTAATGATTACAGCAAGTTACAAAGTACCTGATAGATTACTTGATTAATAGTTTAAACATGAATCATCAGTGATGGTTAATACATTTACAAATACAAATTGGAAGATCTGACTATATGTCCACATGAATAACTTCTAGTAATCCATAAATACATTGTATATGATACCAAAAATTGGACTTATTTTCTCGAGGGTAAATTTTCTCTGGCTATAGTTCTATGAAATGTGGATAGCACATACACCTCTTGCTTGACTTTGGCACTGATAAACAATTGCATGGTTAAGTGATTCTTTTGTTTTACTAAGCCAAAGGGAAGCAAAGCATAGTATATATACATATTATTGGTAGCTTTATACAAAGGGTCTATTGGATAAATCCTTATCCAATGGATAAAATGATGGCATCTTCCAGGATAATTATTTATCAAATACATATATCTACCAATTCTTTTTGCAGTTGGTGATGGTATCTGACTAAAACAATGACTCCTTTAAATTTTAGGTCACCATTTCTACCTTTAGGTAAAACACTGAGCTGCTTAAATTTTAAACAAGCTTCATGCTGACTACTTTCATTTTCCAACACTAGTCAGAAAGGAGTGGATCCAGGTTTATCCTTCAAGAGGGGGTGCAGCATTATAGTAATCAGAACACACCCCTGCACCCAGCCCCTCCCCTAGATTTGCCCCTGTATCAAGAACTCATCTAATTTCTTGAGACAAGTGGATGGTATTGCTATAACTATAGTACATGAATATAAGCTAAATTAGTTGTAAGTTTACAGTGACTTGCCCCAAAAAATATAACATGCATGTACAAGTACATCCAGTTATCATGATGTACAGTATAAGAGACATGTAGCTTTCTCAATAACGTTTTTGTAAAAAAGATAAGAATAATGTTGGATTGGAAATTCTGGTGTGTTTGTTTGTTTTTAATTTGTTTATTTGTTGTTTGTTTGCTTGCTTGCTTGCATGTTTGTTTGTTTTAGGTTTGTTTGTTTGTTTGTTTTCTCAACCTGACTGGAAATACAGTCACTTTCAGAGTAGTTGGTTAAGGTTGTGTTGCCAACTGGCTAGTTTTGCCAAGAAGAAGTAATAACTACACAAGTAACAACTACACAAAGAAAAATAAGACTTTGGATGATTTTTCCTTAAAGTGTTCCACTAAATTATCAAATTGTCAGCTTATTTTATCTCTAAATTCACCAATTACACACATAATTTTTGTACCTTTTATGTGTAATTTTGTTGAGATATTTCCAGTAGGATGGACGCACAGTCTCAACCTCAAAAACACACTGCAAGATAAATGGTACATCATAACTTACTACTCTGTTAAATAAAGCAACACATTATGCCATACTCAGGAAGCCATAGATTGGCTGTCACTCATTTGCCATGCCCATAAATTGAAAATATCTCAGAGTGGAATTAAAATGTCTGCTCATATTTTTTCAGAAAACAAAAGTAATTTTGTTTCTTAATGGAGGTTACATGTAGCACAAGATGAAAGGAGAAAAATTACAATGACTATTTTGAATTTTAGTTGAGTTTCAAGTTCAAAGTATCCTGGGTGCACTCCCCTCCCCCCTAGGGACCAAAAGTCCAAGCTGCATTTCTCCACAGACATTAAATTATCATTAAAGAAATGTAACTTAACACAAAAAAAATCATTTTTTTGCAGAAAATCAAGACTTAGCGACCTGAGAAATCTGACTGAAATTTATGACAGTCTGAGTTTTTGGGGGCCTTTATCACCCCAAATTTATTCCTTGTAAGACACTTACCCCATGGAATACCATAGCTGTACTAATAGTATAGATCAATATTGCGGCATAAGGAATTACAGGAACCATTCCTTGTTTAATGCCTCTTTTATACAAAATCTAAACAACAAAGACATACAGATATTAAGATGACAGTTGGTAAATATCATGGGGAAGGAGATAGATCTATTAGGCTAAAAATATTGTATACAATGTACATGTACGCCTTCCACATAAGCAGTCGGCAACCCTTGCTCCCTTCCCCTAACAAACTCTACAGTTTTTAGCTCCAGCTCCCACAAGCAGACATGCACCTCTCAACAGTGAACACCAATTCTGTTCCCAAGGGTGTCCGCTTTATAACCTCCATACAATGGTCACCCCTCAACAATGGCAACAGCCAACTATTATTGAGTCCCCCAGCTAAGTTCCAAAATAACCTATTTGCAATAGACAATGAAAGCAAACTTCTGTTGAAACCTATTTTGTTGCACTGATTACAATTCTTGACAAAGAGGTTTAAAGTCAAACAGAAGGGTCGTATGTTAGAAAACTGTAACAGATTAATGTGTCTCCCTCCTTAAATTAAGTTATTGTATTGTATTGTATTGTAAGGTGGAAAAAAAGGTTGGACATTGTGAAAAGGTAGCTGTTTGTAGAAGTTTGACTGTACAAACATTGGAATTCTTGCAAAAATTATACAGTAATAACAAAGATTAATAAATACCTCTCCTACTTTAGAAGCCAAGTAAAGTGCTATTGTTGAACTACGATAAAATATCATGGACAAACCAGATAGACCACCTACAAATAAATTATAAAAGGGTGAGCTATGAGCTAAAATCAATGAATCACTGGAGCATGCAAGTATTTTCAAGTTTCTACAATAATTCTTATCATAATCTATATCACTAGCTAGTCTGTCATCTTTAATTGTGCTCAATTCATTCTGGAACTCATGTTAACACAGTTACCAAGACAAACATTAAAACTCTCACATCAGATTGTCACTGACAGTAATGTTGTTCTTTAGTTGGCCAGTGTTGGCCATTTTTCACCTTTTTTTACATGTACTGTAAGTTTACAATTAATGTTTGGAAAATGCTCCGTGATTGGATTTAGCAAGAGACTGACATAACTAGCTGTTATTTAGGCCTTTGATAATGTAGCTCTATAGCTGGGACTTGATCCTCAACTACACTTAGATAGGCTGTAGTTGTGACTAACTATGCTACCAAAGATGTGAAGGCTGCTCTTATGTAAACGTGAGACCATACTACTGTATATACAATCATTGCCAGAATTGTTGGCACGATATTGTCGTGATGAGATTGGCTCCCCCCGTGCCCCCTTTACAATGTTGCTGTGAAAATCCCGACACCTACCACTCGGCAATCAGTCCGAAATACCTTTTAACTAGCAGCAACATTGTACAGGGGGGAGGGGGGTCCAATAGTACTGCCACAAAGTGTACAATTGTAGAAATGTCCGTTGAATTCACATCGTGCCAACTAATTTTGGCAAGGATTGTAGTTCTCCTATTTGGCCCAATTAAGACTCACCTGCCACTAATGCATTCATACTGTCATGCTTTTTCCTATACCAGGCCAATAAATACTCGACAACCTACATAATACAATGAATTGATCCAGTATATACCTTCCGAAGAGTGAATGGCAGAGAGAGAGAGAGAAGGAGAAAAGAAGAGAAAGGAAAGAAAATGTCTTCTAAGCAAGCAACACAAAGAATTATTTTGTTGAGAATGGATAGATAGATAGATGGATGGAGGGGAAGGTGAGAGGAAGGAAGGAAGGAAGGGAGGGAGGGGGAGAGAGGAATATAGAGGAAGGAAGAATAAGACAAAGTAAAGGAAGAATGGCAGGAGGGGGAAAGAAGCTGGGAAGGAAAGAAGGAAGGGAGGAGGGGAGGAAGGGAGGAAGAATAAGACAAAGGAAGGGAGAAAGGGGGAGGGAAAAGGAAGTATGCAATACAGAGTGAGAAAAGAAGGATGGATGATCAAAAAGAAGTATTTAGCAGGGGCGTATCCAGAATATTTCAAAGGGGGGGTCACACTTTCCATTTTCCACCAAAGGGGGGTCACACTTCTAATTTCTCAATCTTTCTCCAGTCAGATTCTTTTATTTCTATCATCTTTTTGTTTTCACGGGCACCCTGGGACCCCCCTGGATACGCCCCTGTTTAGTAATGCTTACCTTAAATATCCCTACATAACTACCTAAAAATAATCCACAGTGAAAATTTTCTGGATGGGATAAAATCTTCATAAAAGAACCTAACATTTAAAGAATAATTAATTATATTAATACCCTTTTTCAAACTCCATTAATTTGAATCTCAAAACTACAAGAACAGTGAAGGTAATATCTGAGCAAATTCTAAATTCTCCTCAAAATTTCTTGAATTCCAAAGCAGAATTCACGTTGATCAAAGATTGCTAAAATCTCATTTTTTGCACGACTTCCTCTATTACATGTATAAAGAAGCCTTCTACTTGAGAGTTAGGACAGAATAGTTACAATTAAAGCAAATTAATCAGAGACTTCTGTGTTAATGTATACATGTGTATGTACCTGGTTTTCTGAATAATGTTGGTATTTGAGTAAGCAGTTGCAATCCATAACCTACAGTAAATGCTTTTAGACTTTGCTGTACACTGAAAGAAAAAAGACAAGAAACTGTTTAGAGTGCTTACAATATATCCGTGAAAAAGTTAGCAAACTAAATTGTACTAAATAGCGCGAAATCCTTTGTTTTCTATTGTTTAATTAGTGCAAATTAGTGCAATTTCTTACAAAGTTTTTCACGGATATATTGTAAGCACTCTAAAATAATGCTGAGACGAAAATTATCTTTTTTGTCAAAAGAACCCTGAGATATACAACTGTGAAAGATACAAGGTTGCCTCTGCTTTTTACATGATTCACTTATGATGATGATGACAACGATGATGATGAAGAGCAACAGTGATCAGGTACGACGTAAATTTACAGTATGGAACACAGATGATGACAAAGACGATGATGAAGAGCAACAGTGAACAGTTACAATGTAAATTTACAGTATGGACACAGTAACTGGGACCACTTGAACAAAACTAACCAATCAAATTACTAAGTGAAAAAAGCTAATCAGTCAAAACAACTACTTTGCTGGAATATGATTGTTTTTGGAGCACTCCAATTAAGAAGACAATTTTTGTTGGAATTTGACTGTTTTCAGGTGCAATCTAGTTTTATTCAAGTGGTCCTGCACTGTAGTATCCTCCATTGGTCTAACAATATCTCAGTCATGGAGCAAATAGACAAGTATCATTTAATATTTAATTCACCACATTGAATAATAATAATATTAATGGTAATAATAATATCAATATTTCTTACCAGTCCAAGGACAACTCTTTTCCTATTCTAAAGCAACCTTGTGGAACTCCATGATGTGTGTTAGTTAAACCTACTATGTCTTCAGGTCTCTTTGTTCCAATAAAAAACCTGACAAAAGAACATTCTTATGGTAAACAAAAATTGTTCTGGAGTCTTCTGGAATTCCAGTAACTGATCCAGAATTTTTCTAGTAACAACACAGATTTTTCTGGCCATAATTCTGGTGGAATTCTGGAATTCTCTACTAAGAGGACCATGCCAGAACTCCAGCAATTAATCTACTTCTACTAGAGTACATGCCCATTTCGAAACCTCCATTTCGTATGACCAGGAAAATGGTACCATACAGTCATGGTATGGTTACGGCAGGAATTTCAAAGGTTTTTATAGACATCATGGCACTGACATGGTCACTGTATGGCATGGTAACCTTCCCACTCATACAAAATTTGCTCTTCAACTTTACATTGTACATTACCTAATGAGGGACTTGAGGGCTCCTCTCTTTAAACCATCTTCTTTTCTAAGATAACAAAATGTCTTTAGTTAACACAAAATTTGGCTTTCTCACATAGTGTGTCATTCTAAAATATTATTCTATTTTATTATATGTACAGTTGTACTTACCTATGCAGATTCATCATAACAGCTGTTGTTAAACAGAAAAGCCAAACCTGTGAATAAGAATGAACAATTTGATTACATGCAAACATGAACTCTAGGTCTCAATCAAGGTACAGCACAGTTCAGGTACGGATCCAGGATTATCTTCAGAAAGGGGGAGCATACATACCTCACCCAGAGGAATAGTGATAATGAGACCACGTTTCTTTAATCCATTATAGACCATCTCAATTGCCTTTAAGTGGAAAAACAACAATTTTAGATGTACATATAAAAGGAAGGAGCCACTATATAATATATTAGGGTGTTATAAGGACTGTTCATAATTTATGGGGCGGAGGGGGGAGAGGAGAGAACATTTTCTTACTGTCTCCCCCCCCCCCCCCCCAGAACAAGTGTGATATTTTTAGATGCCCCCCCCCCCCCCCCTCCTCTAATAGAGAACAGATTCCACTGCAGTATTCTCTAGAGATTATAAAGGCACTGCAGTTATGGCAGGAATTTTGAATGTTTTTATAGACAACACGGTACAGCACAGTTCATTTCACACTCACACAAAATCTGCTCTACATGTACGTGTAGGTAGCCACTTACATTGTTAAACATGTATAAAGCTAAAATTCCTTGTCTCTCTTTTCTTTCTACATTGATTGCCATAAATGATGACATAATCCCAGGAAGAAATGCCATGGTTAAAAAATAGAATCCTCCTAGAATTTTTCTGGAAAAAATTAATTACATGTGTTAATTCTGAAGGTAAATAATACAGTTTTCTCTTCCTAGTGGATTCAAAATCTTGAAAACAAAAACTTTATAAATATAAATTTGTCTCCTAGCCCCTCTCAATGCAATATTGTATACAACACTATATGTGTGACATGGTGTAACTGTGTTGCATGCAATATAATTTGCAGGGAATATTACAACATTTTGTGAAAGCCTTTAACATACTGTATATTACCTTGTTAAACAAACTCCAGCCACAAATCCACTACCATTAATGGCTATTGCAAGTGAAGATTGTAAAATATCTTGGAAAAACTTTTTAGCAAAGTATTCAAACTTTTCCTTCCTTAGCAAAGCTGCCACCTAAAAGAACAATAGTAAATGATATCTAAATCATCAATAAGAATGCCTAGTAGCAATTGCAGAAAGTTTGATTCTAAGTGCCATGTAAGTCTGGTGGAGGGAGGGGGGGGGGGGGTATTCAGGCAAGGGGTGGTATTTGATAGTAAACATTTGCCCCTGGGTTGGGACTTCTGGGGCGGATCCAGGATTATCTTCATGATCAGAAGGGGGTGCACGGTCTTCAGGAGGGGTGCATTATCATATACATGTAAATTGGAAACTGCCAAGAGGATGTTTTGGAAAAATATAGAGAAAAAAGGATTTAGATGTCTAAGGAGGGGGCGCACACCCCCCTGCACCCCTCCCATAAATCCACCCCTTGAACTTTGATCACAAACTCTGTCCATTCCTGTGTGTCGGAATATTTGATTTGAGAGTTTGGGAGACCTGTGGTAAGCTTTTATGAGTGGTCACTGCAGACTGCATAGTGAAGGAGAGGAAAAGATCAGATTTAAATGCTGATTAGCATACAGTTTGATTATTTTTTATCTATATATTTTTTTATTTATAATAAAGTTTTTAATGCTCTATTGTCCTTGCACAGTATGAATATTAAAATGTTACAGCTAGCTCTTCAAAAACTGTTTTATTTATCTGGGATGGGGTTGGTTTTAATGTGTTTGACAACAATCATCTTCCCCTGGGTGGGGATTTTTGTACCATTTGATTGACAATATTTCCCCCATCCTGGGGCATTTGAAGTTTTAAGGGATTTTTTTATTTGTATTGATCCGACCATGGTTGATCAACTATGATCCGATCAAGGAGGCCAAGGATGGGTGTCGAAGGTTGACTGGAAAATGGACAATCGTTCAAAAATCCTACCTCAAATTTATAGATGTTGAATAAAAATAATTTTCAATTCAGCTAAATTATCATCATATTTATATTTTAAGACTATATATGGAGAAATTTCCCAAGCACGAGTGCCAGTCAGAGTATTAGGCTAAGTGAACCACGACAAAATTAAGCTTAATTCCAAGAATATTAAAAGCTAAAACAGTCATGTTTTTCAAGCACTAGAATTTGCAAATGTCATGAATGGAAAATTTGAGATCTGAATTGCAAACTTTCAGTTTCTTAGATACTTACCAAATAAAGAGGTGGATAGATCTTGAAAGATTCTTGCATGACCGAATAAAATACATCAAACGACCCAAAGAAGCAAGATGGCGTCCAAGTGTGGCCAACTTCATAGCAAGAATCGTCACAAAATGTCGGAGCTAGAATACTGATTAGAGCCTGAATACTTGGGGAGATGTCAGACATTTTGCTCTGTAAGATCAGTGTGAATTAAAGTAGGATCAGAGAGGAGAACAAGTGAGAAGCCGAGACATGATTGTGAAATCCTAACAAGTCACCAGTATTATGGCGCGACACGAATGCGTGACATGAAATTGCGTTACGATGCACTTACCACAGGAAGCCCATAAACTAACAAACTGCTGCTTGTAATTATTGTTCCTTTACTCATTTGTGTTCGTTTTCTGATTCTGCTCGCCAAAAGACTCAAGTTACTTTTAAATATAGTGGAGATTACGGCTGAAATTTGGCAAAATTCTGAGGCATTCATAAATTGAGGCATTTGGGGAAATCTGTGTTTTTAATTTGCTTTGAAATAAAAGAGCGTTTTCAAGAACACTGCTATATTGCAAAAGAAGCAAAAGATGAGGTCAAGTGGGTGGCTAAGGGGTATGTAAGAACATATACGAGATATGAGAATTTGAAGATAACCCTAGGCCTCCGGACCTCTACATAGTATCCATTCGATTTCATATTTATACAAGGATCCAATATTTTCGTTAGCCATGTGGGGCTCTTATTTGTTCTGGTACTGAACACAATAGCGATGAGCATGCTCAAAGCATGGCACGAACGCATCGTCTTGAAACCTCTGTTTAAAGTCAATGGAGTGTAATTTTGACATCAGCTGTTAACTTATACATCATAACATAACATAACATAACATAACATAACATAACATAACATAACATAACATAACATAACATAACATAACATAACATAACATAACATAACATAACATAACATAATAACTATATTTTATATTTGCGTGTCATATTTCTTTAGCGTGTTGACAGTAATTGGGGACATAAATATGCACTGAACTTTACGTCAAAATCCGTGACGTGATCAGACCAATATGAAACTAATTAAGCAAAAAGAGATTTTAACTTGATTGTTTTTAGCTGGGCCATGCATGTTTATATGAAAGCGAATTGTCCCTGACAAATGAAGTCGTTCTCTTGGCAGTCTGATGGAAAAGATGGAACAGCTAACAGACTTGCCGGCTATAAAGGACGATTTACACGCTACGGCATGTCCATTTGGCCCGATTTTATAAGCTTCATTCGCAAAAAGATAAATAATTGGCCAGATTTAAAAAAGATCTGTTGCACCACAACACATGGATATTTTTCTTGTCGAGCCGCCGGATTTTTTGAAAGAAAAATCTGAAACTAAATTGGAGTACTTTAACAACAAAAATCATTTAATTATATTTATTTATTTATTTATTTATTTATTTCAGTTTGTTTGTTTGTTTAAGTGTTTGTTTGTTTGTTTGCTTATTTATGTATTTATTGATTGATTTATTGATTTGTTTGTTTGTTTGTTTGTTTGTTTGTTCGGTTTGTTTGTTTGTTTGTTTGTTCATTTAATTGTTTGTTTTTATTTCATTCGCCTGGCAGGTACCCACAACAGGAACCAATGACTTGCACAATGCAACCAGTTAGCCTTGCGCCACCGGCTACGAAAAGTTGCAGGAAACGTATCTTCTTCATCTCGTGTTTCAAGAGGTTAGTTTTTACCACAAAATTAGGCCGATTGTACGTCATTTTTTTTTAAACGGATGCATTCTTTAAAGGCTTGTACATGAACTGATGGAAAGTCATTCATATCACACTGGCCGGGTGATTGCGGCGTTCAGTCAAGTCATGCCAACCGGAAACTCGAAGTTCAATCTTATAACTCTCCAGAGCGGCATAACTTGTTTAGTGTTCGGTGTATATTTCAAGAAATATTATTTAGTGAGATATCTCACTTGGGAGAGCTGTCTTTTACAGGAGTGTGCATGGGCTCAAATTAGAAATACTCTTAGCCAATTAGATGTCAGCGTTTTACCGGAAACTGAAACATGTACCGCAGGTCCCGGATGTACGCTCGCGCACGCTTTTCCCGCCTTTTGGTTTCTACTTCTTGTCGCTTGTTCTTACAAGCAATGGCGACTTCTCGACTTTTGGTAGAGGTTTCGGAGGATTTAGTTAAATTTGCAAAAGAAAATGAAGGCGAAAACACAGCAAAGAACCGAATATGGTCTTGGAATCTTTAGGGAATACATACCCGGCAGTGATAAGCGAGCAACGAGCTTCAAAATCGGCTTGTTTCAGTAAATTCATCTTGGTGGTAAGTAGTAAGCTTACTGGTTGTCTTTTCTTTCAAGCAAAAAGCAAAGTTGTATTCCGAGATATTTCACTAAATGATTCTCTTTTTATGCGTCGTTTCCAAAATAGTGTTTCATAGTCAGAGAAAAAGTTTCGAAAGTCTAATTAATCACATGGAATATAGTTATAATTAGGGTCAGCCTTCCGGTATGAACAGAGAATGAGTCCAATGATTACATCAGCGAAGTATACCAAAACATTTGCTGGATGTTGTCAAACTGCAGAAATGAAACAGGTCCACATTTTTACTCATTTTTTAGAAACAAATAAATAAATAAATAAATAATCTTTTCACAGCAGCATATCCACATAGTGGTTCTTCATCTGCTGGCACCGTCACACTCACTACCTCTTTATTAAATATTTTAAATACAACGCTCAACTCACATGTTGATTTTGCCGAGGGAGGAAACGACCGGAAAACCCCGGAGAAAAAATCTTCGTGGCATGGTAGAGAACAACATATCATGCAAACAAACTCAGTTCACATATGAGAACACGTGATCCAGTACCCGAGCTGGGATTCGAGCCCGAACCACAGTGCTGAATGGCCGGCAGTGCTCTCACCACTAGCAAACCATTTCACCGAATATTTTGTTCATTGTTGGCCATTCACCGCTGTGGTCCAGGGATTACGGCTAAAATTTGGCAAAATTCTGAGGCATTCATAAATTGCGCCATTTGGGGGCAATCTTTCACACTGTTAAAAGTAAGAATTAATAAATAAACGAATGAATGAAAGAATGAATGAATGAATGAATGAATGAACGAATGAACGGACGAATGAACGGACGCATGAACGAATGAATGAATGAATGAATGAATGAATGAATGAATGAACGAATGAACGAACGAATGAACGAATGAACGAATGAATGAATGAACGAATGAACGAACGAACGAATGAACGAACGAACGAATGAACGAATGAACGAATGAACGAATGAACGAATGAACGAATGAACGAATGAACGAATGAACGAATGAACGAATGAACGAATGAACGAATGAACGAATGAACGAATGAACGAATGAACGAATGAACGAATGAACGAAAGAACGAATGAACGAACGAACGAATGAATGAATGAATGAATGAATGAATAAATAATAAAATAAAATAAAAAGCCTTTTCAAGAACACTGTATCTTAGCAAAAGATGAGGTCAAGTGAGCGGCCAAGGGGCATTACACATCATGTTGGACTCATGAAAGTTTTGTCGATAACCCTCGTCCTCCGGACCTCGATGGTGATATTTTAGGTTTCATATTTATACAAGTATTTGATATTTGCATTAGCCATATGGGACTCTTATTTGTTGTGATACTGAACAATGCCGTGGTCAGACGATTGCGCACGTGCAATAATTAGGTGAAAGAGTAGCGAATTTGGATTTGTAAACATTGAAAATTTCTAAGAAACGTTATATTTAGTCTCCGTTAAGTGGCGTGCTCCAAAAGCGCATTTTGTTGTTGTAACTAGCGTGAATAAAAGCGAGTAGATTCTCGTGACAATTAGATATCTCAAGATGTAAAAAAATTCTGGATGTGTAAACGAGGAATAATTTAAACGGAACAAATTCACTGTTCTGTCACCTAAGTGCTGCACATGCGCAGTCGTTTGACCGTGGTGTTATACTGGCTGAACACAATAGCGGATGAACATGCTCAAACTAAAAGTGTCTATTATTCAGGCTTTGCAATTGGTTGACTACACCACAGACTTACCATCCTCAACTTTTGTGCATCGGCCTTATTGGAGGTTTGGGAACCCTGTGTTGCAATTCAATGGTTCGATCCCGTAGTCGGGTTTCGTCTCTGAAAGGCTTTCATTTTCTAACCTATTAATCTTACATAACTATCCTTCTTTGTTTTCAGTAAGCTTTTGGAGAATAGGTTAGACAACGAAAGTTTTCATGCAAATACGTTTTTTAAGTGTTGAAATCCCCTGTGTCTGATAAAGTTTATCAGTATTAGTATTATTATTATCATTATCTTTATTATGATTAATAATGGTAATTAAACTGAGTGGAGTGCAATTTGGGCCGAAATCATACGAGTGATTACAAACCTGCACGACCGCGTAGTGGGAGTGCAGTTTGATAATCACGAGTATGGTTCCTGGCCCAAAATTGCACGACACGAAGTTTAAATACCACTTAATTATATCCATTTTGAAATTTCAACTTTATCACTGTTTTGTGATTGGTTGGAAAAAAAAGATGCGATTAATGAAGCAAAAGGATGCAATCACTTTTTAACCAATCAGATTGCAGAAATCACCAGTGATTTCAAAATGGATATAATTAATATTATTATTGTTATACAGCATTTGTTGTCAAATTTCTATATCAGTAATATTTGCTACTACACAACTGACCACCTTATTGCAGAGTCATTTAGTATCTTTCATTAATTCGATCTTTCGTGTCTTGTCTTCAGGTGCTTCTCTGAACAAAAATGAATAAAAAGAAAAAGGAGGACAATCTACCATCGATAATCAAGGTATGTACATCCACAGTGATTTAACGGTATTGCTATTATTTCCCATCAATCCCGTCCGTCCGTTCATCCGTTCATCCGTCCGTCCGTTCATCCGTTCATCCGTCCGTCCGTCCGTCCGTCCGTCCGTCCATTCATTCATCCATCCATTTATTCATCGAATTCATTCGTTCGTTCGTTCAGTTTTGTTGATTTGTTTGTTCGTTTACTTGTTTGAAAGTCAGAAATAAAGAAAGAGAGAGAAAAAAAACAAAAGCAAAGAACAGCCAGATATTAAGGGAGCTATAGTCGGAATCATGTGACCGATGACATCAAACTCCACGACGGACAGAACTTGTTTCCACTGAGTACGTTTCAGCTGCTTACGAGCAGATTTCGTATAAGTGTGAAACGGACCGCGTCGTACCGTGTCCGTGTCAATGCCGTGATGTCTATAAAACCATTCGCGATTCCTGCCGTAGCCTACCGTGACTGTGCGGTACCGTTTTCAACGAAATGTACTCTATAAATAATAAGTTACTTTCGTGTTACCTTCATATTAAATGCATGGAACAAACTATAATATCAATTCGAAAAAAAAAGGAATTGCATTACCGTACCCCCCGGGGTGGACTCCACTGTAAAAGGATCGGGTATGCTCGTCGGAATTTTTTAGAAATACCCCTAAAAGATACCGGAAGTCTTTTTTAAATAAGGGCGTGGCCGGTACCAGCAATAACAAGCTAGTGAACATTATTATTATGAACATAAAATAGGACGGTCGACATGCTTTTTTTTGGCAAATTTCTTTCATTTGAGAACAAGATAATAAGATATGGGCTCATTTGATACCCTAAGAGAGGCCAGGAAATGCTACAACTCTATAAAACTTCAATTTTAACACCCTAAAAGATACTAAATCGCTGATTTTTACCCTAAGAGATACGACGAGCATACCCGATCCTTTTACAGTGGAGTCCCCCCGGGGCGTACCCGCTATACAGTGGCCCTCGTATATGAAAGCATCAAAGTCCAAGGGTGAAAATAAGAAACCCCTGCTACCCAAAGTAACATTGTCGAAACAATCTCAAACAAGCTGGGAAAACAGAAAAAGAATTACCATAGCTGGAAAGAGCATGTTAAAATTAGCAAGACAGTGAAGTTTGAAGGAATTAAATCCAAAACTCGCGAGAATATGAATTTTTGAAAAGTGTGCATTTGTAAGCCAAACCTTTGCTGGTAGGTATCTCTATGTTTTCATACAAAATTTCGATTTTGGAAAATTCATATCTTCGTGAATTTGAAAGTTACTTCATTCATGATCAAACTTCACAGTTTTACTAATTTTGACGTGCTCTTTTCAGCTATGATAATTATTTTTCTGTACTGTGACTTTTGGAATTGCATGATAAAAGCTCATTGAAAAAAGGGAAGTAATTAAGTAATGGAAAAATCACATAAAATGAATTAAAGCAAGGTCAAGTAATCGGAAGAGGTTAGAAACCCAATGACACGGTAGAAGCACCGTAGCACCCAACTCATCGTCTTCGAATAGATAACCCTCAACCTCCAGACCTCGAAAACGTTTTCTGATATATTCATATATGTAGAAGAAAATCGGATCATTCTTATACTTGTGGGAGGCTAATATAAACATCTGCCTCTATATCCCATGTAGTGCGCATGCTCAAAGGAGTCGAAGGTACATGTACATCATTCTCGATTAAAAAAGACATCCATGATCCAGTCGTGGAGATTTACCTGTCCTTTGATATGATTATTCTGAGTTGAATGTCGGGGAGCAAGTGTTAGTAGCTCAGTCGGTTAATCCGCGGGTTTCTGATGCGAGAGGTCCCAAGTTCTGAATTCTCTGTCGGATCACCTCACACTTGTTTCGGCTTTTTTTTTTTTTTTTTTTTTTTTTTTTTTTTTTTCCCACAACTTTATTGGACAAACCATAACTAAAATACAAAAATTAAAGGAAGAAAAAAATCAACAAAACAAAGGCACTGTCCAAGAGGTGGGTACAAACGGGACACGAAGTCCCATGCGAGGTACCCGCCTTGACTAAAGTAACTAAAAACTAGAAAGATATCCTCCCCAAAACCCTAAAATAGAAAGCACTGAAATATTCTATGCAGCTATCAAAAATTAGCAGTGCCGGGACCCATGTGCCAACACATTCCAGCCACAGGAAGATCCTTCATGCCGGTCTAACTATGGCAAGAACATGTTGGCACATGGCCCAGGTGCAACTGGAAATTTGTCCTCCCCACCCTTAAAATATTGAACACTGAAAATATTCTTCCGGGTTATCAAGAAAACTAGCGGTGCCGGGACCCATGTGCCAAAACGCCCCAGTCATAGGTAGACCCTTCATGCCGGTCTAACTATGGCAAGAACATGTTGGCACATAGGTCCAGGTGCGTAGCGTAGCTTTAATTAGCTTTAAATACCCTTAAAACGGAATACTGATGGGAATAGAGGGGTAAGGAACACACCGTCGGCTTTCTGGAAGACCAGCGTTCAGCTGAAGGAACTACTGACGCTAAATATTTGTGCTTTAGATTTTTACCTTTTTTCAGACTTTTGCAACACATATGCATCACAACTTACTTGTATCAATAAATTACATTCTAACAAACCAGACTATCATGTAATCAGCATAGGAAAACAGCTTTATCACAAAACCTGTTACTGAGGCGGCCTACTTCTGCAGACGTTCGACTGGCTCTGAGCCAGCAGTTCTGAGAAGACACCGAACTTAAAGGGGTATACTTGCCAAGTATGGATAAAGTAAATTAAAATTGGAAATGACTTGAAACTTATTAAAACCTATCTGTACGACTCCCATTAATCACCAGAAGCAACATTTTAATTTCTTTACATTCAAACGAGATGAATAGAAATTGTCAGGTATTTTAGCATTTACCTGAAGTTGTGAGTAAATGACATCATTTACTCAACTAGACTTTATATCAAAATTTCTCTTTTGAGCTTGAAATGCAGATTTTTGGACAAAGAGTAGACAGTTATTTAATACTTTCATCTTCAGATGGAAATAATCAGTCTCAAATTTTTATCGATTTTCATCGTATTTTTTTCATGTATTTTACTGAAAATCCGCATCTAAACGAGTTTCAAGTTTCTTGATATGTTTTGCCTTGACAATGACAAACTGGTTTTTTGTTTGTTTGTTTGTTTGTTTGTTTGTTTGTTTGTTTTTGTCGCTACTCTACAAGCTAGTTTTCATCGGTAAGGAAAGTGTCAAGAAATTAAAAACTTGCTGGTGTTATATGCTTATGAATTATAAATATAAAATGCTATCTGCAGGCCCAGGCACAATTTCCTTCTTTGAACTATATAAAGAAATAAATATTTTTGAGTTAATATAAATTCTTGGCATCTCAAGAAATGTATCAAAAAACTTTCTTGAGATTGATTATACGTATGTTTTTTATAGTAAGTTTTTTATAGTAAGTTGTTGTTTTGTTTTATTTTTGCTTTTTTGTCAAAGGACATCATTTTCAATATTTCATGACACTCGAAAGACGTTATGCAAATTCAGCGAAAAAGCTACAGAAGAACTAGGATTGCGTGGGTGTATAAAAACAAAAAAGCAGCTTAAAAGCAAAGGGATTTTTAGATTTGGTGGCAGAAGATTCCATTCTTTGACAACAGACCGTAACAGTAGATATAAACTGAAGTTTACTTGAGAAAACTAACAGATTGGAGAAGGAATTGACTATTTTTCTCAATGACGAATAAAGCAGGTTGATAACAAATCTAAAGTGAATTCATTTTACACCACGCTATTCTATATATATATATATATACAAAAAAGCAAACAGAAACAACAGTTTCTTCAAAAAAATGTACTTAAACACTAGTATTCTAAGTTACAAATAGTGTACAATATTTGAAATCCTGCTATATGTTTCGAAAAAAGGAAAAACGATTTAATTCTGTAAACACACTTTAGTAGTTCACGATTTCCATTCGACTCCTTCGGCATGTTCCGATCTCAATTCAAATTCTAAAGCATTATTATTTGGCTAGCGCTAGCTCTGCTAGTGTGCTGGATGCCTAGACCTGACTAGCTCTAAACTGAACCAGCTCCAAATTTGTTATGTGAGGACGACGAACATTCCATATCATGTAACTGATTAGATTCCTTGCAGCAGTTCAGTAGGCACATTGTTGGTATGGGGTCTGACCTATTGTAGCTCTTAGTGATTGGTCAGAGCACATATGGAAGTAAAAAGACATTCTTAATCGGTTTGTAAATAAATATGATAACAAGAAGTTTAGAAAGGGTTTTAATTTGTGATATTTGACGATGGATGGTGGAGTCCATCCGCGAAATATCACAAATTGAAACCCTTCCTAAACGTCTTGTCATCTTATTTATTTACAAAACTTTACAAAAATAAGGTCAAGTGAGTGGAAGAGGGGTAGGTAAATTGTTTCAATAGATAACCCTCAACCTTCCGGACCTTGACCTTAAAGTTTCAGTTCGATATTTATAACTAGAAATGAAATCGCAATTACACGTGTGGGATTTAAAATGCACCTACGTACTGTGTCGATATTTTAATTGCGCATGCTCAAAAGACAAAACGTTCGGTAGGTTGCGTCGCCCGCGAACATGAAAGCAAAAGGCGTTAAAAGACGGAAATATGATTTCCTTTAGATCGACAAATTATATATATACAGCTAAAATCCCACATAAAAGAAATTGAGAACACACTAGTATGCATCACAGCTTACTTGTATAAAAAAAACCGTTAACAAACTATAATCTAACAAACCAAACTATAATGTCATCAGCATAGGAAACTCATCCTTGATAAAGTGTTATGAAGTATACAAACTACAAAATCGCAAAATTAACATGTCGCGAAAATTACATGTGATATGGTAGTTTATATAATAATTGGCATATTACGCGCGCTCTGATTGGTCGAACAACTATGTGTGATTAGAGTACACACGCATAGATGGTGTCATCGAATCTTACGCGCGCTCTGATTGGTTGGAATGTTTCGATAAATATTATATAAAACAGATAGATTCGTCTCGTGGCGTACGTTTTTGTTCTCACCACATTTTGACGTCATCTGTGCATCGATTAGAGTACAGACGCACGGAAAAATGGAATCTATTTGTTAATTCGAAAGAAAGCTTTTGCAAGTCACATGGCCTTAACGTTTTGATATGTTTTAAACATATATTGCATGAAGAACGAACCAAGGGACTATAATACTAAGGGAGCGAAACTCAGTGATGATGTCTGTGCCATGTTCGTGGCGACTAAGGCTATTTTTAGTAGCTTCGCCATCGCGCGCGCAAGGCTCTTAAACAAAAGAATTGAACTGCCGAAAGCAAACGGTCCCGTGCGCGCGCATGTCAAAATCAATATTGTTTGAGAACTTTGCGCGCGCGATGGCGAAGTTACTAAAAATAGCTTTAGTCGCCACGAACATCGCACAGACATCAATACTGAGTTTAGCTCTCTTAGTATTATGGTCTCCTGGAACGAACCTAATTTCAGAACAACTTAGATTGATTAACCAAGCACATATATTAGACTTAGACGTTAGAATACGTGTAATTTCATCTATGGTAAACCATTATATTAGGCTTGGTTCAAACGCTCGACTGCATGGGCGGCTCTAATGCATTGACTGCGTATACAACTGTACTATTGTAAATCTAGCCACAAGTTCGAAAGTAGACGCCGAATCAACTTTCCTTGATGTGTTTTACTGAAAAGTCGAGTTTCAAGTTCTCTTGATACGTTTTCCCTTACAAGGACAAAAGTCGTCGCGACACAAGCAAATTTTCCTCGGCAAAAAAAACTAGAATATATATATTTTAGTTAATTATCTAAATTCTTGGCATCTCAAGAAATATACTTCAACGGAAGCAGAAGCGGAAGCAACATACGCAGACTCAGTAGTGTACTGCTCATTAGCAGCGCTTGTCTTTTCTCACACCTCGGTGATAAATGCAGTACTGAGTCTGCGTATGTTGCTTGCGCTTATGCTTGCGTCGCTAGTGAGAACCAGGCTTTAAGACCCCGTCCACACGAAGACGATTGTAAACGCAAACGCTAGTAAACGCAAACTTTTTTATGCGTTTAGGCCTTCCGTCCACACGAAGACGATGAAAACGCTCACCGTAAACGCATAAATTCGAAAACGCTCTCCAAAGTGGATAAATTTGAAAACGCCGTTTATGCGTCTTCGTGTGGACGGCCGTAAACGTATATTTTCGTAAACGCTGTGAAACGCTGACAATATCATTCAATACCTGCTCAGTATAGCGTTTAAGATTGTTTTCAAGTTGAGGCGTTTACGTGTGGATGAGTCTAACCGCATAGAAATGTATACGTTTACTAGCATCAAGTTGTTCGTGTGATGCCGCTGTAAACGGCCATCGTTTCCGTGTGGATGCAAATACTTTTATGCGTTTACAAACGTAAACGCATACGTGTGGACGTGGCCTAATATTGACCACATATGTTTTTTATAATATAATTTCTGTTAAAGGACATCATCCGTAACATTTTTAATATTTTATGGCACTCCAAAGACGTTATGCAAATTCAGCGAAAAAAGCTTGAGTGTATGAAAATATAATAGAACTTAAAAGCAAATTCCTGGGAATTTTTAGATTTGGTGGCAGAGGATTCCATTCTTTTACAACAGATCGTTACAGTAGATATAACGGGAGTTCATTTTCTCTCAATAAATAAAGCAGGTTGATTCGAAAGTAAATTCATTTGACAACGTACTACTCTAAATGCAAACATATACTTTAGGCCCAGTTCAGACGCCGCAAAACTTCCATGTCACGATCTCCCTAGCCCATTCTAAAGCGAATCAGCTCCAAATTTGTTAAGACGACGAGCATTCCATGTAATTCCTTACAACAATTTAGTCAGGCACATAAAATTGTTGCGGATTCTGAACTGAATTTTAGCCAGAGCAAATATGGAAGTAAAAAATAAGGTCAAGTGAGTGGAAGAGGGGTAGGGTAATTGTGAGCTTCAATTGATAACCCTCAACCGTCCGGACCTTGACACCAGAGTTTGAGTTCGATATTTATCACTAGAAATGAAATCGCAATTACACGTGTGGGATTTGAAAATGCACCAACTGTATCGCGATATTTAAATTGCGCATGCACCTGCCGAACATGAAAGCAAAAGGAATTCTGATTGTGTTGAAGTCTTACAGGAGCCCATTACTGAGTCTTATGAACAACTCTCAAAAAAAACACAGAAATATTGTTTGATGAATCAAGGGAAATATTGATAAATAAATTTTAATGGTAGCCTAATTTTTGAGCAAAATTGAGGAGAAGTTTTGAATGTGTATTTTGATTGTTTGTTTGTTTGTTTTTCATCACGCCCCCTTCTGAATCTAGTCCCGAATCTGGAAGCTAACTTCGGCCCAGTCTGCCTTCTACCCTTGGATTTCCAATCAGAGCCCTTTCCAACCTGTGATAGTCTGCTGAACATTCTTGTCAAGCCTAAAAACAAGAAAAGATACACACGAAAAAGTGAAATACAAAAAAAAAGCAAAAGCGTTAGTGGAAGAGGGAATATATATATTCCCTCTTTTGCCGAACTCGTATATTACCTGTACTGGTTCACAATTTATACCTGACTATCGAATCGACGTTACACGTGTGGGAGCAATAGATAGTCTGAGCGTGCTAAAAAACATAAACACCGCGCACGCGTAGATTCTGATGCCGTCGAATAGGCAAAAGTAACCTTCTTCACAAATTTCACTTCATTTTTTCGAGAAGGTTGTGAAAGTTATTGAAAAAATAAAGAAAAATATAACGAAATCGTTAATACTTCAACGTTGACGTGACTTCACTGAGGGAAAATCCCCCATGGGTCGTCATGCATGACAAAATTACAACGATGACGTCACCGGAAGCACTGAGTAGGTTTTACTTACTTTACTATACATTTGCCTTTCTACGAATAACTTGTGTTTGGGAAGATAATCAGAGATTTTATCCAAGACCTTTTTGAAGAAACATTCTTGTCAAGCCTTAAAACAGGAAAAGTTACACATATGAAAAAGTGTAATACAGAAAAAGGAGAAAAGAATGTGAGTGGAAGAGGGAATATGGCCCCTCTCTCACCCAACATATTCTATAACCAGTACGGTTCTAAATTTATACTAGTGTAACGATTCGAAGTCAGACGTGTGGGAGCAACAGATGGTCTGAGCATGCTCAAAAAACATCGGTAATTTTTAAAACCGCGCACGCGTGGATTCTGATGCCGTCGAATAGCAAAAGTGATACTCTTCCAATTTCACTACATTTTTTCGAGAGGTTTTGAAAGTTCTTGAAATTAAGAATAAAGAAAAATATAACGAAACCGTTAATACTTCAAAGTGGACGTGACTTTATCGGGAAAACCCCATGAGTCGTCATGCATGACAAAATTACAACGATAACGTTACTGGAAGTACTGAATAGGTTTTCAGTTATACTTTACTTTACACTGCCTTTTCCTTTCTACGAATAACTTATGTTTGGGAGTTAATGAGAGATTTTATCCAAGACCTTTTTGAAGAAACATTCTTGTCAAACCTTAAAACAGGAAAAGATATACATACTTTTTCGTATGTATGTGAAATACAGAAAAAGGAGGTTAAAAGAAGTGAGTGGAAGAGGGAATATGGCCCCTCTCTCACCCAACGTATTACATTTGTGTACGGTTCAAACTTTATAGGTGAGTAACGTTTCGACGTTAACACGTGTGGGTGCAATAGATAGTATGAGCATGCTCATAAAACATCCGTAATGTTTAAAACCGCGCACGCGTGGATTCTGATGTCGTCGAATAGCAAAAGTAACCTCTTCACAAATTTAATTCACTTCATTTTTTCGAGAGGTTTTGAAAATTCTTGAAAGAATAAAAGAAATATAACGAAACCGTTAACTACTTCAACGCTGACGTGACTTCATCGGGAAAACCCCCATGGGTCGTCATGCATGACAAAATTACAACGATACAACGTCACCGGAAGTACTGAATAGCTTTTACTTACTTTACTATACATTTCCTTTCTACGAATAACTTGTGTTTGGGAGATAATCAGAGATTTTATCCAAGACCTTTTTGAAGAAACATTCTTGTCAAGCCTTAAAACAGGAAAAGATACACATACGAAAAAGTGAAATACAGAAAAAGGAGGTTAAAAGAAGTGAGTGGAAGAGGGAATATGGCCCCTCTCTCACCCAACGTTTACATTTGTGTAGTTCAAACTTTATAGGTGAGTAACGTTTCGACGTTAACACGTGTGGGAGCAATAGATAGTATGAGCATGCTCATAAAACATCGGTAATGTTTAAAACCGCGCACGCGTGGATTCTGATGTCGTCGAATAGCAAAAGTAACCTCTTCACAAATTTAATTCGCTTCATTTTTTCGAGAGGTTTTGAAAATTCTTGAAAGAATAAAGAGAAATATAACGAAACCGTTAATACTTCAACTCTGACGTGCCTTCATCGGGAAAACCCCCATGGGTCGTCATGCATGACAAAATTATAACGATACGTCACCGGAAGTACTGAATAGGTTTTACTTACTTTAAAAGTAAATTAAAAGTCCGTCGATAAAGCCGGCAAAACCTGCCGAACGTTATGTCTTTTGAGCATGCGCAAAATATCGACACAGTAGGTGCATTTTAAATCCCACACGTGTAATTGCAATTTCATTTCTAGTTACTCGTGCCCAGGCCTTTAGGCCGGGAACGAGTTATAAACTGCAAATGTTTTTTTTTTTTTTCCTGTGTTCGTCCTGAGGGACTTCTGATTGGTTAAGAACGTACAAACAATGCCCTTCATTCATCACCTTTGAGCGAACGCAAGCCAGGAACTTTAGGAATGCAAGATGGCCGACTACAAAGAAAATAGCTTTCAGAGACAGGCTTTTCCTGCAGTACAACAATGTAATTTGGAGCTTTTAACTCGAGATATACCTATATACTTATAAGAGCTTCGGAATGGGCTGTTATTTTGAGCTTCATCTCCAATACTTTGACCAAATATCGAACTCTAAATGGAGTACTTGAAAGCCGAGGCCCTCGCGATAACGACTATTTCCTATGAGCTGGAAAACTACGAATTTCTCATCCTACATGTTGCTAAACGAACATACATAGAAGCAAGTCAATTATATTCCTCATTCAAGCATTCAAGAGATCTTGAGAGGTTTTTGTACTGAATTATAATTTTATATCGGAATGACATGAAACTAGATTCCATTGACCTTGTATTTCGCGTTTGGTCACGTAACGTCTTTTATTCATATATAAAACATCCGAAACATGAACGAAAAGATACACGATTTGTTATTGTGTCAAATATACCGTTGTAGAAGTCTTTACAGCAAACAATTGAGATATATAGTGAAATAAGAAGTTGAATAAACTGGTATATTTTTGCATGTTGGAGATATTTAATACCCATGCATGATAATAGAAAAGGGCAAACACTAGTTGTTGACAGACAAACTGACTAATCAAGATATTTTTTAGTTTAAGTTAGCCGATTCAAAAAAGGTCATTATGTTACGGTTAGCTATTTCCCGGAATGATGAAGAATGCGTGAAACGGCTCGGGAAGAGTACGAACGGAGCTGGTCATTGGAGCCTCTCTTAAAAAGGGCACGAGTGAACGCACGTGTGCGTCTAGTTATAAATATGAAAATTAATAAATAGTGTTCGACGTTCCGATGTAATTGACGTCATTTTCAAGACTGTTATGAATTAATGGTTTTCGTAACAGTCTTGAAAATATGATGTCAGTGACATTGAAACGTCGAATATCACTTATGTTAATTTTCATAATAAAAACCATCAACAAATCTATAGTTATATATATCGAACTGAAACTTTAGGGGTTATCAATTGACACGATTTCCCTATCCCTCTTCAACTTTGGAGACAAACAACGAAGGCTCAATGAACATCCATGTTAGGGTAACTCCGGACTCCCTTTCTGCAAGCATCCGTCGCACACTGAATATTACATGCCGTATGCTTCACTACTGGGATCCCGGCAAAGAAGAAATAACTAAATTAAAAGAAAGTTAGAAAAGCAAGAATAGCAAGCAAGCAATAAAGAAAGAAGGAACAAAAAAAAAAGATAAAAACATAGAAAATAAGGGAGAGAGAGAAAGTAGAAAAGAAAACAAAGAAAAAAAAACTCCCAAAAATGATATACAGAAAAAGGAAGGAAGGAAAAAAAAAATGAGTGGAAGAGGGAATAGGTCCCTCTCACCCACTAAATGTAATGTGTGTGGTTCAAAATTTAGAGGTGAGTAACGATTCGACGTTTACACGTGTGGGAGCAAAATAAAAAATATCCTGAGTATGCTGAAAAACATGGGTAAAAATGCGCATGCCCACGCGTGGATTTTAGTTGATTTTTATGCCGTCGAATAGTAAAAGCAACCGGTACCTCTTCATAGATGTTCACGATATTTTTTCGGTGAGGTTTTGAAAATTCTTGGAAGAATAAACAAAAATATATTGAAACTGTTAATACCTGTTTTCGACATTGACGTCACTATTGTGTGGGGAAAACCCCATAGATCGTCATGACGAGAAAATAACAGGATATAGCTACAACGAGAACCTCCGGCTAACAGAAATACCGAATAACTTGTATTTAGGAGTTAGAGATTTTATCCAAGATTTTTTTTTAGAAAACTGTTTTCATTCATAAGACAAAGCGGCAAAAATGTAAGCAAAGAAGAAATGTAGCAGTTCTTCGCTAGAATTACGGTCCATCATGTTCAACTGTTTAGTGTCTAGAACTATTGATTTACGCAAACAGATTTATCACTATATATTTTCGAAATTCGTGCGCTGTAAATAAAATGATTGTAGGGGACTCGCACACACGGGGTAATTGATATGAATTTTTGATTGCAATGAAAATTATACAATATATCAACATTACTTGGGCTACCTGTGTTATATGATGACGCAGGGGGGAATGGTTGCGAATAACATACAGACATCTTGCAGTTACGTCTGTTTCCAATAACAACATAGTGATTTGTTTGTATTACTTTCATCAGACACCGCCATCTTGTCTGATAGAATTTTGTCCCTCGTTGGAAATTACAGTGTTCATATATATTGTCTTCATTTCTTTACATTTACTTAACATTTTGTAATTTTACCATCAAAACACACCAAAAAATTAGGAACCATTACAGTGTAGGATTAAAATCCTGCAGTTAGTCTCACTTTGTTGGTTTTTAACCGTCTTTCATTTAAAACAAGTAAACATAGCTAGAAATATCATCAAACGTACCGACACAGATCGAGACGATATTTGTTCAGACTCAATAATGAAAATACAGCACTCTGTTGCTTTTATTTGGCAATTACCAGACGTGGCTTTGTTATTAGTAAAGCCATTATTTCGTGGCGCTTTATGTGGGAGGTGCATTATCACCAGGGAACCCGAAAATGGCACCTAAACAGGACGCGTTTTCAGTCAGAAATTAAAAGGCGCGAAAAAGTGAACACCGACAGCTCTAGCCGCCAGACAAACTGCGTCATCGTCGAGAAAAAATGGCGCCAAAATATCTCTTTCAGGGGAAACATCTTTTATGAATTAAATTTGATTTTCGGAACGAGTGAAGGAGAAAAGTATTAGTCCAAACATTGTGCGTTTGTGTGTTTTAAAATCCATGCGCGGGATTTGTCAAAGAAAATTATTCTGCTAGTAAAGCTAAAGCCAAAAAAGGCTTCGAAATGCGACGGAATAGCAGAAGCGGCGGAACCTTCTTTACTTGTTTTGGCAACATTGTCTGATGGTCAACGTGATAAATGTGATTTAATGAGTATTAATCGAGGGTATGGGTTTGTCTACACTGCAAAGCCTATAAATTTTTCAACCGAAAATATAAATTGGAAATCATCCTACTTGTTACCCTTCTTCGAAGAATTATATAGAAAACTCATGTTTGATTCTTTATATATGCAAATCTGTTCGTTCAAACGGAGTGATTTTGTCTTAGACCGCCCGCCCTTTCGGTTTGCTGACAAACCAGTTGTGAAAACAAAATCATTGGCCTTGTTTGCCCTTGCATTAGGTAATTATAGTGCCAGAGAAGAGAAGAGGAGAAAAGAAAAGAGAAGAGGAGAGGAGAGGAGAGGAGAGGAGAGGAGAGGAGAGGAGAGGAGAGGAGAGGAGAGGAGAGGAGAGGAGAGGAGAGGAGAGGAGAGGAGAGGAGAGGAGAGGAGAGGAGAGGAGAGGAGAGGAGAGGAGACAAAATTTAAAAGAGATCGAAGAGAGACAAGATAATATAAGATAAGATGAGACGAAGAGGAGAGGAGAGGAGAAGAGGGGAGAGGGGAGGATCGAGAGGAGACAAGACAAGACAAGACAAGACAAGACAAGACAAGACAAAATCTAAAAGACAGGAGAAGAGAACTGAGAAGAGAAGAGAAGAAAGGAGAGATGGAGAAGACAAGATAAGAGAAGAAAGAAGAGAAGAGATCTAGAAGAGAAGAGAAGACGAGAAAAGAAAAAGACAAGAGAAGACAAAGCAAGAGAAGAGAAGGCCAGAAGACCCTCATATTAATCTCACTTTTGCTCTGCCTTTCTTCGTCTTCATCTCTTTGATGTCCGTATTAAAAGGGTTTGAATACTGTAGAAACTGTAGAAGTGTTTCTCGATTAGAAATCGAGATAGCGAGGTTCTACTTTTCATAAATTTACCACGGGAGGAGGTCCTTAAGCTGTGTAAGCTTCACGCAGTCATCCCTGATAGATGTCGTGTCTGCTAATTAGCTCGTGTTATAAGTAGATCCACGGTGCGTGATTACAGTCGGTTCCCTTTGCTTGGCGTGAATTAACATAAAAAGAGACTTGACGAATGATTTGCGGCGAGATGATCTCCAGACATTTTAACCGTCTTTGAAGCTAATTAATGACGTCTAATTTGTGGCAAAAAAGGTGGAATTCCTCTGGTCTGAAAAATAGAATTCAGGGGTTAAAGAGGTTTAACAAGAACGCACTTTCGTTGAGAATTCTTTATGTTTTGTACTTTGTGGCTATAAACAATTATAACAATTATAAATCAATGTACGCACGATGCGGGAAACTGCTCGTTTCAATGACTTTTGGCGGCTTGCGCACAGACGAGCTGTCACTCTTCACTGACCTCACAACCTAACACACAGAACCAATTTTCTGCAAACAAGATCGTTTTTCAATATTATGTCTGAGTAATTTCCTAATGGCTAAGCTGTAGTGTGCTTGAGGAGTTTAGCAGTAAAGTTACATAAACAAGCGAAAACCTACAAGCGTGACACGCTCATTGGGCATTATTGGCCGAGAAGAAGTACCGGAGAACGGATCGTCTTTCTGTTGAAAGATAAACACGCATGCGCTCTTTGTGGCGATATATTGGAGACAGAAAGTCTACCAAACAGTGAGAAAATTGATTCGCATTGACGCCATCGAACAACAGATTCAAGCCGACTAATACAACTTTATTCTATTTCCTTTAATAAAGCTAAGAAAAGCACGAGCTGTCAAAGAACAAATGCTATGTAAATATCTTGCACACCAGCATTAAAATACAACAGAGACACATTTAGAAAGTTTGCTTTGTCGATTCTGTCCACCAATCAAAACGCGCGTTGAATTACTTCCATTGACAGCTGACAGAGACGGGGATCAAAGAAGGCGTGTTTTATTATTAGTGAAGTCAGCGCTGATTGGCTGTGGTTTGTTCAGACCTTGAAAACACACAGCTTGCCTTTCATATGCAGATCAGTTGATGCTTACTTTAGATCTGTGAAACTGTCTATGATTTTGGTCACGGGAAACCGAGCGATTTGCCAAAACAACTCGTGTTTTTGAATGTCAACACGGCACGGAGTGATCGCCATAAACCAAAGCCCCAAAAGATTCCTTTCAAACAGCTGTGATAGTACTTGGGTTAAGACGAACTGGCGGTAATCCAATTGCGTGTGATTTCTTAAAGGAGTATACAAAGTAATCTTCCATTGAAGATAATACTACAGTATGACAGGTCCAATGCTGTCTTTGTGCTTAAAAATAGTGCTTTTGGGCTCTGTTATAGCTGGTTGTTGGGCTCAATCGCGAAGGGACTGGCAGTGTGAGAAGATTTCAATCAACTTGTGTCGAAACACTGAGTACAATTACAACCTTACACGGATGCCCAATCTAATAGGCCACGAAAGCCAACGCGAAGCGGACGCTCAACTCAATCAGTTCATGCCTCTTATTAAGAACGGTTGTGGAGGTAAACACTTAATATTCTTCCTATGCTCAACGTACGCTCCGATGTGTACCGAAAAAGTGAAGGTTTTGATAACTTCATGCCGTCCGCTATGCGAGTACGTGAGGAAATCTTGTTTACCGGTGTTAAGCGAATTTGGGATTCCATGGCCGCCGCTTCTGAACTGCTCCCGATTTCTCCCTGCAAACAACGAAAAGCATATGTGTATGCCTGGACCTAATTTTACCGAACATCGTACAACGATAGATCCAGGGATAGGTCTTACTAATGATACATCAGCACCGACGAATGGTAAACCCAAAGGATCGGAAGAATGTCGACGGTTCAAGAACAGTGCTAACTACTACTTTGTAAAGAGCACCGACTCTTGTGCTGTACGATGTAATGAAGAGGGCATCTTTCTAACATCGGATAAGAGGACTATCGAAGTCTGGATGACCGTTTTGTCTGTACTTTGCTTTGTATCTACCCTAGTGACTCTGTTGACATTTTTGATCGACACTAAGCGATTTCAATACCCAGAACGCTCTATCATATGGCTTGCTCTTTGCTACAACTTTTACTCTTTGTCATTTATTATAAGACTGGGTGCTGGACGAGCCGCTATATCGTGCGACGTGGATCCTTCTACAAATGTAGCATTTCATATCCAAGATGGACTGCGAAATACTGGATGTGCAATCATATTTTTGATTCAATATTTCTTCAGCATGGCAGCGACGATTTGGTGGGTGATTCTAGCACTGACCTGGTTTCTTGCTGCTGGAATGAAATGGGGGAACGAGTCAATTGGATCGTACGCTAATCTGTTCCATGTTATAGCTTGGGTATTACCTTGTATTAAGACAATCTTTATCCTTATAACAAGAAAAGTCGACGGAGATGAGCTAACAGGACTGTGTTTTGTTGGAAATCAAGACTTGATTGCGCTCGCTGCGTTTGTACTGGGGCCTCAGTTTACTTATTTAATTATCGGCACATTGTTCTTGATTGCAGGATTTGTAGCTCTGTTCCGATTTCGTACAACAGTGCAACGTGCAGGTCAAGCAAAGACAGACAAACTAGAGCGATTCATCGTACGAATTGGAGTATTTTCTGTGTTATCTACAATTCCTGCCACAGCTGTAATTGCGTGTTATTTCTACGAGTATGCGAACAAAGAGTACTGGCATTACGGAAAAAGAGACTCGGCTGTGGCCGAGCCAAACTTTAGTATTTTTGTCATAAAACTAGTTATGTCACAGTTTGTAGGGATAATATCAGGAATGTGGGTCTGTTCTTCCAAAACTTTGAAATCGTGGAAAAACTTCTACTATAAACTGAGCGGGAAAAGTCAGCCAAGACGTACTCCCAAAAACCCTAATGCCAATGAAACGACTGTGTAGCTTGATGGTATTTGATGCGTTGAAATTTGTCTAAAAGCGTTAGGAGAAGACGAGGAGATCACGTACAACTCGTGGTGTCGCTTTGTGTTGATAAAAATATCGTTTGTTTACAACTTGGCTGGTGAGACTTCGCAGGAGCCGTGTAGGATAAATGAGACAAAATGACACCCTAAAAACTCATCCACGATTATCTCTTGATAGTGAAATAGCGCTAAAAAGTAATTCAAGTGGTCGCAAAGATGGGGATTTAGAACAAGAACATATATTGTGGTATAATGCAACTGTCTGCTCTACTAAACAAACAAGTTGAAAGTCGTGATCATCTGCTTTGAAATCCTAAGTTTCTGAATCGTAGAAAAAATATCGTCGACATTTAGCCAGCTGACAGGATCGTTGTTCGTGAATTCTAGCTCTCTTCATGGGTGCTTCAAAATTTTTTCTATATTTTGATGTCCTTGAAAGTAGATCGATTTTGACATTGTTTTGAATAAGCCTGCCACCTCGATGAAATCATATGTTCATTCCGGGGTTCATTATATGATGAATAACCGCATTTTTCAAATCCTTCTCAGTTTTTGATCCCTCAAAAAACATTTCCTAGTTACTTAATCCGAGGGTTTGAACGTGTGATGTATTTTAGGTTGGGTTTTTTGAATGTTATCGGTAATAATAGCGTATTTGTTTTACTTTGACAGATAGCTAAATTTCCCCGAAGATTCTAATATTGCACAAAAAGTTATCCGATAACAGATTCGTTTCCATAACGGGGATTTTGCAAAGGAGTTTTTCCGACATGTTGACGTATTCACGCAGACGATGACTGCTTCAGAGGATCAAAGCAAGCCGCTCTAATTGCCACAAGAACATTGCTGTTATCTCTAAAGACAAGCCAAAATGTCTGGCTATAAAACCAGAAATGTAGTGTAAAAACAACATGAAAAATCATAGAAATAAAAGTTAATTGGAATATTTAATGAATATTTTTGATTCAGAGTAAAACCAGACTGACTGTTCCCTTTCGTAGCTGTATTTTCAGTTGAAAACGAGAAGGACATTAAAAATATTTGAATGCAGAAAGCAATACTAGCTATATGAGATTTGAACTTTTAAAACAGCCCTAATTTTTTCCATGCTAAATTTTGTTTGCCAGAATATTTGAACCATGCACCACTGAAAGTTTTGAACTACCTGAAATAGTCAAAGATAGTTTTAAGAAAGAGTTAGAATGAATGGCTCATTTACAATATTTGCTTTTGGAAAAATAATTATATATTCAGTGATACAAGCATTCACACTTAAGCAAATGATAAATGTCTTTAAAACCATAATAAGGAATCGCAAACTATAGTTGAATTTATTTTAAGTGTTGACTGACAAAAAGGTTTGGAGCCACCTTAACATGTTTAATAACCCCTCAACAAAATCTCAATCCCAATTTCCTTATTAAATAGATGGTATCAGAGGAGGAAAATATAAATAAAATTAATTTTTTAGTTAAAAATAAAGGATCTTTTCTCCCCAAGACAATTTTGAAAAGACTAACAAAAATATCTGTATTTTCGTTGTATAAAGTTAGTGCAAAGATATGGTAAATGATCGAGAAAGTTCTATGCCTAAAAGATAAAAACACTGAAAGTGTCAGAGATGGATAAACAGCTGTTAGCCACCTTATTATTTGAAAAAATAATCCCAACAGTTACAACTTATCCACTCGAGATGAACGGGCAGACATCATTAAGTCTGAGCATCACTTGAAGATGTAGTGATAGAAGAAAATTAATGAAATGAAGTTGATCAAGTTCTTAATCAAGTCATCTATCAAATTATTGCAGAGTTTGATTACCAAAACGTGAATATATTCCCGATGCTGTCGCCTTGAGCTATTTGAAAATTCCTTTCTGAAATAATTCAGATAACAGAAATCATCCTTGACCAAAACCAGCTAGGCGTAATAACTGCATTACATATAGTGACTTTATGCATTTAAAAGGTTTTCTTTCATTTCGAAGGGCTTTCTTTCATTTGAATAGTTTTCTCAAAGTTTAAACGTTTTGTTCTAAAGGCTTCTAAATCCTTTGAATTCCGTGCAAAAGAAATATCAGCTTCTTAATTCGAAATGAATTATTGTTAATTTTCAACATAAAACCGTTTCTTTAAAAGCGTTTTTTTATTGCACTTCAAAGGTTTTCTCGCGTTTTCTTCTTGACGCCTGCCATCGAATGGTTTTCTAGCACCTAAAAGGTTTTAATTGTTTAGTCAGTCCAAAACAAGCATACCGCTGGTTGATACAGATTGGAATGGCTTCCCTTTGCCCCTCCCAAAGTGAAAAGGTTTATCTCCAGGCAAGTTCTCGACTTTCCGATGTATTTCCTCATTAACGAGAGCTTTAAGAAGCTTTTCCGGTTGTCCCCATAATTATAACAAAGTAAATATCCACCCTCTAAAATGCTTCAGTCGTTTTTAAGTTGTCAAGATATGTGAAATTTTTCAGCTTTCATTTAGACATTTCGTTTCCAGCCTTGACAAATTTCACTCAGTTTGTTAGGTGGCTTTCGAAGAGTTTTCCGATCTGCATTGAAATGGCTTCCGACGTAAATACTTTAATTAAAATTAAAAGAATTTTCTTTAAGCGTTTAAATTTCATCATTTCATTTATCCTAATTGAAATGGCATGATTTCCATGGATGCTATTGGACCGAATTGACGAGTGGCAAATGGCTGTCTCGAACGCAGTGGCAGTTTGTCTGCCCTAAACAAATGATAGAAATGGTTTTAATGAGTTTGTCTCTCCGATGGAAATTTCCAAATAAATTTTCATCAGAGCGTTCGGACATGTACTGACAGGGCTGACTATTTCAAGTGATGGAAATTTGTAAAACATCGAAACGGGGGCTATAAAAATCTTATAAAATTTCGTTAAATGGTGAAAACATTTGGATTTCAGGCTATTATTCTCGTCTTCTCGCTTGTCGAGGGAGAAAATAAAAAAAATTGCAATTAATGATTCGCAAGAGAAGAAAGAAAGAGAAAAGAACGAGAAAGAAAGAAACGGAAAAGAAGGAAGGAAAGATGAATGAATGACAAAGAAAGAGGGAAGGAAAGATAGAAAGAAAAGATAATGAAACTGGAAAAAATAAATAACTTCACGTGATATTCCTAAGTCTCTGATCTTTTTCGGAAAGAAGAACCGAAATGAAAACAGGTAACATGTGAACTGAACGTGTAAAAAGAATACAATAAAAAGAAAAAAGTAATACAACTTGGTCTTGTAAAAAAAGAATGCACATGAAAAAAGGCAACAAATTTATCCTGCGAAAAGACATAAAAAAAGGAGAAGAAAGAAAATATATAAAAGGCGACATGAATAAAAAATGAACGAGACTCCCCAGTAATCAAACCAGAGATCAATATTTCGAAGAGCGCAAGTGTCCACTGTAGCGCAAGATGCGGTTCGCCCTGAGGGATGAATTGCAGCCATGGTGGCCCATCTCTCATTTATTATGAAACATAACATTAACAAACTGAGACAGACTATAAAATCAATTCAAAACAAGACGAAAAAGAACCGATGGAAGAGAAAATAACTTGACAAGCAAGAAGTAAGGTCTTGGGCAATCAAAAACACATTAATCATCGCTAATGACTATAAAATCTCAAATGAAGAGACAATAAGTTTGATGGGTTTACTTAGAGTAAAGACTCTGCTATCAGACTATTTTCAAAAGCGACAATCAGATTGTCAGACCAGTAACGGGGAGCACGAGGTCTGTTTTCTTTATTTACTCGGTCCGTTAGTTGCCTAGTTTTATGATAGCAGCAAAACAGACAATAATAAATCACCCAGACAAAGTGCTAACACCAAAATCTCAAGTGCCGACTTGCTCTATTATCTTTGAAAAATATTGAAAACGAGAACAATTGAAATTGTAGCCCGAAGTCTCGTGGTATCAGCGTGCATGGACGCTCGCCGAGAACTGGCTAACCTAAGATAAGGAACGATAAGACATGATCTGAAAACATTTACTCGAACTTTCCAATGTTGTAACTAAAACGATTAACGTCAGTAAAGCTTAGTAAATAACTCGATTTTTTCGTTAAGCTGACTCCTATTTTGATTTATATTTCCTGTAAGTTTCTTCTTAAGCTTGTTTCAGTCTCGAGTGCACTCAAGACCAAATTATCAAATTACCAACATTCACCAAAAAGTGAAAAAATGTTTTCCTGCTGGACCTGTTGCAAAAGGCAGACATGCAAAAGAAGATAAGAACGTTAACACCAAAGAACAAGAGAAATAAATTAACGCTAGGGAACAAATGAGTACAACAAGCTTTAGCCTGCGTAGTCTGGTAATTTTCTCGAAAAGTGTTCTCCACATAATCTTGTTGAACTTGAAAATCCTCCTCCTTTTAAGAGAATTAATCTTTTACAAGATTATCTCCCAGAGTGTTCAACTCACAAAGATCTAGAGTTCCCTAAAAGGTTTTCAGGTAATCACTTCTAAGCCCTACTTAAAACGCATTGGCTTGAGTTAAAACCTCTCTGTTTATCGCTCAAACAGTACCATTTCAGTAAACATGACAAAACTTAAATACATCAGGAAATTGAGTTCCTGTTTTGAAAGGAATTAAACGGCCGAAAGAGGAAATGGGGATTTGAGATTACAGCAGGTGCATAGTGGTCTTTATGAGTGAAAATATCTGAGTAAACATGGTGAAGTCAAAGCACATGCGCACAACGGAGACGACGGAAACAGGTTTACTGGTATCTTTTCTGTCAAGTTATTGGTTTTAGGGAAAAATTGATAAATTGAGTTTTGGTAAAATATTGATATGTTGATGAAGTGTTTTTGAAACGTGGTAAGATTAGGAAAAGATAAAACTAGACAAAGTGAAAGGAACTCGTAAATAATGGAAATGTGGTTTAAGCTGGGGAATGAAAGAAAAAGGGAAATCGAAATTGTGCAAAACCTATATCCAGTTAGATGTTGTGTATGTAGACAAGAAAAGAAGGAATGCATGGATGGATGGATGGATCGGTTGGATGGATGAATGAATGAATAATGAATGAAAGACTGTCTGATTGACTGAATGAGTGAATAAACCGACGAACGAACGAACGAACGAACGAACGAACGAACGAATGAATGAAGAACGAAATGAAAGAAAGGACGAAACGAAACAGAATTTGAGTGGATAACATCGAATCAGCAAAAATAGGACTTTTAAAATAGAATATCGATGAATCGAAAAAGGGTGAAAATATGACAGTCTGTTTGTTATCAGGCTAAATAATAAATGAAATACTGAATGGGTAAGGAAATAAACATGAACAAATAAAAATAAAATAAAAATATACCAATCAGTGATTGACAAAGTGACAAATGAACAAAGTCAATAAAATATATATGAAATAAGTGACCCCTTAAATAATGTAAGAGAAAAGTCTGGAAAAAAATCAATAAGGAATAAGAAGACAAATCTATCAAATTACAAATCGAGTCCAAGGCGAGGAATCTGAGATATAAAAAGTCTAATATCGGAAATAACAACTTCAGGAAATTGTTTGAACTGTCTAAAAGCAGTAAAGATTGAATCAAAACAATGCATGCTTGAGATCAAGCAAACACATGCCGTAATTGAAAATAATACCTCGGGCAAACTATAAAATGGTTTTGCAATAATGGTGTTTTGTCTATGCAGGATGAATATAGTCTCCTTCGCATGACGCTCCACACCTTTGGGATTCCTGTGTCTTTCTTTCACAGGAAGCCCAATTCAAAACAGAACAAAGAGGTTGCCTTTGCGATGCCGGTAAATTGCTCTGTATAAATTCCCCTGCGAGCTGTAGACAGGGAGAACTGTAAAAAGAAAATAAGAAGTCAAGAATAAAGACAGTACAACGCTGAACTGAGCAGGGAAATAGAAGAGAAGTCAGTCGGGGGAAACTGTTTGGGTGAATGAATAAATGGTTAAAAAGGAAAGAAAAAGATATTTTCTATCGATGTGATAAAAGACGATTAAATGTGGAGATCTTCATTTGAGTGAAAGTATGAAAAAGGAATATCTTTTTTGAAGAAGGAAACAGCGAAAAAGGAAAGAATCGCTTTCTCGATCGACCGGAAGTCCTTTCCTGAGGACTATAAAATAAAAACACACAACCAGAGAACAGAATCCTCATATCACAAAAAAACACTATACAAATTGATATAACTTAGGTTAAATATTTTTAGTCTTTTCAACATATTGAAGAAAGATATATCATTTAGATTTGATATATCCTTTTGTGTGATTGATGACGACACTTCCGGTGGAACGTTCGTTGTTTTTGCACGTGTCAAAACAATGAAATTTTATCCTGTCGTGAAAAAATATCATTCTAAAATTGTTGTAGAACTTAAAATGAGGCGAAAATGAAAGAAGCACTTTATTCAGAAGAATATTTCGTTGTTGTAAAATAAAACGAGTATAATATCTTAATTTTGAGCTTTTAACTTCAAGGTTTGGCTCAGTGGTCTAGTGGTATGATTCTCGCTTTGGGTGCGAGAGGCCACGGGTTCGATTCCCGTCTGAGCCCATTTGTTTTTTTTTTTTCTTCTTCTTCTTCTTCTTTTTTCTGCCTTTTCCATTTGAAAATTCGACTGTTTTGTCTTTTATGCCAATTTCACAAGAAAATTCACTCAACACGAAATAAAAATTACATTACAAAGTGCCAGAAATAGAAGTACTTTGAATTTATAATTAAGTGAAATACTCTAGGGTCAAGGTTCAACTGATGATTTTAGCTCTAACACAATTCAACTCAACTACCAATGTTTGCAATATCCGTCAAGTACGATTTTCTGATGAAAACTCAAGGGCCATTACAACTTTACTATCTGTTTGGACTGTTTGAGGAATAGATTCATGTGAAAGGACTGAAAGGAGAATTTCATACAAAACACTTACCTTGAAATTATACACAAGGATCCAGGAATTTCAAGTTCTTACTCGTTTCCCACACTCTATCTTGCACATGCGCGCTTGTAGCATTTCGCTTTTGAGAGCGCACGCGCAGTCTGACGTCATAATGGTAGCAAAGCATGATGGGATACTCGGTAATCAATCATTCAATCGCCGCAAATTGGAACTAACACGGAAAAAGCTTTCCAAAGACATTCCTTTATTTTAAGCAGCAAATCTGGTACAAATACCTGGGAGGACTGAAGATTAGGGTAAGTGAAAATAAATTTGTAGAAAGAGTACCAAATAATAATTTATTTCACATAAACAGTTGAACCTGTCTACATTGTTTTAACAATGTACAAACACACACAAAAACACTCGAAATTCACTCTCTTTTCACAAATAAATATTTGAAAACCCATTAGTTAAATATATATGGACATAAGTATATGCATTCCATAAATGTACGATTTTTTTATACAATTTTAAAAAATATCTTCATAATGTACATATGTATGCTGCATTTGATAGTAAGCGACAATTCCAAATTTGCTTATTTTTTCTTCCCCTTGTTAGCCGATTTTCTGCCAGCTTTTCCGGCTGTAGACGCACTCTTTCTACTTTTGCTTCGACCGGGTGACGGAGATCTGGGTTTTTCTGCCTCCAATTGTTCGTCTTTTTGTTTCTCTGCATCAATAAATTTTTGCCTGTACTTTTCTCTGGCGGCTGTTATTTCTTGACGCGCCTTGTCGAGTGCAGCCTAAAGAAGAAATGAAGGGAAAAAATCATGGGCGGCGTTAACAGTGTAGCAGATTTAAACAGCCTACGTAGCCAGGCTCTCAAAAAGGAAGGGGAGTAATCCAGATGCTGAATTCTTCTTCACTGCTCCTCTTTAATATGGGCTTCCTGTGTCGCGGAAAGGACACGCCACTACACGGCACGGTCCTTTTCACACTTTCGCGAAAACTGCTCTGCGTAATATGTTGTGTGATGATAGCAATGATGATAAAGATAATAATAACGATGATAGTGATGCTAATGATAACTCACCTGCATTTCTTCGGCTTCTTGTAACTGTTTCTCTTTAGTCAAATTCCTGTCCAGTCTGTCCTGCTCACGTCTCTTCTCTACTTCCTCTCTTGTAGTTTTGTAGTTACGGAACACCTCTTGACGTTCTAGTTGCCTGCGTTCCTCTTCTTCATCATCTAATAACACAGGGTGCCCTCCTCTAGACCTAAGAACAAATATATTTCAAGGTCATTGAATCTAGCAGGGTTCCCACTCTCTTGGTAAAACAAAATTCCCTGACTTTTCACTGACCATATCCAATTTTTCACTGATACACCAAGTGTATCAATAGGTGATACATCCATTGAAATTTGATGCACTGGTGTTGTGTACAATTGGTGTTGGATACACCAAGTACTTACCGACAAGTTCGCCTACAGGTTCTCGTCTTTCCCCTTCCCTACCAAGAGAGACTGTCGTACAGGCTCTCCCCCATCCCCTCCCCCTCCCAAGAGAGACTGTCCTACGGCTCTTCCCCATCCCCCCCTTTCAAGAGAGCCTAGGCAGGCTAAGTCACGAGCAGGATAAGATGTTTTAGTCATATTTTAGCTAGTATATTGTAAATAGTCCTTTTATGAAGGGGGAAGACAAAGAGTTTTAGTGATATTATAATGATAACAAAGAGTAACAAAAATTCGATGTAAAGTACCTGATAAACTGTGGTGCTTCGAGTGGCTTCAAGACCTGGTCAGGTTCCTTTGGGGGAGGCACTAGGGTGAGTTCGCCCTCAGCTTCTGATTGGACAGGTGACGTCACAGTAACTATGAAAAGAGTATTTGCTATCATCAAAAACTTGGTTGACAAGGAGGAAGCAAAAATATAAAACTTGAAATAATTATAGTCGAAATCCAGCTTAATCGGATTCAACATTCATCGCAGAGAGAGATTTCAGTGTTCTATCTCGAAGCGTTTTTAACAAATAGATTCCATTTTTCCGTGCGTCTGTACTCTAATAGATGCGCAGATGACTTCAAAATGCGACTGAGAACGAAAAAGTACGCCACGAGATGAAGTCAAGACACAAATGGAACCTGTTTTATATAGTATTCATAGAAACATTTCCACCAATCAGAGCGCGCCTAAGATTCAGTGACGTCATCTAGTCGTGTGTACTACATGGTTCTCGACCAATCAGAGCGTGCGTAAGATTCCATGACGTCATCTATGCATGTGTACTGTAATCTCACACGATTCTCGACCAATCAGAGCGTGTGTAATATACCAGTTATTAAGTATGATCGCTGTGATTGCTATGATCACTGTGATTGCTGAACAAAATTTCCAGTGATCGTAGCGATAAACTTTTTGCCCCGTCCGGGAATGAAAACCGGGACCACAGAGATGACAGACCTGCGTTATCACCGTACAACCACCATTGAGTCCCTATTAGTTGATAACTATCGATTGCTTACATATTTCACTAGGTGCTTCCTTTTCAAACACTTGGTCGTCCTCTGCATTCTCTTCGTCTATTACGTCTTTTTCTACCTTTACCATATGCTCACTTAGGAACTTTTGTCGGCTTTGTCTGGCCTGTTGAAGAGGACAATATTATCATATCTAATAATCGAGTTTCAATTTCATTCGATGCGATTTGATTCAGTTTCGATGCGACTTCGATTTCGTTCGACTCCAATGTATTCCCTTCCCTTTCCTTCCTTTCAATTCCTTTCCCTGAACTTGCTTCCGTTCCCTTCCGCTCCCTTCCCTTCCCTTTCATTCTATTCCATCTTCATACCTTTGCAGCACGTCCTGGTTCTGCTGCTTCCCAAGCTTGTTTCATAGCTTTGATCTCATCCTGTCTTTCGGTATCTTTCTTGACTTCAATCTCGTCCTGAAATAAAGACGTAATGGGAAATGAATGGGAATCGTAACAAAGTATAAAGAGAGTATAAAAGAGATGTTTTTCAGAAAATAAAATGCCATCATGATACTTTACAAGCAAAAGGTTTTCTAAGAGTCTTTCTTTAATGTTACTAAAACTGAAAAATATTACATTTCTTGCTTTCTGAGTTGGTACCTTTTTCAAAATCATGTTGCCACGCCCATCCGGATAAGACTCAAATACCTTTAGGGGTCATTTTCAAACTTTTCGACGAGCATCCCAACCCTTCTATACATAGGAGTCCCCCTCCCCTCCCCCCACCAAAGCAACCCCCCCCCCCCCCTCCCTGGGGTAGCATAAGTGTTCTACTTACAGCTCCCGCATCACTAAACACTCGTAGAATCCAGTTTGGTTTGCTGGAGTCGAACTGTTGTTGAGAAGATGGTCTTGAACCTGGTTTGTCTTTACTCGATCGACTTTCTTTGCCCTCTTTACTCTTCTTGCCTTTAGTGCTGGTACTGCCAGATAGTTTTTCACCACGTGCAGGGGTTTCGTTGGAACCTAAAACAACGAACGTTGGGAAACTTACTATCGTCATCATCATCGTCATCATCATCATCATCATTTTCGTCATCAAAATCCTCAACACTGTTCTTTATTTTCTACAAAACCTGATGATCACTTGTTCGTTTAGCCTCCGTTGCAGACGACTTTTGTTCGTTCGTTCGTTCGTTCGTTTATTTGTACGTTCTACAGACTCCTCTCGTCCAATCAGAATCGAGTAATTTTGTATAGTGTATTATAATCAACATAACTGTGATCATAAAATAATAATCGTCATTCTTTCGTCCATCCATCCGACTGTCCGTCCGTGTGCGTTCGTTCGTTCGTTCGTTCAAACATACCTCCATCATCCACTCGATCTAAATTTTTCATCATCTGAACAAAATCCCAAGAACTTCTTGACAAGGGCCAACTATCACGAAGTACTTGTGCCTGAATGATATACTTATGGATCTACAGCGACATAAAAGACAATTTTACACATTGGATGGCATAGTTGGCCTAGTGGTGAGAGCGCTGGCCATTCACCGCTCACTGCATGTGGTCCGGGTTCGAGTCCAAGCTCGAGCGCCTGGATCATATGTGAATTGAGTTTGTTTGATGTGTTGTTCTCTACCATGCCACGAGGGTTTTTCTCCGGAGTTCTCCGGTTTTCCTCCCTCGTAAAAATCAACATGTGAGCTGAGAGTTGTATGCTTAAAACAGTCAATGTAGTGGTAGTGTGTGTGAGAGTACAGTGTCCCCCAATTAGTGCGCAAGCGCTAGAAGACTTGGACACTTAAATAAACAGTTATTGACTCGATGCTTGGAAAGTCAAAACCTGGTTCATACCAGTGACGCAACTAACCTTGATCTCTGGTTCAGCATCTCCCTCATCAGGTTCTTGTCTATCCTCATCATCGATTAAGTACGACCTCGACCCCTTTTGCTAAAGAACATCAAACACAATTGGTTACTATGTTATAATAACAGAGCACATTTGTATGAGTGAAAAACGTACCACTCCGTGCCGTGACCGTGTCAGTGCCGTGTTGTCTATAAAAATATTCGAAACACCTGCTGTAATCGTGCCGTGATCGCGCCATTTTCAGTCATACAAAGCCCGCTCTATAAACAGCACCACTGCATAGTAATACTAGCTAGACACATTGGATATAAGGAATGGTAGTGCATAGCATATCAAGAGACGAGAAAAGTCGAAAGGCGAGTGAGATCAGAACGTCTAATACCGTCTATCGCTGTATCTATCAATGTGAATGTGCTAGGGGTCTACCGATCTCCCATAGGGTCTAATAGTCAGATAGGGTCTACCGAGAATCTGCCAGTCAAAGAGGGTCTACTATGCGGCCTACCAGTCTCGGACGGGCTACCAAGAGTCTACCAGTCAAAAGAGGATCTACCAAGTCTATCAAAGGGTCTACCAGTCTAAAAGGTCTACCGTAGGGTCTACCAGTCTAAGAGGTCTACCGTAGGGTCTACCAGTCTAAGAGGATCTATCGTAGGGTCTATCAGTCCAAGAGGTCTACCGTAGGGTCTACCAGTCTAAGAGGTCTACCGTAGGGTCTACCAGTCTAAGAGGATCTATCGTAGGGTCTATCAGTCCAAGAGGTCTACCGTAGGGTCTATCAGTCTAAGAGGTATACCGTAGGGTCTACCAGTCTAAGACGGTCTACCAAAAATCTACCGGTCAAAAAGGGTCTACCGCAAGGTCTACCAGTCTAAGAAGTTCCCTGTAGTCTTACCGGCGAAGCAGGTCTAGATGAGGTTGATGAATCTTTGCCACTCTTCTTTGAACGTCCTTGAGCAGATGTAGCCGCTTTACGGCCGGATTGTGGGCGCTTATTCCCTGAACGCGGTCGGCTTGATGTTGGAGGCCTGGAACCTAAATGGATGGGAATTCCAAAACTATTAATATTATGTACTTATTGAGAAGCGAGAAGCGAGCGCAAAAAAAAATCAAAAACAAAGGAAGAAAGGAAGGAAGGAAGGAAGGAAGGAAGGAAGGAAGGAAGGAAGGAAGGAAGGAAGGAAGGAAGGAAGGAAAGACGGACAAATAAAACGTTTGATAGTTTACTTCCTGTACCTCTTCTGCTCTGTTTTTCGTCCTCTGCCCCAGTTCTATCACGGTAAAAAATGAAGGCTGGGATAACAGCATGTCCTTTCCCAGTGGTGCTAGCAACCTCCACCTCATGGTCAAGAATCTAGTGAGTTAAAAATTGAACAAGTGACATAATTTACTTTTGGAAAAAAATAGAAAAAAAATCTAAACCAATAAAGACGAGAGTTTGCATATAATTTATTATATCCACAAGCCACTATTAGTAAAAGTAAGGGAAGAAATTAATGGTTGGGTATCCATAGCAATCCGTCTTAATTAACTTATTCAGTTAAATCACAATTGCCAACATCAAAATTATTGTCATCATTAACATCATCATTCTTGTCATTATCATCATAACATCATTAGATTACCTGTAGTTTAACATAGACATCTTGTTTTGATGTACTCAGTTGTAGACTTGTGAGATGGTCATCTGTTACTTTGACTGTATGTCTAGAGAACAAGAAAAACAAGCTTTGTCAAACTCATAACTATATTACAGTTGATCTAATGTATACAGTTTAATTTCCACTAACAAGCCTACACCACTGGTAAGCGGACTAGTCCCAAGTGTGATTTGGTGTTCCATGGGTGTGTAAGCACTGAGGACCAATTCTAAAAATATTGTTTGGGACTCCTGTGGGCAGGACGCGGACGCGCGTAAGCCCGCGAAAACTCGCGCATGCGCAGTCGTTTTGCCGCGGTGTCATTGGATACAGTCCATGACAGGAGCGGCGTGTGGAACTGGCCTAATCGTGCATACACTACTATAATGGAATTAGTTATCTGTTGTTTAATTACTCACCTAAATATAGTATTGTACTTATTTGGTATGTAATAATCACGGATTTCTTTGTGTACAAAACTACTGTTTACAGATTCCCGTGGAGGGTACGGTAGGGGCTCTGTTGAACCTATAATGCGCAGACGGAACTTTCCAGCTGGGAGGATGGCATTGAGAGTTCTCGCTTCGGCCACAAATGTGTAGCCACGCTGTGGAAGTAACGTAGCATTAGATAAGTAAATGTGAGAGCGAGCATACCATTACATTATTGATTTGAACTTCTTTCACGGTTACACGGTTACGTTAACATCATCATTCACCACCATCATTGTCACGGTTCATCATCATAATCATCATCATCATCATCATCATCATCATCATCATCATCATCATCATCATCATCCAACATTATCATCACTTTTACCATGATGATAACTGGCATCTTTACTATTCAGACCCAAACACACAAAGTAACGTTTTCTACGTTACAGAATTATTACAGAATTGCACTGTGTTGCATGCGTTGCTTTGCAACTGGTGCAAGATGGTGTAACTTTACCATAATTATTGAGTGCAATGTTTCAGGAAAAATTGCATTGCATGTCCAGGTTTACTACAAACATCATCATCATCATCATCATCATCATCATATACCCACATCACCATGATTAAACATCATCAGCATCAAATAAGGAGTGGAACCTCCCTGCCATCTTCGTAAGGTGTAACATCTCAGGCTGAATTTGGTCATAACTTTAATGTCTGAAGGGAAAGTCCACTTCAACAATTAATTCTAAAAGTTAAATAAAGTTTGTCATATAAGTGACTATAAGTAATCCTGATGATACATGAATAGAACAGTTACCTTATTTCTTTTTATCAGGCTTGGTGCAACCTTTTCAAACACCCTAGTCAGTTCTTCTCCTGTATCGTTATCCACAACCCTCAACAGGCAAGTCGTCATGTTGATGTACAGTTTAGGGACCATTACCACTGGCTCATCTACTACAAACACTTCCCTGGAACACAATGGTAAATTAATTAGAAAAACTAGTTAATGATTCAAACACTTGTAAGTTAAAATTCCTAACCTGAAGACAACAAACCAAGAGTTGGCTGGTTGCTCAGTGTAAGCACCAGTGTAGTCAGTATAAGCAACTCGTGACCATTCGTCTTCGAAAAATGGAAAAAGTGGAAACAATTCCTCATCTTTTTTGAACATTCGTCTGAAGATTTCCACAGCAAAGTTCTCTAGGTTTGGTTCTAAAGTACTCCATGCTTTGGTCAGCGTGCCTGATACTTGTTGCTGGATTTCAGAGCCTGGTTGAAAACAAGATAAGATTCTAATTACAAGTAGGTACCACTGCCAAATAGATGAAAAAATCAGTCATTCTATGTAAACTGTAGCGTGAAGCTCACAAGTACGACCAGCTATAACCTGAATGTATTCACATATTTTTGACTGAGCATTCATCCAATCAGCATCAGAGAATTTATCTAATCTCTAATTGGAGGATAATGAGACAAAACGTATGCAAATACATTAACAGTGGTCACAGTTTTGAGCTTCGAGCTGTAACTAGTTTGCATACCAGCAACATAAGCCATTGCAAGCTTTCTCACAAAGTGTCCACGAAACAAAGCTTGGATCTTTGTAGCAGCACCCTCTTCATCAATATTAGCTGAACGATCCACCCAAGATTCTGGAACCTCATTGGTCAACTTAGCCGCCAAGGATTTTCGTTTCATAGACCCTATTCTAGTGATATCAGCTGCTGATAAAGGTCTTTGAGAGATGTGCTGGCGTACACACAAAGCAGCTTGGTAGGCAAAAGCTTTCCAGGCAAAATGCATTTCTTCTGTATAAGCTTCACCAAGATTGTATTTCAAAGCCTTGAAAAGACATTTCATGAAGACTTTGAAATGACGCTCTTGGGTTACTAATGATTCGTCCTTTAGTCCTAAGTCCAATTCTGGGCGTGTAAGGGATGGGGGATCTGAGAATGAGGTAACGAGGTTTCCTGCTGAGTTAACCACATGCATTGCATGGTCCATGAATCGACAGCTCTCCTGTAAATAAAATAATCAAAGTCAAAGACCAATATCAAATGTGAAGGCCCATCAACATGAGTATACATATTCTAGGACAAAATTTATATGGCATGTTTTTGCCTGTGTGTTGCGAACATTTGAAGTGATACCCATTAAAATGGCTGTCTGAAAATAAGTGCCAGGACAGAACCTGTAAAGTAGGTTACAAATATTGGCAACAAGGTCAAAAAATATTTATGAACACAAGTGTTTCCATGGCAACTTATCGTGTTTCCATGGCAATTTTTTTTCGTGTTTCCATGGTAACTTACCTTTGTCAGTGCTGTCATGACAACATCTTCATCTCCAAAAATGAATGGAGTTTGGGAGCAAAGCTGTACATGGTAGCCATTGGGAGCTTGTAACAAGAATCGTAACACATGACGCCTGAAAGAACAATGTTGATAAATAAACAATTTCACAAAATATGTGGATTTTCCTTCATTTGAATCAAAATTCGTAGAATGTTTCTCTTTTTCAAACATTCATTTACCATGGCTTAAGTCCCATCCATACACATGATGCAACATTTATGCAACATTGCATGCAACACAATCGTATTGTGTGTAAATTTCCTGCAATGTTGCATTCAATCTTGCAGAAAATGTTTGAGAACAAGAACATGATCATAAACTTGCAACTTTTGCACACAACAACAGTTGCAGGAGTGAACACATGGTAACCATGGTAACCACGGCTACCATGGTAACCACTAGTTAGATGAGACTGCAGCCAATGTGTGTATGTGACTACTGGGGTTACTCACCCTGCTGGTAAACAAAGCACAGCACATTTGGTGCCTGAGGAATGGATTCGTAAGATAGGCTGACCAGTTACAAGGCTTTTCCATGAATAAGGCTCAGCAACAAGACTTCCAGCAACCAGTGGACTGGGTTTTTCTTCAAAACTAACCTCTTTGAAATCTGTAATTCACAACATTTTTTGAGTGTATGAAGTAACAAGCAGCACGAATCAGCAAACAGAAACTCATGAGTTTCTGCAGCAAATCAACAAAAGTTTTAAGCAAGAGTAATGATGATGATGAGAAGGATGATCACGATGCTCAACTTTATTTCCAGTAAGAGGCTAGCACATTAGTAAGAATATCAATACAAATGGCAGACAAAACCAGAACAAGAGGAATGCCAACAAAGGTGACAACATGCAGTAACTGTATTTGAAGAGGCACCATCAGAAAAGGCTTAAGTGACTAGTGATGTTTCAAATTCTAAAATGACCTAAAATGGTAACATTAGATAATGTAAACCTTTCCAGGGGCAGATCCAGGGGGTGTCCATAGGTGCACCAGATATCCCCCTAGCACCATAAGAGATGACGTCATCAGATTCCATTGTTAGGAGGCCGCCATCTTGGATGTGACGTCATCTCTCAAGAGGCCTATTTGGGACACCCCCTTTGCAAAATCCTGGATCCGCCCCTGCTTTCCCTTTAAAAAATACTATTTCCTGTACTCCTCCCCCATTCAGATTTCCTGGAACTGCCTTGAATACATCAAGAAACTTTAGCAAAAACACAAACTTACCAGACACAGTGCTACTACTGTCTTTATCTTTCTCTCTGTCTTTTTCTCTTATAACTGGCTGTGGTGGATCCAGCCATTTTGAAAATCCAGTGAAACTAACAACCATTTCTATGGACCTTAAACTGTCGACAAACAGATATGGTGGAGGTGGATCTAACAAATGGCTTGAGCCTCCTGACCCATAGTAGAGTGATGGGCTTGTTGATGTGCCCTTTCCTGGTCCAGGTGTTGTGGCTGTGACAGATGAAGTTGCTTGGAGGCCTGATTTCTTGCTGGAACCATGAGCTGTGGGGGCAGTGTTCTAAAGGATAGATCATTCAAGTGTATATAAGGTTTCCATCTACGCAAGTCATTCAATAATTATTTTTTATAGTATTTCTAAGTTATAAGTCACACAAACTCAATCAAATTACAGCACAATTCCCACAGTTACAGCAGTTGCATGAAACTTTGAGTGTTATAATACCCAGTATGTGACTAATGTATGCTCTGTTCCATCCTCAATCTCAACAAGACAAGTTTTAGCAATCAGTGATAAACACTATCATCTTATATTTTTGTCATCATCATCATCATCACCACCACCATGGGCACCATCATCATCATCATCAAACTGCAAGTTGTTTGTACTGTAGGTACAGATGTATAAATGTAGAGAATATTACTACACTATACAGTGTACATTATTCCATCCATATAATGTGTCATCATTAGGACCTGTCCACTCATCACAGCCAGCATTATCATCATCATCATCATGGCCACAATCATCATCAACATCATCATCATATACATATCTATATTCCATACCCTAGCTCAACCTTGATACAACATGAATGTCTATAGAAACAAAATAATAGAATTTGCACTGCTCCAACCATTTCTATACATCACCAAGTACAAGTTGGAAAAAGATGTTTACAATCAACCACATGCAAGGAGTAGCAATCCACAAGATCATGCAATGAGAGAGCAATGTTTTTACCTCAACTGGTGAAGGAGTAGGAGGATCAGGTACTTCTATATTGCTCTTAAATTGAAGCAGGAAGAAATAGAAGATGAAGAAAAGAAGAGAGAAAGGAGAAATAAATAGATAAGGATATGAATGGAAAGATATTGAAATCAAGAAATGAACCATCCTTTCAAATATGATATAGTTCATGAAACTATTATTTTACACACTCCATATTAAGATGTCATTGTATTTGACCTGAGTTCCAATTAGAAAAATGCTTTTTATTCTCAAGCATTTATGTCCCTTATTATTTAGCTGACCAGTTTCAATGGAAACAACTTTTTTATCCCCATTAAGTCACTTGTGAGAGATTTAGCAGTAGAGAAGTAAATATTGGATAATAATAGAAATGATGAAGAGAAACCTTTATACAAGTAGAAATAGCTTGAAAATAAATAGAAGAAATAGGAATAGGATGGGACAATGTAATGACAAAAAAGAGAAGAAAGAGAATGATGCAATGTAATTTGTGCAAAAAGCAGAAAATTCTTAATTGAGGTGAATGATGTAATTCAATACCATGCACTGTACATAATTCCAATAGTCATATTTCCAAGAATATGAAGTTAGTTCTCATAATGAACATAAGATGAATAGGTCGCTATACTAAAATAATGCCTCTCATATCTTCTGAAAAAAATGAGAAAATCTCTACAAAGTTACAACCAAACTATGACACATAGTTTATGAGAAATCAAGCTTAATGGCAATAAAAAGACCACCTACAACTTTCAAGAGTTATCAAGTTATCAAGTTATCCAAAACACATTCCAGGAAAGCAAAGAGATAAAAATATCAATATTTGGGTGATATTAATAAAGAGCTTTCATAGTATAAATTATATATAAACATACCTTTAGTTCAGTTATGGACTTTGTATGTTTGTAGGTATTTGGCTTGTGGAAGATGTACAAATTGCTAAAACAAACAGACAGATGTTAAAACTAACTACGAAAAGTAGGATCACAGCAAAAATTGTAGTAGCATCCATAATTTTCCCTAATTTTGGTTAGATTTTTTTTGGGCCATTAGTCATGCATCCTTAGAAGTAGAGCTTAATACAATCATGTGCAAATCATTGGCTGGTTTGAGTATGATTCATGGCTTTAACTATAAGTTGTCGTGTTAATAATAGAGAGATTAAGCATTATTGCGTACATGGAAGTGGCAGAGATGGTCACATGACTCGCTTTTTTCACATCTGGCATTGCTGTTTCAAAGTGAGAGTGGGTAATTTTGCGTTTGCTGTAAATGTGAAAAATTGCTGTTTCGTATGAGTGCCAAACACGCAACGCCAGGGGCAAAATTCATAGCTCACGTGTTCTTCTCTGCCATTTGCCATTTCCTGTGTACGTGATGATTAATCTCTCTAATGTATCATACTTACTTAAAACACTTGCAAAAATCATCAAATTCCATCCACAACTTCTTGTCCTTAGTTTTATCATCTTTACTTTTGTCACCTTCCTCAGTCTCTTCTGGTTTTTGTTCACTAGTTTCTCCCTCAGTACCCTCCCCGGCAGTCTTTGGTTCTGTCTCCCCAGCAGGGGAGGGGACGTCTAGGACTGTTGTTGTTTCTTCAGTTTCAAGTATTGGTAGCACTTCATGGGATGAGGCTTCCCTGTCCAGGTCTGTCTTACTGGGTTTCTCCATTCTTGAGACACGGCGAGATTCTTTGTTGTTGAGAGCTAATAAAAAAAATCAATAAATAAAATAAATACTTTGCTAATAGTGGAAGAGCACTTTAAGCTATGGAGCTAGTTTCCAGGTATTCCACTGTACTCTCACACACACTACCACTACATTCTAATATTCTATGCTCACAACTCTCAGCTCACTAAGTAGTAAGGGTTTTACCGGGGGAGGAAAACCAGAGGGCCCGGAGAAAAACCCTTGAAGCAATTGAGAAAATGAACTAACAAACTCAAGTCACATGTGATGCCCTGTCTGGGAATGGAACCTGCCTTTTGCAGGCAAAGCTAAATAAATAAATAAAGACCATATTTTGTGACAAACCTTTCAAATCTCCTGGCTTTTCCATACGTGACATCTTCCTCCCACTCTTGGGTGTGCCCGCCCCAGACTTCGTCCTCTCAGGTTTATCTCCAACTAAGAGCTTGCTTCCTGATCTTGATTTAGGAGGACTGTCACCTTTATTGACTTTATCTTTCTCTGTTTTGTCACTTTTGGCAGACTTCACACGATCTTTAGGGGATTTGCTAACATCCTTGGAGCTGACACGCTCGCGGAGTAAACTGTCTTTGCTGTCTCTTTCTTTGATGGCTGGGTCTTTGTCTTTATCTTGTTCTTGCTTGGAATCTGCGCTTTCAGGGGGAATACCATCCTGTAGATAATTTAAAGTGTCACAGTCAATATCATTATCATTATCATATCATCATGATTACTATAATTATCACCATCATGATAACTGACACCTAGGTGGCGAAGTTGGTTGAGCACTAGTCTTCAGTGTGGAAGGTTGGGAGAAGATGCTGCCTTTGTAATTACATTGTACATCTGCAAAATTTATGGTTCGAACTTCAGGTCTTCTTGGGTAAGGACGTTAAATTAAACCATAGGTCCCATCTCTCTATAAACTACTACACATAACCTTGCATTGGTGGGACATTATAGAGCTCACACCCCTATTTGGGGAGAGTCGGCAAAGAAGTTGCCCATGTGTGTGCAGTCACTATACTACAGGGCCCACAGAAATATTGGCAAAAGCTGTTGTGGTGTTCCTGCCTTCGCAGCTAGGACCCTTCCTTCCTCCCTTCAGCCTGTGAACTAAACTAAAAATGAACTTTTTCATATGATGTTAAATTTCATAAAATCCCTAAAATGCCGCACCTCTTTAATTTCCTCTGTGCCTTCTTTCTTTTCCCCACTTTCAGTTTTTTCATTTTCTTGGTTCTTTTCTTCATCATCCTTGTTCCCTTCTTCTGTTATTTCACCCATTGGTTTTTCTGGACGATATTTGGCCCACTTTACAGGGGTCCTGAAAAATACAATATGAATTGAATGAATGAATGAATGAATGAATGAGTGAGCGAATGAATGGATGGATGGAAGGATGGATAGATGGATGAACAAATGAATTAATGAAAAAATGAGTGACTCATTAGGTTAGTGAGTGAATAATTGACTGACTGACTGACTGACTGACTGATTGATTGATTGATTGAATGGATGAATGAAGGAAGGAAGGAATGAGGGGTTTCATCATCATAATCATCCCTCATACTTGACTATCATCAGTTTACTTACCTTGCTCTACTAACTGGTATTGGACTAACATTATAATTCACAAATGGTGATGTAATTTCCAGGAAGCGAGGTTCCTTGGGTGGTTCAGGAGGGGTCAAAGGAGGTTCGACAGGATGTTTCTTCTTCTTCTGTCTGATTAACTTCCACCGAGGTATCTCTATTGGGGGAGGGGGTGCTACCAGTGGGCAGTCACGTATAGTAGTGACAAGGATGGGGTGAGGATGGTTGTGGGATAGACCTGAGAGGCGTAGCTTTTCTGACGCATCTGCCTGTGTAAATTATAGAGAACATGTATGTTTGATTAACACATTAGAAATTTGTGCATAGATATAGATTATTATTTTTATTTAGATAAAGGTACCACAATGACCTTGTTATTGATATCAGGCAATATCCTCATCATCAACATGATCACCACTTTAATTACAACTTCCATCAATCACAAGAAAATCAATATCATCATCATCATCATCCTTAAACTGCTATCATCAGAGCAGTTTTCATGTGAGTGTAAAATGGACAGCGCAATGTCATGACCAAATCAGTGCCATGTTGCCAATCAAAATATTTGAAATTCCTGTCATACCATGAAATGACTGAGCTATTTTCATTGCCATATGACTGCTATATGGCTATATATTACAGCAGATTTCATATGACTGTGAAAATGGACAGTCACATCACAGTTATGGCCAGAAATTCCAATATTTATAGACATCATGGCACTGACATGGTCACGACACAATGCTGTCCATTTCACACCCATACAAAAACTACTCTATGGCAACCCACAACATATGCATCATCATCATCATCATCATCATCACAATCAGCCTAATTGCATTACATGCAAATCACACAAACTTAAAATATTATAATCATCATCACCATTATATCATAATCACCATATAATCTTACCATTTCCCTCAATACAGATACCCTCAAAGGCGTATTAGGTGGGTGTAGATAGCTAGCAAAGATAACCAGTTCTGGGTCTTTTGATTGCTGCTCTGGTGCACTGGCCGGTGGTATTCCTACAACATACATGTACACAATAATTACACAATATTTGATGTATAGTATAAAGAACTCGAGATCGTGTTTTATCGGATATAAAGATCCGAGCCGTAGGCGAGGATCTTTATACCGATAAAACACGATCTCGAGTTCTTTATACGGCTTAAAAAACTCTAACACATATTAGAGTTGTTCTCTAAAAGAAATTCAAAAATATCTTCATTTATCTTGGAGAAAATCGAGGTTAAAGTTCATGTAAATTAGGCCGAATCTTTATCAGATATAAAGACACTCGTCACGGTGGCGATTTTCATTGTGTTTGCCTTATGAATTATTAATGAGTTTTTTAAATAATAATTATACATTTACATATACATTTGCAAACATCTTGCATTGTTCTCCACAATTTTTTTCTATTAAGTATGCAGCCACAAAATTTAAACAGATGGCACTTCTTGACAGGGTGTTTTCAGCAATTTTTGAAGTAGGGACCATATTCAAGAATTAATGTGGAATCTGTTTCTTCATCATTGTAAAATAGTTGATGATAGGTAAAGTACCTGACAACAGATGACCAGTACAGTGAACCCCCTTTAAGGTGGACATTTTCAGGACCAGCTTTTAGTGTCCACCTTGAAGAGGTATCCGCCTTAGAGGGAGTTTTGTTATAGACAATATTATGGACCAATTTAAAAGGCCAGGACCAGGTAAATGTGTCTGCCTTAGAGAGGCATCTGCTTAGAGGGAGGTTTATTACAGACAATATGGGGAATGGCATTATACCAGGACCGGGCAAATATGTCCACTTTAGAGAGGTGACATCCACTTTATGGTGGAGCCAGCACTGACTAGTTCACTGTAGCTGCATTTTATTGAAATCTCTGTGTATAATACCTTTATCAACTTTCTCCTTATCCTTTGCCTCTCTAGTCTTACTATCTCTCTCCATAAGGGTATCCTCTGACTTTGGTGCTTTGACTGACTTGGTTGATTTCCTATCTTTCTCTCTGTCTTTCTTGGTCTCTAGAGTTAGTTCTTCTTTGTGTTCTTCTGGTGGTGGAGTCTTGTCCAGCTTCCAGTGTGGTAAGACTTGCTTTAGAAGTTTCCAAATCTCACTGGTTTGACTGTTCCTGGATAAACAAAATATTATTAGACCAGTCTGTTGTTATAGTCCTTATAAGAGAGGAGTCAGTCTTATACAGTGAACTCCAGGGCTCTAAGGTAAACACCCTTGGGACCAGATCTTACTGTCTACCTTAGAGAGGAGTCAACCTTATACATTGGACTTCCTCTGTGGACTCATTACACTTGTTTTTTGTTACCCACCTGAGGGGAATGATCTCTGGTAGCCATCCAGTCAGTGAGTGGACAATAGTAAAATCTCCAAATTCACAAGAACTGCTTCCTCCAGCATAACTGCAACAATAACATCATCAGATGATAGTAAATACCATGTCAACAGCAATATCCATGGCAATGGTTGTATAACTATGGCAATGACAGTAACTATGGCAACAACAGCAACAATGGTTACAATACGAACCATTTAAAAGGTAGTGGCAACTGCAAACTGGGTGATCATTGCAATGCAGTGACCACAATTAACACAGTATGTTCCATAACAAGAACCACTAATATTAATACTATATATAGCAACAGCAAAACCAATGCCAATGCCAGCATCTATATCAACAGCAGTAGGCATAGCAACCACAGCTACCATAGCAACAGCAGTAATTGTGGCAACAGCAGTGACTGATACACTTACTCTAAGGATGCCACTTTGATAAGAGCTTTAGACAGTAACATAGGCCATAGTTCTTGTTCTTTGGGAGTAACTGGTAAAAGAAGCCTTCCCTCCTCATCAAAAGGCATCCAGTCATCAACTATGACTTTTCTCCAGGCTCCCTAACAAGAATAAAATGCATTAGAGTTTGTAACACAACTGTCCAGAAATACACTTAACACTTTCAAAGCCTTTTTTTTTGCTTTTACTCCAGTGAAGTGCCCAAGACAATCACTTTTGTGGTGGTACTTTTTAGGGCTTGCACTGAACATGGCTTGACAGCTCTTTCATGCATACATTTTAGGGATTGTTTTGTTTTCATAACCAACCACCATTTACCCCTACCACTTGGACAAGGGCAGCCTCCCCCCCCCTCGACTTTAGGCCTATACTTACCATCCAGTAAACTTTGACACAATACTTTCCGCCTGGGTTATATATAGGCATAGCACTGCCTTTAGTCTTCTCCTTGGGCCATATATGACCCCAGGGCTTCCAATAATTATCCTCTATTATCCCATCTTTTTCTTTTTCTTTCTCTTTCTCTTTTTCCTTTTCTTTTTCTTTCTCCTTGCCATCTTTGGCATCTTTGGACTTGACCTCAGGTATGTCAATCCTGAAGTGTAGTTTCCACAGACTTGTAATCTGAGCTATAATCCACCTTAATAACTGTGAGAAATTATTAGAAACAAATCAGAATATTATCAATGATAAAACATACAAAATTTTGATGATTCTAGTTTGAGTCTGATACTCTGTTCGTATGCCTTTACAAATGCATCTGGTAAAGATTCAAGCCTGTACTGTGTTAAAATTAATAGTCAATACAACCATTTATACAAGACAATGTACAATGTGCCTTACATAAGACACAACTCATGTGCAAACCTCTCCACATAAACAGCATTTTAAGTCTAAGATGTGCCATATTTGAGCCTTAATTATTGAGGAACTGCTCAGAACACTGTTCCTCTGTCAATACTGTAAGTCCCATCTTAGACTAAAAATGCCATTTATAGGGAGAGGTTCACTCCTTATTCAAGTTGCACCTTAGATAAGACACATCTTATTTATACTTGTATAAATAGCCCTTATGTCAGTAACTGCAACCCATCCTCAACTTTCAAATAAGCAAACAGAGCAGAGATAATGCAAAAGTTCCCTGTGTTTTTCAGTTTTAATTAGCAAATCCGAAGAACTTGGTCTCTGCCGGCAGCAAACTCAAAAATGATAATAATATTAAGGTATCAATAGTACCTTGGGGTTACAGGCAATAACTTAATTCCCCAGAGATCCCCCCCCCAGTCAGGTTGATTTGTTTGGTTGGTTGTGAGTTTTATTTCAATTGCAGAAGTATCAATGCTTACCTCACAATCAGTCAAGTGGTCATTCTTGGATAGAAGATCAATTTCTTCATTAAAACTTTTTGGTTCAACAATCACAGGAGTCTACAAAATATACATCACTAATTAAAGCCTACAGCCTGAGGTCACCCTATTAATTTATTAAGATAGGCCACTAAAGTATCTATAAAGTATTATTGTATGACCCATATTTGGCTCTGTGTGCATCTCTTAAAAAAACTTTGGAAATAGTCACGATTGGGACACATATGGATTGTCGAGGGGGGTCCAGAAAAACTTGTATCCAGACCTGGACCCATGCGCCCTTTCAAAATATAAAGAAAATGATCAAAAAGAGCCATAATTATGATAAAATGCTTATTGACTGACTTAGGTTGGGCTGACTCATAGTTGACTCAGTTCATTCTGTATATAGACCTTGCAAGGATGACACAGTTGGTTAGTGTGCGGCCTTCAGTGCAAGAGGTCCAGAGTTTGATCCCTGAATCTCACATCCTTGTTTCAACTTCTTTCCTTTCTGTGTAGCTTTAGTTTAAGTACCTTTAAATACTCTTAAAATGGAGCACTGATGGAGAGAGAGGAGTAAAATGAGTGCACTGTCAACCCCAAGTTTATCAGTTACTCAAATTACTGTCACAAGTTATTGACATTTATATGGTCACTTTACTTTTAATTTATTTTACTTGCTGAACTTGGTCCATATGGCCATGAACTTGAGCCTGTCTGACCTCCCCCCCCCCCCCCCCACTCTAATAAGTAATAATAATACCTTTTCTATAATAAAGTCATTAGGTCTCTTCCAATGATCAACTCTTGATTTGATACTGTGTGGTAAGTCAATACGACCTTCAGGATCTTCATAGGGATGCTGAATTCAAAAAAGAACATATCAGAACTTGACACCATATTATGCCATCATATACACTAGCATAAACTCCATCTAAGGCACATACTTTCACCAGCTCTTCAGTCCATTCTGCACTCTTTGCTGAAAGTGCTTCCAGCGAGTACTTTTCTTTCTCACAGCGAGCACAAGCAAGTATTCACTAGTGGGGAAAATGTTGTCCACCTTACAGGAGTGTCCTCATTTAGGGAGTTTACTGTATATTTTTACTAGAATTAAGAAAAAATACTCACAGGATTTGGACTCTTTCCTTTCTCCTTCTCCTTGGCTTTGTGCATTATATCCTGGAAAAAATTGAAAAGCAAATTTATTAAAAACTCAAATTAACAACCACAAAGTTTCTGATAATTTCATAACATCAATTAGCAGTTGTCGGTTTATTCTACTATAACTACAAATATAATAATGAAATGGGAATTACTGTAAATCATCCAGTAGGAAAAAAAATATATTATAAATGGAAATTAATTTATTACATACTAGAAATAATTGCTGCTAACTCAAAGGTCGTCATAGATTCGATTCCTGTTGCAGGGAGCTCAGATTTTTTTCCAAGCAATTATTTCTAGTACTGTGATTTAATTATCATTATATATACAAATGTCAATACTGACCCATTTTTCCTGGTTAATATCCTGGTCACTCCATTCTGGCCAGATAACAATGGGCTGTTTTGATTTACTTTTGTTTTTATCATCACCATCTTTGAGAGAACCAACAACACTGGGTGCGACAGATTGCCTAAAAAAGTTTAAAAATATCATATAAATGAGCATATTAGGTATCACTGGGTGAGCAGATCGAACACAGATTGAAAAGTAGAAATTTTTGGGGAAAATGTGGTCTTAAAATAAATCTTTCTCGAGGAAATCTAAGTGCCAAAAATGTGAGGATTATTACTGACGTAATGTGGTATTTTTAAACTGTGATATTTTGGTTCATAAGACAATTACAAGAAAGTGCATACTTGTAATAATGTAGCTTTGAAACCTTAGATATTAAGCTTTTGTATAATAGAGCATCTGGGACATTATTTTACTCAATCAAAAGCTCAAATTTAATATCTGACAATCGATCACAGACCCAAACACTTATTTAGAAGCACATATTCCAAGTTCATCAAAAGACTTACATCTAAAAGTTATACAAAATCATTGAGAACTCTTAACTTGTAAGATTACAATATTATAATATACATATAAATGTGATAATGTTATAAGAGAAGGCTGCAATGTGGCAAAAACTTGTGAAACTACAAATATATTTTCCTTGAAATCTGAAAGACAAATGAGTTTATCATAATCAAAACATGCAAAATAAGAGCTCTACCTTCTTCTAGAAGAAGTTCCTGGAAGATGAAGACTCATTTTTAAGTGTGATATAGCATTAATTGAAGACATTGAATACAGGAGTTCTAAATAAGTGTAGACAGTTCTAATCCTCTCACTGGATGTTTCTAGGTAACCAAACTATGCTAGTTAATGAATAGTTATGAGTTAAACATTTACATTACAAGAACTGACAAAATAATGATCGAGATTGTTTGGAAAGCAATTAACAACTTGAACAAATGACTCATGATTGCAGAATGTTGCATACAATATTGCATACACGGAATGTTGAATTTAGAGAATTTGCTAATTGGTATCTATGGACAATAAAGTACTTCAAAGAATTGAAAAATTCAGTTTGAAAGCTAGTGTTAATACAATAGAGAAAAGACTTCAGGATTTAAAATCAATGGATATAATTGAAAAACAATAGAAAACAGCTGGTTAAACACCTCAAACCTATAATAGAGAGATAATAATGGCCGGGTTGACTTATTAGTCTCGCTTCAGTAAAGAACACTTGCAATAATAATTTGCTCATAAAGGTTGCTGGAAAAACCTGTGATATTTCTTAAATTACATGTATCTCCATTTGACTGGGGCAAAACTGCCCCCATGAGCTAATTCAACAACAAAGAATTCTTTTGAAAACTTCTAGTTCAACCGGTTAAAAGGTTAAAATTCTGCAGGAGACAGGATATGATATCTATTGATAGAAACCTTTGGGGAAAAATATATTTTCTGGTTTTAATTTATTTTTGGTTTGAAATTTGATTTTTATTTTTCATTGTCTTATAACCGGATCTTATCAAACAGCAAATAAAATAATATCAAACAGATTTGGAATTTTCAAACCAAAAATAATTTCAAACTACAACATATACTGGTCAAAAACTGGCAGCAAAGGATCCATAAATGTGATCCATAATTCATAAATGTTATCAAATATACTTCTGAATATCAACATAAATACAGGCCAATAATTGAGAAACTGTAACTAATGAATCAATTTTCTTAGTAGTTGAAAAGGAAAATCCTTTAGGACCATTTCAAGAGATTATTCTTGCTATTTGCTTCAACTTTACAACTATTCCAGGTATCACCTCATTCTAGCAGACAAACTGGAAGCCATTCTAAGCTCTCTCCAAGCAGACCCTGGGCTTTTAGCTCTATGATTTGAAGTTCTGGTGGAAGATTTTGGCATTTTGAACCAATTTCTGATTCAGTTTGTTTCCAATTTATTTCCTTGAAGTAGGAAACTAAAATTATGATTCTGTTCGGGACTTTGGGGTCGATCAACACCATAGAAACCTAGTTAGTGTTTCATTGCTTGTAATTTGAGATAGAACAATGTGACGTGTTTCATAGTTTGAATTTAATGTGAAAAGATTAATGATAAACTCGAGGTTAATACGAACTGATAATCTGTCAAATCCACTAATTTTTTCTGCAATTTTTACGGTGTTTTGAACTGGAAGTCCGTCACTTATGAATTCATTGAATCGATTATTTTTCTTTGGACAATGGCGACATTAAGATTATAGCTTTTCAAACAACCTAATAATATCAAACACATGGTCTCTTTATGCATCATTCTTTGAACAATGAAAGTTTGACAGAGTTGTCCTTCAAAGCGAACAAGATATCATTCACACAAAACAACATCCACTCAAAATAGGTCAAAGAAAACAAACAAGCACCGAAACTTCAACATTTACAAAGCAAGGAAAAACTCACTCTGCTGTCTTAGGAGCTGCCGAGGCGACTCTTTCCTTGGAGTCCTTCTTCTTGGGGGTTTTTGTTGCCATACTTTGACAATTTTCAGGGTTTACAATCCATTTTTTGAATCAAATTTCATCCATTTTCAATTCAAGCAGAGAGGAAAAGACTACACGTTGCCATAGAAACAGTCCTGGTAAACTATCTACAGGACCACGCGGTTAAAGTTGCTACAGGGCATCCGAAAACTAAGGAATGCCTGATGAAATAGTGAAAAATTCTTCTCTCTTTTCTCTTCTCTCTTTTCTCTTCTCTCTTCTCTCTTATTTACTTATGTTCTGTTTCTGATAAACAATCTTAATTGTTAACTGATCTTAAATCTTGAGAGAAGTGAAGTCGAATTAATCTTTGTACTGAAGTTTACTTAAATTTTGTTTAAACTTTGAATTAGCTTTAAAAGCATTCACATTTTGATAAACAGAATAAAATCATGAAATTTTACTTACTCTGCTTGGCTGAGACCCTCTTCTCCGCTATTCTTTGACTTACTTCGTATCAAACTTATTTTCCTTTGCAGCTTTGCTTTTACCCCTGAGCGAGGCGACTCCACCGAAATCAATGGTAGTGGGCTCTTCTTTTTCAGTTCTAAAACAAGTGAGTGCATTTCGCAGAGTTTTTCTTGTCAGACTTTCTTGTTTATCACAATTCTAACTTTTCTACCCAAGCTTCCAGTCTTTTCGTTTATCTAGCAAGACGCTTCGACAGTCTTGGCAGTTTTACTTAAAGTTGTCGAAAAAGTCATCCAGCAACGAATCGTTCAACATTCGTGACAAATTTCCGGCTACCACTTTTTAACTTCCTCCTCGCAGATCCAATATTTTGGCTGTTTAAGAAACCACTCCGCAATATCAGTGCCTGTTGCTAATGATTTTATACAAACATAGACACTGACAAAGCGTTTACTATTCAAATGACCCTGCCACATAAAATAAACTTTCCACCTGCTAATCCTGAATAATTCAGGGTTTTAGTATTTCGCATTACCGAAAAGTGTTGCATTAATTGGGAGTCGAGGTTGATTACATGTCATTAGAGCCTTGCGCGTCAACGTGTGTGGTCAGTTATTTTGTCTGATAAACCAACTTAAAATAGCTATAGGAAGAAATGTTATTTTTGTTAGCATATTATTAGCTCATTATGGATGCTATAAAGTTACAAATTGGTTAGTCAATAGAAAAGCTTTTTCTAATTCAAGAACAAAAAGACACTAACTTGAAGTGAAACCAAGGTGATAAAAATTAGGTCTAAGAATTAGGTCTAAATCTGTAAAACTTGTTCTACAGATCTAGAATAAAGGGACACGTAAGCCTCCTACGCAGGCAGCTCTTTTGGGTTTCATTTGGAATAAAAACGAACGAGAAAGACTGGAGAAGAAGGGAAAAACGAGAGGGAATAGGGAGGGAGGAGGGAATTGAAAAAACCCTTATCTACTTAAATGGGGCGCACTCTTCCCCGGCCAGAAAAACTGAAAGGGAATCCCGACAGAAAAAGGAGTTGCTTGCCTAGGGACACGCATACCCCAAGAATAGTGTCGGGCGTTGACTGGCGTAATTCTGGGAATTACTCATTTCTCAGTATATCACTGACGTAACCGTCATTAGGGAAAAATTATCAGATCAAACAGACGTTCAAGGCAAGAAGTTTCATTATATGGCATTTTTTTTTACCGTATTTTCTATCATTTTGGACATTTATCGAGCCCGTAGGGAGAGATCCTTACATAAAAGACCGAGGTCTGTTATTTTTCCGTAATGACCAAGCGGACGAGGTTTTAAAATAAAAAGTTTATTAGGGAGCATTCATTTTTTAGGAGGAGGTGGGCCGGAGGAATTGAGGGGTGGGCCAAAAGAAATTTACTCTATGAAAAGAGGTGGGTCATGTTTTTCTGAAAGTTAAACCAGGTCAAGGGACCCTATTTTCATATTTGGAAGTGGGATTGGTCATCAATATAGTTCAATTCCTTACCGTGGGGGCTTGCATTTTTTTGTATTTGATTCCTTGCAATTCCTCCGGCCCACCCCCCCTCCTAAAAAATAATGCTCCCTTATATGGCATTTTTAAACTTTTACGTCTTTTCTAGCATTTTGACATTTGACTTCCGGTTTACGCGCGCGCGCGTGCGGCAGGATTCCCGCCTTTATGTAAGTTCACAAAATAAAAAACAACAACTACAACATCATTATAGCAAAGCTCGTTTTCTTAGCAAAAATGCTTTGAAAACAAGAATCTGACAGTACTACAAACTAAAGGATAACAAATGAGACTCTTAGATGACTTTGGAGCTTATGGGAAGTGATAAAGTGAATCTTTTCAAGCCAAAATGAAAAATGTTTGAGTTCGGTAAGTTGCCTGCTCGTGTCAGCTCGTGGTTCAGTGTCAAAGGTGGACTTGTACTATGGCCAGCGTATTCCCTCACTTAACGGCATTGAACTAGATAATGATGAAACGTTTTGAGAAAAAATGTAAAGTGGCTATTGAAGACTTGGAGGCACCCCTTCTTTTGAACTTCAAAAAGTGAGAAACTGATCCTTCCAAGTTGGCACTGCACTTGAGTTTGAAATCGGCGCTGTGGAAGATTCAAGATTGGAATACAACTTATACCGTCAAAACTGTAAGTTTTCTGAGGAACACTAACAAAAGCTTTTACCTATTTCCACTTTCCTATGGCAAAAATTGTTGATCTAGGCTAAAGCTACTGGGAGATACGAAAACGATGTGCTATTTGCTGATCAAAATGTCACCTCTCCCAAAGTATTGGGCGTTATATCTCATGGTCGCATTCACCAAATTTTGGTCGCAATTGATTTTTTTCTTTGACCCTTAAAGAGCTTGTATACAAAATATATTATAATTAAAAATTGAAAATGAAATTTATCAGAAAAAAATATTAAAAACACCAAACATTTAAAAACAAGTTCAAAAAGATGTAATTTTAACTTAAAGCTTGGGAAAGAAACGGAAAAAATGAAGAAAAAAGAAGTCAGAAAAGAACCCGGCGTCGACGAGGATCGAACCTGTAACCCCTTAAAGAGCACCCCCCGGAAATAAAATAACAGACTGAATGAATAATTGTAAAAAGAAAAAAAGAAAATGAAATTTTGGGACGATTCTCCCGAGACATTCATAGAAGCTGAGACATCGAATCGACTTACGTTACGGATGAAGATTTCGGCCCCATCCACGCTATCCCGGTGCTACATATTACAGTTGACTTAGCCCGAAGGCCAGGGAGGGAGACGATATCCGGACCCTAATCCATACCTTTAGATATCACCTTAGACCGCTGCGCTACCTAGACACTTAATTAAAATTAATGACTAATCGGGGTAGTCTATTCGGCGAAGTTTCATTGTAATGCTGATACTCCCCAGGGAAAGAAATGAACCAACCAGAGTCCAGCTATCAAAAAATAGCCGTTTTGTAACTAACTAGAAAGAGAACATAAAAGAATAAGTTTTCAGGAACATCGAGCTTGTCTGCATTGTTTTACTCCATCGATTTGTCCCAATTCCCCAGGGAGATAGAAGAACCAATCAAAATCTAGTCGATTGAAGAGGGATCAATAAATTTCCATGATTATTTTAAGTACAGCAAGCTTCAAGCCGTTACTTACGCTATTACTTATGCATTTTTATTTCCATTCCAAAGTGAAATGATCGGCCTCACTGAAGATGTTCAGTTGGAATCCACGTTTCTTATTTCAGGAATATCCCTAAGGCTAATCAGATTAAGACATCAGCAAAGGTAAGTTATTTTATAAGTTAAGGTGACTTAAAATTTGGATTGATGCTTTTAGCTCATCGTTTTAAAACAAAGCTCGTAGTTGTTTACATGTACACGTTTGTTCTTCAATATTAACACCAAATTTGTTAGTTACATGGTCGATTTGAGTTTAATTGTGTAAGTAGACGGGAAATTAGATTATAACTGATCTCGTCAAAATGTATCCCGAAGACTCCACAGAGAATCTCGTAATGCAGAATGCCAAACTCGCGCAAGTTTTTATATTGTCGTATTCAAAATATTGGGAAATACCATTTCTGCGTAGATACTTAATAACACAAAAAAGTAAACCTTTTAAATCTTTCATAGTGCTTTCATTACATGATGAAATCTTTCAAGTGATTCACTGCTCTGCCTCCACTGCTCTATCCTATACATAGTCTCATGCGACCTGCGCTGGGGCTATTGTTAATGGGGCTGTTACTTAATTTGTAGAAACCCAGAACACAAGATGTTATTTTCCCTGTAGCTTGTAACATTGTACAAAACATGCATCGTGCGTGTGTCTGACCCTGCAACAGGTGCGCGCAACAGTTAAAGAAGTAGAAACGAGTTCTTTTTCTGAAGCCATACCAACAGATCGCTCAACGTTTTGCGCAACAGCTAGAGAAGTACAACCGAGCTTTTTCTGGGGCATTGCGCGCGCCTATTGCAGGGGTTAACACACGTTTTGTTGCGCGCAACATTGCAATAACCTTGGACTACTTAAATTGTTATGAGTTGGATTTTGGTATTTCAAACCTTAGTGGCTACTATTTCCAGAGCTAATGCATACATTCCAGATGGCACGGAGCTTCAGTAACGAAAATTCGGATAAATTTCGACGATTTGTTTTCGTTCTTTTACTCAAGTAAGCATACGTCTGTTGTGGGCAGGGCCAGAGTTCAAACGTCGCCCGAACAAAAATTCTTACACATGTTCTAAAATGAAACACTTATAATCATAGATAAAAACAGTTTTCTACAGTATATATTGATGCTAAAATAGACCTGTTCGTTAATTATACTAACCTTACCAACCTTCTTGACCTGGAATCTTACATGCAATGCCAAGTTTACGACCCAGAATGCATTGCGCCATCTCAGACAATCGGAAGCTGAGGATAAAGGTTTGTGGGATTGCAACCTCTTAACCAATGAAAAAGGTGCTTCTAAAAGGGTTCACAGACACATTTGTGTTTGTGTTTTGGAATTCGTGCTTGTGTTGCGACTTTTGTGTTTGCGTTTTTTCAATAGTTTGTGTTTTACGATTTGTGTTTATGTTTTGGGATTTGTGTTTGTGTTTTGGGATTTGTGATTGTGGTTTGGATTTTGTGTTTTGGGATGTGTGTTTGTGTTTTGGAATTTGTGTTTGTTGTTTTGGGATTTGTGTTTGTGTTTTGGGGTTTGGGATTGTGGTTTGGAATTTGTGTTTGTGTTTTGGGATGTGTGTTTGTGTTTTGGGATTTGTGATTGTGTTTTGGAATTTGTGTTTGTGTTTTGGGATTTGTGTTTGTGTTTTGGGATTTGTGTTTGTGTTTTGGAGTTTGTGTTTTGGAATTTGTGTTTGTGTTTTCGAATTTGCGTTTGTGTTGCGACTTTTGTGTTTGTGTTTTGTCCTTATGAGGCACCGTATTAGACGACAGTCGCCCCATGCACCTTTAAGGTGATTCCTCTATTTCTCGAAGGCGTTCGTTTGAGATTTTATATCTCCAATCCAGCTCACTGTCCATTTCCTTCTGTTTACTCCTCCTACTCGGTGCATTTATACGCTCATATCCACCCTTGATCATTTTACTCAGAAAACCATGCCATATATATCATCTCCGCCTAAATCGAACGTTTCCGCACGAAAGTGGCTTTTTTACTAAAATTTGTAGGAAATGCGCTAAAATGCACTTTATCGAGGTTAAAATGGGCTTTCTTACGAGACAATTCACTATTTTATCTTCTTCTACCAAAATGCTGTTATCGGTTTGCCAAAAACGTCAATCTTAAGGTCTCTATTCATTTGGCACAAAACTGAACTCTCGTAGGGGGTCTCCAACAAAACGACCACCTTAATTTGACATTAAAAGGCAATAATAACTTAAGTCAACATTATTCTATACACTGCTACACAGCTGTTTTACAAGCCTGAAAGAACTTTATTAAAGCAGGTCCATCAAGCCTACAAATAATGTGTGTCAAATGATATGTGTTTTCATATTATCTGACTTTGCATGAGGTGCAAAACTATCCGTCCGTGACTTTTCAACCCAAAAAAGTCTTTTGAAAACGTTGAATTGAATTAATCGGATGAAAACTCCAATCTGAACAGTTCAGAATGACGGCTATTGACAGAAACTTACATAAACTTTAATTACGCATAAAAACTGACCAAGTTCAACCGGTTGAGTACTTATACCCTTCCTGATGACTAATGCTCGGCCGTCAACTTGCATGTTATGCTGACGAATTTATGTCTACATCTTTGTCCTTTTCAAGCTTCAAGTCTAGGCTCCTTTTGAAAATGTAGACTCAAAAGCAACTGACCGAAATTTAAAAGTTCAAAGCGCCTTTTTTCCGGTTCACAATGATGAATGCTTCGAACGTTACTGATGGTGGTAATCCCTCCAAGGACTCTCAGTTTGGGATCTCGATAGCAGGAGAAGTTGGCTTATTGCTGTTTGGTTTATTTGGCGCTGTCGGAAACATCTTTGTCATCGTTCTCGCGGTGAAATATACGGTGTGGAGAAACCTCCATCATTTGATCATCAACATGAACATAGCAGATATTCTTGTGGCTCTCGTCAATACCAGTCTTGGTTTTATGAAAATTTTTCGTCGTACCATCTGGGAGTATGTTGATGGAGTTTGGGGGAATATCATCTGTAAAACTTTGTCTTTCTCCATTAACGTGTTCATTTACGAATCTTTGGTGACTCTTTTGGTAATAACTATTGAACGATTCCGAGTAACCAGACTAACTGTGCAGAGAACACGACCATATACACTAAGACAACGTGCAATGGTTGTTGCTTGTTGCTGGTTGGTTCCCATGGTAGTGGTATCTTACCATTTGGTCTTCCGTGGCTTTCGCTCCCTTGCAGTCGTGTCTCCACCATCGTGTACGTACATTTACAATACTTCAAACTTGAATTTTCTTAGAGGCTGGATTAACTTTGCAAGTTCTTTGGTTGTCATCACACTTTGTGTTATTTTCATAGTAAGTATCATAACTTTACGAAGACTGTCCAAACCTCAAGCCATCCAAGATCATCTCTCTGAACGCCAGAGACAAGCACGAGCAACAAGAACGGCTGGCGCAATGAGAATGGTGTTGTGCTCGATTCTTCTTTACACATGTTGTTATCTCCCGCGTTTTGTATATGGTATTTATCACCTTGGATATCAACCAGAAACATCTCTTCGTCTCCGTGACTACAAGGATTACTTCATTTCTTTCTTGCTCCCTCTTGTAAACTCCTGCTTCAGTCCCTGTATTTACATTGTTTTCTTGCCTGACTTTCGAGAAGCTGCAAAGAGAGTATTGAGGTGTGGAAGACCAATCAACCAGCGTGCCAACAGAAGATTCTGTGAGCCATCGGAAAAAGATCAAGAAATAGAAATAGGGAGAGACAATGAAACTAGAAGGGACTACTCTGAAGAACAGGAATCCCAAACTACAGCAATGTAGCACGACTTTAGGATTGTTAGTCGTGGCCTTTCCTCCCTTTCCCCTCCCATTTATTTCTTGCTGCCTGTTGTAAACTCCGCATGCTTCAGCCCCTGTATCTAGGTTTCTTGGGCACCTGACTTTCGCGAAGCCACAAAGAAAGTATTGAACAGTAGAAGAACAAGCCATAACAAAGCGCTAACAGATGATTCTCTTAGCCGTCAGATGCTCAAGAAATAGAAAGAGGACGAGATAATACAAGTGCAGATGGAAAAGATAAAACAACAGTGGTTTAGATCTGGCAATGAGATCTTGAACTACGATAGATACATATCTTTTTTAGTGCAGACTTTTAATGAACATTTTTTTTGTTAGGGTTGTGTTTCCTGGCACCCATTTTAATTATAAACACTCTTGTCTTGTCTAAATTTGTTTTTACACAACATAATTACCCCCTATAATACATCTGTTTTGTTCTTTTTTAAGACGGTCAACCATCACAACTTTGCATTTTGAACATTTACAAATTCGTCAGAAATTTTCTAGAAATTGCAACATTCAACTGTTAGAATTTCCACACCAATTTCATTTCCATACATGACGCGGCAGAGAAACAATTTTTTTTATATTCAAGCATTGAGCAACAAAAGCCTCTCAGTCGAAGAATAAGTGTTGTACAAAGATGAAGTAATTTTTTTCTGATCCAAAATGAGTCGCTTGGCTCACTTGCCATATATTTTTGGCACTTCCAGCCATCGTTATTACTTGATATTGAAAAAAGATCTCCGATTCTGCTGATTGCAATAGTCTCAACGTGAAATTTTCATTTCCTGCCTTTTTCTTTCCTTCCTTCTTTCCTCAGTTCCTTCCTTCCTTCCTTCCTTCCTTCCTTCCTTTCTTCTTGCCTTCCTTCTTTCCTTGCTTCTATCCTTCCTTCTTTCTCCTTTTTTTCCTTCCTTAATCGTTCCTTCCTTATCTATTCTTTAATTTCCTTCCTTCCTTCCTCCCATCCTCCCTTCCTCCTTTCCTCCCTTACTCCCTTGCTCCCTTCCTCCCTTGCTCCCTTGCTCCCTTGCTCCCTTGCTCCCTTGCTCCCTTGCTCCCTTCATCCCTTGCTCCCTTCTTTCCTTCTTTCCACCCTTCCTTCCTGTTAAAACCTAGAAAAATAAACATATGAAATTGTTGCAAATTCACATTTGAATTTATCAGTGATATCCAAACCTACAAGCATGTGTCCTCTTATGGTAAAAATTAATGACAATTAAAATCAAAAATAAATGTTTTTTGCTCGTATTATTATGTTATTATTATTGGTTCAACTACTGACTGTGGTAGATTTTGAATTTATAAGCAATCTCATAGTCTTTTCATTTATATGTCCTTTCACTGTCACAATTAAAAGCAATAAGTCAATATCATCAATACACCAGATACACAGCTGTCTGGGATCAACTGATCCCGCAAATTACATCGAAAGATTCCATTCACTTAGCTATTAACTGTCATTATCTGCCCTTAAACTAAGGTATAAAACTAACCACTTATGAGCTTTGAACCAGAACAATTCTTTTGAGGACTTTTAAATAATCTGGCACAAGGGGTATAGGTCTAATTGATAGCAATTATGGGTATGTCATTACATTATAAAAATGACAAAGTGAAATGGGCTGGGCGTCTGAGCTTTGAATGGTAATTTTACAAAGCTAAGAAGATTCCTCTTGACCATATTAAAATCGCATGAAAAATTATTTGCAGTAACTTTTGATTAACTTCCCATGGTTGTTTAAAAGTTAATGTTGTGTGATTTGTATAATCTCTTTTTGTCTACTTTCTGAACTGACACGTTATGCAAATTTGAGTGCAAGTGATATCTACATTTCTAATAAGAAGTAATAAGATGTACGCCCCTTTGCATCAAAGCACCCGAAGTTAACAGAACGAAAGCATATTTCTCTACTCTTTAATCATGAATGCGTCGCACGTTACTGACGGTAGTAATCCTTCCGAAGTGTCTGGGCTATCGGTAGCAGGAAAATTGGGCCTGTTGTTATTTGGTTTATTTGGTACTGTTGGCAACATTTTTGTCATCGTTCTCGCGGTGAAATACACGGTGTGGAGAAACCTCCATCATTTGATAATCAACATGAACATAGCAGATATTCTTGTGGCTCTTTCGAATACCAGTCTTGGTTTTATGAAAATTTTTCGTCGTACCATCTGGGAGTATGTTGATGGAGTTTGGGGGACAATCATCTGTAAAACTTTGTCTTTCTCCATTAACGTGTTCATTTACGAATCTTTGGTGACTCTTTTGGTAATAACGGTTGAACGATTCCGAGTAACCAGACTAACTGTGCAGAGATCACGACCATATACACTAAGACAACGTGCAATGGTTGTTGCTTGTTGCTGGTTGGTTCCCATGGTAGTGGTATCTTACCATTTGGTCTTCCGTGGCTTTCGCTCCCTTGCAGTCATGTCTCCACCATCGTGTACTTACATTTACAATACTTCAAACTTGAATTTTCTTAGAGGCTGGATTAACTTTGCAAGTTCTTTGGTTGTCATCACACTTTGTGTTATTTTCATACTGAGCATCATAACTTTACGAAGACTGTCCAGACCTCAAGCCATCCAAGATCATCTCTCTGAACGCCAGAGACAAGCACGAGCCACAAGAACGGCTGGCGCAATGAGAATGGTGTTGTGCTCGATTCTTCTTTACACATGTTGTTATCTCCCGCGTTTTGTATATGGTATTTATCACCTTGGATATCAACCAGAAACATCTCTTCGTCTCCGTGACTACAAGGATTACTTCATTTCTTTCTTGCTCCCTCTTGTAAACTCCTGCTTCAGTCCCTGTATTTACATTGTTTTCTTGCCTGACTTTCGAGAAGCTGCAAAGAGAGTATTGAGGTGTGGAAGACCAATCAACCAGCGTGCCAACAGAAGATTCTGTGAGCCATCGGAAAAAGATCAAGAAATAGAAATAGGGAGAGACAATGAAACTAGAAGGGACTACTCTGAAGAACATGAATCCCAAACTACAGCAATGTAGCACGACTTTAGGATTGTTAGTCGTGGCCTTTCCTCCCTTTCCCCTCCCATTTATTTCTTGCTGCCTGTTGTAAACTCCGCATGCTTCAGCCCCTGTATCTAGGTTTCTTGGGCACCTGACTTTCGCGAAGCCACAAAGAAAGTATTGAACTGTAGAAGAACAAGCCATAACAAAGCGCTAACAGATGATTCTCGTCAGATGCTCAAGAAATAGAAAGAGGACGAGATAATACAAGTGCAGATGGAAAAGATAAAACGACAGTGGTTTAGATCTGGCAATGAGATCTTGAACTACGATAGATACATATCTTTTTTAGTGCAGACTTTTAATGAACTTTTTTTTGTTAGGGTTGTGTTTCCTGGCACCCATTTGAATTAACACTCTTGTTTTGTCTAAAATTAGTATTTACACAACATAATTACCCCCCTATAATACATCTGTTTTGTTCTTTTTTAAGACGGTCAACCATCACAACTTTGCATTTTGAACATTTACAAATTCGTCAGAAATTTTCTAGAAATTGCAACATTCAACTGTTAGAATTTCCACACCAATTTCATTTCCATACATGACGCGGCAGAAAAACAATCTTTTTAATTGAGAGGAGATTTTTTTTATATTCAAGCATTGAGCAACAAAAGCCTCTCAGTCGAAGAATAAGTGTTGTACAAAGCTAAAGTAATTTCTTTCTGATCCAAAATGAGGTTTAGGCTTGCAGTCGCTTGGCTCATTTGCCATATATTTTTGGCACTTCCAGCCATCGTTATTACTTGATATTGAAAAAAGATCTCCGATTCTGCCGATTGCAATAGTCTCAACGTGAAATTTTCATTTCCTGCCTTTTTCTTTCCTTCCTAGCTTCTTTCCTCAGTTCCTTCCTTCCTTCCTTCCTAGCTTCTTTCCTCAGTTCCTTCCTTCCTTCCTTCCTTCCTTCCTTCTTGCCTTCCTTCTTTCCTTCCTTCCTTCCTTCTTTCTCCCTTTTTTCCTTCCTTAATTCGTTCCTTCTCTCCCGTTCCTTTCTTCTTTCTTCTTTAATTTCCTCCCTTCCTCCCTTCCTCCCTTCCTCCCTTCCTCCCTTCCTCCCTTCCTCCCTTCCTCCCTTCCTCCCTTCCTCCCTTCCTCCCTTCCTCCCTTCCTCCCTTCCTCCCTTCCTCCCTTCCTCTCTTCCTCCCTTCCTCCCTTCCTCCCTTCCTCCCTTCCTCCCTTCCTCCCTTCCTCCCTTCTTTCCTGCTTTCCTTCTTTCCACTCTTCCTTCCTGTTAAAGCCTAGAAAAATAAACATATATGAAATTGTTGCAAATTTCAATTGAATTTATCAGTAATATCCAAACCTACAAGCATGTGTCTTCTTATGGTAAAAATTAATGAAAATTAAAATAAAAAATAAATGTTTTTTGCTCGTATTATTATGTTATTATTATTGGTTCAACTACTGACTGTGGTAGATTTTGAATTTATAAGCAATCTCTTAGTCTTTTCATTTATATGTCCTTTCACTGTCACAATTAAAAGCAATAAGTCAATATCATCAATACACCAGATACACAGCTGTCTGGAATCAACTGATCCCGCAAATTACATCGAAAGATTCCATTCACTTAGCTATTAACTTTCATTATCTGCCCTTAAACTAAGGTATAAAACTAACCACTTATGAGCTTTGAACCAGAACAATTCTTATGAGGACTTCTGGCACGAGGGGTGTAGGTCTAATTGATAGCAATTACACGTAGGGTATGTCATTACATTATAAAAATGACAAAGTGAAATGGGCTGGGCGTTTGAACTTTGAACGGTAATTTTACAAAGCTAAGAAGATTCCTCTTGACCATATTAAAATCGCATGAAAAATTATTTGCAGTAACTTTTGATTAACTTCCCATGGTTGTTTAAAAGTTAATGTTGTGTGATTTGTATAATCTCTTTTTGTCTACTTTCTGAACTGACACGCTATGCAAATTTGAGTGCAAGTGATATCTACATTTCTAATAAGAAGTAATAAGATGTACGCCCCTTTGCATCAAAGCACCCGAAGCTAACAGAACGAAAGCATATTTCTCTACTCTTTAATCATGAATGCGTCGCACGTTACTGACGGTAGTAATCCTTCCGAAGTGTCTGGGCTATTGGTAGCAGGAAAATTGGGCCTGTTGTTGTTTGGTTTATTTGGTACTGCTGGCAACATTTTTGTCATCGTTCTCGCGGTGAAATACACGGTGTGGAGAAACCTCCATCATTTGATCATCAACATGAACATAGCAGATATTCTTGTGGCTCTTTCGAATACCAGTCTTGGTTTTATGAAAATTTTTCGTCGTACCATCTGGGAGTATGTTGATGGAGTTTGGGGGAATATCATCTGTAAAACTTTGTCTTTCTCCATTAACGTGTTCATTTACGAATCTTTGGTGACTCTTTTGGTAATAACGGTTGAACGATTCCGAGTAAGCAGACTAACTGTGCAGAGAACACGACCATATACACTAAGACAACGTGCAATGGTTGTTGCTTGTTGCTGGTTGGTTCCCATGGTAGTGGTATCTTACCATTTGGTCTTCCGTGGCTTTCGCTCCCTTGCAGTCATGTCTCCACCATCGTGTACTTACATTTACAATACTTCAAACTTGAATTTTCTTAGAGGCTGGATTGACTTTGCAAGTTCTTTGGTTGTCATCACACTTTGTGTTATTTTCATAGTAAGTATCATAACTTTACGAAGACTGTCCAAACCTCAAGCCATCCAAGATCATCTCTCTGAACGCCAGAGACAAGCACGAGCCACAAGAACGGCTGGCGCAATGAGAATGGTGTTGTGCTCGATTCTTCTTTACACATGTTGTTATCTCCCGCGTTTTGTATATGGTATTTATCACCTTGGATATCAACCAGAAACATCTCTTCGTCTCCGTGACTACAAGGATTACTTCATTTCTTTCTTGCTCCCTCTTGTAAACTCCTGCTTCAGCCCCTGTATTTACATTGTTTTCTTGCCTGACTTTCGAGAAGCTGCAAAGAGAGTATTGAGGTGTGGAAGACCAATCAACCAGCGTGCCAACAGAAGATTCTGTGAGCCATCGGAAAAAGATCAAGAAATAGAAATAGGGAGAGACAATGAAACTAGAAGGGACTACTCTGAAGAACATGAATCCCAAACTACAGCAATGTAGCACGACTTTAGGATTGTTAGTCGTGGCCTTTCCTCCCTTTCCCCTCCCATTTATTTCTTGCTGCCTGTTGTAAACTCCGCATGCTTCAGCCCCTGTATCTAGGTTTCTTGGGCACCTGACTTTCGCGAAGCCACAAAGAAAGTATTGAACTGTAGAAGAACAAGCCATAACAAAGCGCTAACAGATGATTCTCGTCAGATGCTCAAGAAATAGAAAGAGGACGAGATAATACAAGTGCAGATGGAAAAGATAAAACAACAGTGGTTTAGATCTGGCAATGAGATCTTGAACTACGATAGATACATATCTTTTTTAGTGCAGACTTTTAATGAACATTTTTTTTGTTAGGGTTGTGTTTCCTGGCACCCATTTTAATTATAAACACTCTTGTCTTGTCTAAATTTGTTTTTTACACAACATAATTACCCCCTATGATACATCTGTTTTGTTCTTTTTTAAGACGGTCAACCATCACAACTTTGCATTTTGAACATTTACAAATTCGTCAGAAATTTTCTAGAAATTGCAACATTCAACTGTTAGAATTTCCACACCAATTTCATTTCCATACATGACGCGGCAGAGAAACAATTTTTTTTATATTCAAGCATTGAGCAACAAAAGCCTCTCAGTCGAAGAATAAGTGTTGTACAAAGATGAAGTAATTTCTTTCTGATCCAAAATGAGTCGCTTGGCTCACTTGCCATATATTTTTGGCACTTCCAGCCATCGTTATTACTTGATATTGAAAAAAGATCTCCGATTCTGCTGATTGCAATAGTCTCAACGTGAAATTTTCATTTCCTGTCTTTTTCTTTCCTTCCTTCTTTCCTCAGTTCCTTCCTTCCTTCCTTCCTTTCTTCTTGCCTTCCTTCTTTCCTTGCTTCTATCGTTCTTCTTTCTCCTTTTTTTCCTTCCTTAATCGTTCCTTCTCTCCTTCCTTATCTATTCTTTAATTTCCTTCCTTCCTTCATCCCATCCTCCCTTCCTCCTTTCCTCCCTTCCTCCCTTCCTCCCTTGCTCCCTTGCTCCCTTGCTCCCTTCATCCCTTGCTCCCTTCTTTCCTTCTTTCCACCCTTCCTTCCTGTTAAAACCTAGAAAAATAAACATATGAAATTGTTGCAAATTTACATTTGAATTTATCAGTGATATCCAAACCTACAAGCATGTGTCCTCTTATGGTAAAAATTAATGACAATTAAAATCAAAAATAAATGTTTTTTGCTCGTATTATTATGTTATTATTATTGGTTCAACTACTGACTGTGGTAGATTTTGAATTTATAAGCAATCTCTTAGTCTTTTCATTTATATGTCCTTTCACTGTCACAATTAAAAGCAATAAGTCAATATCATCAATACACCAGATACACAGCTGTCTGGGATCAACTGATCCCGCAAATTACATCGAAAGATTCCATTCACTTAGCTATTAACTTTCATGATCTGCCCTTAAACTAAGGTTTAAAACTAACCACTTATGAGCTTTGAACCAGAACAATTCTTTTGAGGACTTTTAAATAATCTGGCACAAGGGGTGCAGGTCTAATTGATAGCAATTAACACGAGGGCGGGTAAACTTCGAGTTATGCGCTTCGAGTTACGCGCTTCGAGTTATGCGCTTTTCGAGTTACGCGCTGTGCCACACCCATCTTTGCCTGCGCCACACCCAGCGCGTAACTCGATGTCATTAGGAAAGGTTAGTGACTTCGAGTTACGCGATGAGCGCACAACTCGAACTAAACCATATCGTCTTAAAGTGTCGAGTTACGTAAATAAGACGTTTATAGAGCGGTTTTTGTATGAGTGGGAAACTGACCGCACTAGTTAGGGTAAATGCACGTTACGGTTACTGCAGGAATTTCGAATGTTTTTATAGACATTACGGTACTGACACGGTCACGGTACGGTACGGTCAGTTTCCCACTCATACGAAAACCGCTCTATTGAACTATCAGGTTTATAGTAAACTAATTAGACTTAAAGCAATTTTGAAATTTAAGAATATCAACATGTTATGTATTCACAACCATCGTGTAACGAAAAACTACTGAAACGTAGCATTTTTAATGCAAGTGAAGCCAACAAAAAGCCACAGGAATGGTTCGTCGACAAGATTACGTCTCAAAACAAACGATGCTGTGTATCCTGTAAAAGGTTAATACCAGTCGGCAAAATTTACGTCTACGTTAATGGCTGTGCATTCCCAGAAATCAGAACTTTAAGTGGGCCGCACATTATATTTTTGTGCAAATTTGAATCGTTTAAGACAAAAGCCCATCGACAGCAATCTGATGCGTCCACCCCCTGTAATCAAATCTCCTGCCAGAAATAGCTGAACAACGGAAGATTTTGTTCTTCTCCGTTCAAGGGCAATGCCCGGCTTCTGCTAGTACTAAGGGAGGTCAGTGGCGTTTCAAAAACTGTTCTATTTACTTTTTTAGTCATTTTTGGACATATTTGTATGTTGGTTCTAACGTTAAAATAACATTATTATTACTACTGTTCTATGAAGATTTTGTTAAAAATAAGAATACGATTAAATCAGAATGTGTTCAGTTTTAAATGTTGATTCTAATAATGAATTCAACATAAACGTCTTATTTACGTTACTCGACACTTTAAGACGATATGGTTTAGTTCGAGTTGTGCGCTCATCGCGTAACTCGAAGTCACTAACCTTTCCTAATGACATCGAGTTACGCGCTGGGTGTGGCGCAGGCAAAGATGGGTGTGGCACAGCGCGTAACTCGAAAAGCGCATAACTCGAAGCGCGTAACTCGAAGCGCGTAACTCGAACATTACCCGATCCCATTAACACGTAGGGTATGTCATTACATTATAAAAATGACAAAGTGAAATGGGCTGGGCGTCTGAGCTTTGAATGGTAATTTTACAAAGCTAAGAAGATTCCTCTTGACCATATTAAAATCGCATGAAAAATTATTTGCAGTAACTTTTGATTAACTTCCCATGGTTGTTTAAAAGTTAATGTTGTGTGATTTGTATAATCTCTTTTTGTCTACTTTCTGAACTGAAACGCAATCGTTTTAGGAAGAAGGACTCGATATTCCGTTAGCGTGTTAGATGGAAAGGTATTCATGCTAGAGTTGGAAGGCAGCCAGAGGTAAAACTGTGTACTCTCCATTACGTTTCTAACAAGTGCTCTCGTAGTCATCCAACGATTAATGGTGTTATGCCTAAAAATTCCTATCTATAAAAACGTTTTGATGAGGCAGTTGAACCAGGATAAAAAAAAAAAGAACTGTTCTGTAAAGTATTAATAGATCCGAGGTTCCCCTTCGGACGGCTTCGCCGTCCGTGTGTGTCGACCCCCCCCCCCCCTCCCCCGGAAGGGTTGGGGTGGGGGTGGGGAGGGGATGACGACTCTTCGTGGGTTTGTGGGTACTATGAGTGTGCATTTTGTTCGGTATTTATAGGTTTTCTTTCAAAACACTGTGTTTCAAAGACACACACATCGCTCGCGGGCATTTTGTTCGGTATTTATGTTTCTTTCAAAACACTGTGTTTCAAAGGCACACACATCCCTCGCCGTCATTTTGTTCGGTAATTATGTTAATCAAAACACTGTGTTTCAAAGACACACACATCCCTCGCGGGCATTTTGTTCGGTATTTATGTTTCTTTCAAAACACTGTGTTTCAAAGACGCGCATTCGGTGGTGTCTTTATTTCTCAAGTATTTAAAAAAATGTATCGTTCTTTGGTATTTTGAAGATTTTATAACGTTCCAAATTTTTCAAATCAAACCAAGAATTTCTTTCAACATGATGGTCAACCATATTGTTTTTGCAAGTGGTTGAATCGAACACAATAGACCCTTATTCGTTCTTTTGTTTGAAATTCCGAAAACGTTGTTCGGTTGCTGCGCAACGGAGTTTTCTCAGTATTACGTTTGTTCCTCGGTCGCACTTTACTCAGACGCACCGAAAAGAATTTCATTTGTTTTTCTGCTCCGAAATATTTGTTTGGTTGCTGCGCAATGGAGTTTTCAATCCTGCAAGCGGATCGCCGGCGCGCGTGACTCCCTGGACGCTGTTGTGTGACTCCCCTTGCAGCACTGTCGCGTGACATCCTCTCTATCGGGGCGTGACCTGCACCGGCGCTCAGGTGGCGCAGAACTCTCATTTGTATACTACTTATGCGTAATTAGCCATACATAGCAACGCGTACGTCATACATTCCTTTTCTCCCTAACAACTAGCACTTTCCGAACAAACATTCTAAATCTTGATCAGGATTTTGGAAAAATCGGAAAGTGTTAGTTGTTAGGGAGAAAAGGAATGTATGACGTAGGTGTTGCTAAGGAATCCATCCTAAGAGAGGGTGGCTGGGGTCTATTTCATAAAATATTTTATAGATTACGTCAGGGTAATAAGGGATTTTCCCTCGCAGCTGAATAAACATCCCTTCGGCCCTACGCATAATTTGCATAGAAACGTCGGGAATTTTTTCTCCGGTTATTTCTGACAAAATATAAGAAATGCCCTTATTATATTTTTGTAGCTTTAATTTTTTTAGAGTCTTTTTCAAACCCTGTAGCGTGGGTTCTTTGAGATGAGCTTTTATCCGCCGTAAAGTTTTCTTATCAACATAGACTGGCTCTAAACCTAAGATAATTTGCATCCACTTTCTAAAGTAAATAATTTTCTTATACGGCGTCTTTTTACGAGCGCCGTTAGCAAAACATTGATCGTGGGTCGCACAAGGCACCGCATTAAAAACTATACGGCCACAGTTTTCACACACAGCCGAAGTATCTTTTTCTAGGGTCATTCGCCTGCCACAACACCTTAAAGACCTTGGCGCGATTGGCTTAATTTCACGTCGCAGACAATTAGAGCAAACTTTATACATCTCGTAATCTACTTGAGGGGCATTGCAGTCACACATTATATAACACTTATTTCTTTACTCTCCAGCAGCAGTCTTTTAATCACTTTGGCCCCCAAAACGCCCAGAACGGTGCAGAGAATCCTCGATGTGGACACCCCTAGATCTACGCAGGCAGGGCCCGTGAATTACGAGGTGCGATCGAGATAAACCCTTACTGCTGCTTCGGTTTCATTTTCACTGCGTGCATTAAAATCATTTCCCATGCTGTTTGCAATGCGTTTTATCAATTGGTGCCATCGCTGTGAAAGGTTTGGTGGATTTATATCGTCGTTTTTGTCTACTTTTTGAGACATTATGTAAATCAGAGTACAGGTGACTAATGCTTTGCTGTCAGTTTCCATCTTATGCAGACTAGTTAATGTCTACATTTCTATTTTTTCCTTTTCAAGCTTCAAGTCTAGGCTCCTTTTTAAAATGAAAATTTAAAAACACATGAAATTGAAAAGTTCAAAGCGCCATTTATTTTCCGCTTCACAACCATGAATGCTTCGAACATTACTGATGGTTGTGATTCCTCCAAGGACTCTCACTTTGCAATTTCAGTAGCAGGAAAATTGGGCCTGTTGTTGTTTGGCTTATTTGGTACTGTTGGCAACATCTTTATCATTGTTCTCGCGGTGAAATACACGGTGTGGAGAAACCTCCATCATTTGATCATCAACATGAACATAGCAGATATTCTTGTGGCTCTCGTCAATACCAGTTTTGGTTTTATGAAGCTTTTTCGTCGTACCATCTGGGAGTATGTTGATGGAGTTTGGGGGAATATCATCTGTAAAACTTTGTCTTTCTCCATTAACGTGTTTATTTACGAATCTTTGGTGACTCTTTTGGTAATAACGGTTGAACGATTCCGAGTAACCAGACTAACTGTGCAGAGATCACGACCATATACACTAAGACAACGCGCGATAGTTCTGTCTTGTTGCTGGTTGGTTCCCATGGTACTGGTGTGGTACCATTTGGTCTTTCGTGACTTTTACTACTCTGGCTGTTTTTATCGCGTTGCTTACAATGCTCCAGAATATCACTTTCTCGTAGGCTGGATTTACATGAGAAGCTCTGTGGTTGTCATCACACTTTGTGTCATCTTCATACTGAGTATCATGACGTTACGAAGACTGTCCAGACCTCAAGCCATCCAAGATCATCTCTCTGAACGCCAGAGACAAGCACGAGCCACAAGAACGGCTGGCGCAATGAGAATGGTGTTGTGCTCGATTCTTCTTTACACATGTTGCTATCTCCCGCGTTTTGCCCTAGATATTATAGCTATTGGATATCAACCAGAAACATTTCCTGGGATCACCTACAAGGATTACTTCATTTCTTTCTTGCTCCCTCTTGTCAACTCCTGCTTCAGCCCCTGTATTTACATTGTTTTCTTACCTGACTTTCGAGAAGCTGCAAAGAGAGTATTGAGGTGTGGAAGACCAATCAACCAGCGTGCCAATAGAAGATTCTGTGAGCCATCGGAAAAAGATCAAGAAATAGAAATAGGGAGAGACAATGAAACTAGAAGGGACTACTCTGAAGAACAGGAATCCCAAACTACAGCAATGTAGCACGACTTTAGGATTGTTAGTCGTGGCCTTTCCTCTCTTTCCCCTCCCATTTATTTCTTGCTGCCTGTTGTAAACTCCGCATGCTTCAGCCCCTGTATCTAGGTTTCTTGGGCACCTGACTTTCGCGAAGCCACAAAGAAAGTATTGAACAGTAGAAGAACAAGCCATAACAAAGCGCTAACAGATGATTCTCTTAGCCGTCAGATGCTCAAGAAATAGAAAGAGGACGAGATAATACAAGTGCAGATGGAAAAGATAAAACAACAGTGATTTAGATCTGGCAATGAGATCTTGAACTACGATAGATACATATCTTTTTTAGTGCAGACTTTTAATGAACATTTTTTTTGTTAGGGTTGTGTTTCCTGGCACCCATTTTAATTATAAACACTCTTGTCTTGTCTAAATTTGTTTTTACACAACATAATTACCCCCTATAATACATCTGTTTTGTTCTTTTTTAAGACGGTCAACCATCACAACTTTGCATTTTGAACATTTACAAATTCGTCAGAAATTTTCTAGAAATTGCAACATTCAACTGTTAGAATTTCCACACCAATTTCATTTCCATACATGACGCGGCAGAGAAACAATTTTTTTTATATTCAAGCATTGAGCAACAAAAGCCTCTCAGTCGAAGAATAAGTGTTGTACAAAGATGAAGTAGTTTCTTTCTGATCCAAAATGAGTCGCTTGGCTCACTTGCCATATATTTTTGGCACTTCCAGCCATCGTTATTACTTGATATTGAAAAAAGATCTCCGATTCTGCTGATTGCAATAGTCTCAACGTGAAATTTTCATTTCCTGCCTTTTTCTTTCCTTCCTTCTTTCCTCAGTTCCTTCCTTCCTTCCTTCCTTCCTTCCTTCCTTCCTTCCTTCCTTCCTTTCTTCTTGCCTTCCTTCTTTCCTTGCTTCTATCCTTCCTTCTTTCTCCTTTTTTTCCTTCCTTAATCGTTCCTTCCTTATCTATTCTTTAATTTCCTTCCTTCCTTCCTCCCATCCTCCCTTCCTCCTTTCCTCCCTTACTCCCTTGCTCCCTTCCTCCCTTGCTCCCTTGCTCCCTTGCTCCCTTGCTCCCTTGCTCCCTTGCTCCCTTGCTCTTTTGCTCCCTTGCTCCCTTGCTCCCTTCATCCCTTGCTCCCTTCTTTCCTTCTTTCCACCCTTCCTTCCTGTTAAAACCTAGAAAAATAAACATATGAAATTGTTGCAAATTCACATTTGAATTTATCAGTGATATCCAAACCTACAAGCATGTGTCCTCTTATGGTAAAAATTAATGACAATTAAAATCAAAAATAAATGTTTTTTGCTCGTATTATTATGTTATTATTATTGGTTCAACTACTGACTGTGGTAGATTTTGAATTTATAAGCAATCTCATAGTCTTTTCATTTATATGTCCTTTCACTGTCACAATTAAAAGCAATAAGTCAATATCATCAATACACCAGATACACAGCTGTCTGGGATCAACTGATCCCGCAAATTACATCGAAAGATTCCATTCACTTAGCTATTAACTGTCATTATCTGCCCTTAAACTAAGGTATAAAACTAACCACTTATGAGTTTTGAACCAGAACAATTCTTTTGAGGACTTTTAAATAATCTGGCACAAGGGGTATAGGTCTAATTGATAGCAATTACACGTAGGGTATGTCATTATATTATAAAAATGACAAAGTGAAATGGGCTGGGCGTTTGAGCTTTGAATGGTAATTTTACAAAGCTAAGAAGATTCCTCTTGACCATATTAAAATCGCATAAAAAATTATTTGCAGTAACTTTTGATTAACTTCCCATGGTTGTTTAAAAGTTAATCTTGTGTGGTTTGTATAATCTCTTTTTGTCTAGTTTCTGAACTGACACGTTATGCAAATTTGAGTGCAAGTGATATCTACATTTCTAATAAGAAGTAATAAGATGTACGCCCCTTTGCATCAAAGCACCCGAAGTTAACAGAACGAAAGCATATTTCTCTACTCTTTAATCATGAATGCTTCGAACATTACTGATGGTTGTGATTCCTCCAAGGACTCTCACTTTGCAATTTCAGTAGCAGGAAAATTGGGCCTGTTGTTGTTTGGTTTATTTGGTACTGTTGGCAACATTTTTGTCATCGTTCTCGCGGTGAAATACACGGTATGGAGAAACCTCCATCATTTGATCATCAACATGAACATAGCAGATATTCTTGTGGCTCTTTCGAATACCAGTCTTGGTTTTATGAAAATTTTTCGTCGTACCATCTGGGAGTATGTTGATGGAGTTTGGGGGAATATCATCTGTAAAACTTTGTCTTTCTCCATTAACGTGTTCATTTACGAATCTTTGGTGACTCTTTTGGTAATAACGGTTGAACGATTACGAGTAACCAGACTAACTGTGCAGAGATCACGACCATATACACTAAGACAACGTGCAATGGTTGTTGCTTGTTGCTGGTTGGTTCCCATGGTAGTGGTATCTTACCATTTGGTCTTCCGTGGCTTTCGCTCCCTTGCAGTCGTGTCTCCACCATCGTGTACGTACATTTACAATACTTCAAACTTGAATTTTCTTAGAGGCTGGATTAACTTTGCAAGTTCTTTGGTTGTCATCACACTTTGTGTTATTTTCATAGTAAGTATCATAACTTTACGAAGACTGTCCAGACCTCAAGCCATCCAAGATCATCTCTCCGAACGCCAGAGACAAGCACGAGCCACAAGAACGGCTGGCGCAATGAGAATGGTGTTGTGCTCGATTCTTCTTTACACATGTTGCTATCTCCCGCGTTTTGTCCTTGATATTGAAACTGTTGGATATCAACCAGAAATATTTTATTGGATGACCTACAAGGAATTACTTCATTTATTTCTTGCTCCCTCTTGTCAACTCCTGCTTCAGTCCCTGTATCTACATTGTTTTCTTGCCTGACTTTCGAGAAGCTACAAAAAGAGTGTTGAGATGTAGAAGACCAGTCAACCAGCGTACCAACAGAAGAATCTCTCCACTGCCAGAAAGAGATCAAGAAATAGAGATAGGGAGAGACATTGAGACAACAATTGCGGTAAGAGACAAAACTACAACGGTTTAGACCTATAAAAGGCTTCTTGTTATAGTATTGAACACGCGATAGATACGAATTTCATTTCCACCTGTCAAAATTTAATTCTGTAAGGATGCCTTATGTGTAACTACTAATGTTTAAAATTGCAAAAAACGCTGTATGTAGTTATATATCCAGAATAAAGACAAAGATACTGATGTAGTCATATGGGAGCCATAAATATTGTTGCCGATGTTATATAATATTTTGTTTGAATTTTCTGTTGAAGTTCTAGTTCTTGAATTGACACCTCAAGTTTATTAAGGTCTTACTTTATGCAAAATAGGCAGAATTTAGTTTCTTTCAGTATAAAACAGTGGGTTTTAAAGAAATCGTAATGATTCGTTTATTGAAGATGTAGAACCAGATCAGAGTTTTACCGTTTGATATCAACTTTTTTAATTTTGTTGGTCACGTGACTTCAAGGCAGCCAAACGTTTTTTTAAATGGGATACATTTAGCCTTAACCGCTCAAACTGAAATTCACACATTTTTTAGATAGTTAGCATAGTACAGGTAAATCTTTTAATCGTGTCTATCGCCGTAGAGAGAGAAGCTATTAAGGAAAAATAGGACCTCTGTAAAAGAAACAAAACTGAAAAAACCGCTAAAATCCAAAAAATCTTTGTGTACCGCCCATTTTTAAACCAATAATTTCATGTAGCTTGTCAAGTGACAACCCCGTTAAAGTGAACATGCTTAAGAAAGTTTCAGGTTAGGTATATTCGACAAAATATACTAGTTTTTAAAAGATTCCTATGAAGAAAAGGCTGGTCAAACATATTGTGTCGTTCGTGTGGGCTTCCTGTGTTTCTACTATTGGGTTTCCTGTTTACCAAAATGCTAGGTTTCTAAGCTAATTTCAAGATGGTGGACATTATCGCTACAATATCTGCAAGTTTTGGTGGAATTTTGACAGTTTGAGACTCCAAATTGCAGGAAAATAAACAAAAACAAATCTACTTGACTTCCAAATAAGGTAATGCCTGCCCAAATATGGAATAGACTTAATGGCCGTGCGAATGAAAATTTTTTATAGAGATATGTTTGATATGCCAAAAACCTCTTAGAACCGGTGATGCAAATTAGGCTCAATCCAGGCCTTAATATACTTGAGACCCTTTTTAAATATGAATGCTCTTGCCTTGGAAAAATTACACAGAACAATTACCCCCTTACAATGAATCTCTGTTTTATCCATAGACGGATTCATGGATTCATCCTAAAAATAAAATATTTTTACGTTGAGAAAGAAAAATATCAAGAAATATACACACCGTATTTTTCGCTTTCCCGACTAATGACCTGTATTTGTTGTTTTGTACTGTAGAACTCAAAGACTACGCTTGCATATTACTTGTTAAAATGTCTTTATTTCGGAGCGACTAACAACAGTGTTTTACAAACAACAACTTCGCCCCAGTAATGCCTTGCGGCCCCTGGTGCACAGGGAACCCGCCGTTACAGTACCCCCCCTCTAGTTACAACATGTAACGTTGCGGTGTTTTGACAAGTCTTCCACTGCGTGTTTTACGAGACGCAGGGAAACGTTCCATATCCTTTGCTGCTTGCGGCGTAGGTAGGTGTACTTCTTGTTGCTGGCTGTGCTGCCTTCCTCTGTCTGTAGTTACTGTTGAAGGGACGCCAAATCGTGATATCCATCCTGAGACAAAGGCTTTAGCGACAGCTTCTGCTGTAATACCAGTTATAGGTATAGCTTCTGGCCAACGTGTGTAGCGATCGATACATGTAAGTACGTAGGTATATCCTTCTGCTGACGGCAAAGGACCAACCAGATCAATATGAACGTTGTCAAATCTACGCTTTGGGAGGTCAAATGTTCCAAGTGGCGTAACTGTGTGCCGATAAACTTTCGATCGCTGGCATGCCACACATTCTTTAGACCATTTCCGCACGTCAGTATTCATTCTTGGCCAAATAAAACGAGATGTGATCAGCTTCTGTGAAGCACGTATTCCTGGGTGTGACAGTCCATGCAGCAAATTAAACATTGGCCTTCTATACTCCTTTGGTAAAAACGGTCTTGGAGTACCAGTAGAGATGTCACACAAAACTGGTTTTGTAGTACCAGTAAAATGCACTTCTTGGAACTGTACCGTGTTGTTGCTGTGTTTCATACGTTGTATTTCAGGATCTTCAGCTTGAGCTTCGGCAAGTAGATCATAGTCTAAACTTGGGTTTTCCTCTAAGGAGTTGATATCTAACCGTGAGAGTGCATCAGCTGCTGCATTTGAGCTACCCTTCACATGACGGACATCTGTGGTGAATTCTGAAATGTAGGCCATTTGCCGGACTTCTCGTGGTGAGTACTTATCTGAATTACTTCTGAAGATGTAGGTTAACGGTTTATGATCGGTATGAACATAAAAGTTTCTGCCTTCTAAAAGGTGTCGAAAGTGCTTGATTGCCAGGTAAATCCCCAGCAGTTCTCTTCCAAAAGTACTGTAGCGAGTTTCAGCTGGTTTAAGCTTCTTAGAAAAGAATCCATGTGGTTGCCAATCACCATTGACTTTCTGTTGAATTACTGCTCCGACCGCAATATCTGAAGCATCTACAATAAGACAGGTTTCTGCTGTTGGGTGCCAGTGCGAGAGGTGTGCTGCTGCTGCTAAAGCTCTTTTGAGATCATTGAAATGCTTGATGAGTTGATCAGTCCAATGTAACGATCCTCTGCGTCGATCTGCTTCCGTTAGACAACCAAGGAGAGGGGTCTGTAAGGTAGCACACTCAGGTATGAATCTATGATAAAAGTTTATCAAACCAAGGAATTCTCTAAGCTTCTTGGTAGATTCTGGTAGGGGAAAATCTAGAACTGCGTGAACTTTCTCTTGCAATGGTCGTATGCCGTCCTTGCTGATATGATGTCCCAAGAAGGTTAACTCGGTCTTTCCAAACTCGCATTTATCCGGGTTGATAATGAGTCCATACTGATCCAACCTACGAAATAACAATCTCAGGTGTTCTTCATGCTCTTGTGGTGTTGCACTTGCTATAAGAATATCATCAATATATCCATAACAAAAGTCCAGTCCTTGAATGACCTGATCAATGAACCTTTGAAATGTTTGAGCGGCGTTGCGTAAACCAAAGGGCATTCTGGTGAACTCGAACAGTCCAAAAGGTGTAGTCAGAGCTGTTTTGTGCGCATCGTCGGGTTCTACCGGAATCTGATGATAAGCTCGAACTAAATCAACCTTGGAATAGACAGTGGTACCATGGAGGCTTGATGTAAAATCTTGAATATGTGGGATTGGGTACCTGTCTGGTACGGTTATATCATTAAGTGCTCTGTAATCCCCACATGGTCTCCATTCTCCTGGATTTTTCTTTGGTACCATGTGTAAGGGTGACGACCAGTTGCTTTTTGAGGGTTGAATGATACCAAGGTCCAATAGATTGTTAAATTCAGTACGTGCTATTTTCATCTTCTCTGGGGCTAAACGCCTGGGTCTTGCATGCACAGGTTGACCTTTCGTGACAATGTGATGGGTTACCTTGTGTTTAACGTTCATGTCCTGGGTAACCCTGGTAAGCGATGGGAAGTCGTTAAGAATTTTATGATACTTGGATTGTGATCCCATAGTTATTGGGCTGATTGAAGGTACCTGAGCTGTTAAGCCTTGAGCGCTTAAGTAGGTTGTAGCATCAAGTAGTCTGCATTTAGAAACATCAACAAGTAAACCATAGTGACGTAAGAAATCAGTTCCAAGTATAGGAAATTTAACATCTGCTACAATAAACTTCCAATTAAACTTTCGGTGTAGCCCGAAGTCTAACTTAAGTGAACGAGTTCCAAAAGTTTTAATTCTGCTATGATTGGCAGCTTCTAGAGAAAGTGAACTTGGTGGCAGGGGTGGTCCCTGTTTATTGAACGGTAAAACGCTGACTTCTGCTCCAGTGTCAACTAAAAACTGTTTGTCTGAATTCCTGTCTTTAACGAAAAATAAACGGCTCTTTGTTTCAGTCAGCAGGTCGGCCGCATTCACGTGCTGACTCTGTCGTTTTCCTGGGAGTGGCTACAGGGTTGTTGACACTTACGAGCCTTGTTTCCAAATCGCTGGTGGTAAAAACACAGAGGCTGTTTACCAATTGATGAGGCTGCATTGGGTTGGTTGGCTGGTTTTTCCTGCTTTTTAGACAATGTGGCCAAAGTCTTGTTTATCTCATTCAATTGAGCTTGTAGGTTGTTGAAAGCGGTTGACTCGGGCGGACGTTGAACAGAGTTCACATTGAAAGTTTGCACTTCCATAGCTTTGTCGGCGAGCTTTGCCAACTCCTCTAGCGGTGTTGTAGACTTGGTTGTTACAGCCAATAATTGACGTACATGCTGAGGTAACCGTTGTAAAAATAACTCACGAACTAATGGATGGTCAGCGGGACTATCATCTAATAGCTGTTGGAATCGCCTAAGGAGCTGGGAAGGTTTACGGTCGCCTAATTCTTCTGTTGCCAATAACTGCTGCAGCTTCTGAGCCTTGGTTGTCGTTGTTCTCTCTAGAAGTTTCTTTTTTAACTCATCATATGCGTTTTCTGCCGGCTTTTGGATGAGCAGATCACGAATATCACGACTTCGGGTGAAAGGGATGCTACAACATAATAAAATTTTGTGTCTTGATTTGTAATCTTTCGGGTAGCGAACTGTGCCTCCACTTGAGCGAACCATATTTGTGGATCGGCAGGCCAGAATTGAGGTAGCTTTAAAGCCACGGTATTGCAGATAGCGTCGGTTTTGTTTTCCTCTGGATCAGGCATTTTGCAGGATTGACGAGTAACGAAGACAACGAAGAATCGGTGTGAAAATAATCAGTTTTGCAGGCGTTGTGTAGCCAGTTTACTGTGCTGCGATGTTGTTCGTTCTTTCGTCGGGGTCACCAATGTAGAACTCAAAGACTACGCTTGCATATTACTTGTTAAAATGTCTTTATTTCGGAGCGACTAACAACAGTGTTTTACAAACAACAACTTCGCCCCAGTAATGCCTTGCGGCCCCTGGTGCACAGGGAACCCGCCGTTACAGTACAATATAAATGTGAAGTGAAACCCCCTCAGTCTGAGCCCTGTATCCCCCCTGTTATCAATGATCCTTTGTTAAGTCGGTCAATCATCACAACTCTACATCTTCAACAGCTACAAATTCGTCAGAAATTTCAGTCTAAAAATTACAATAACCAACTGTTAGAATTGGTCACAACTTTCCACACGTGCACATTACTCAGTTTAACAATTCAGTAAAAATTATCATTTTTTCACGATAAAGTATTCGCATATTTCGTGTACTTTTTTCTCTTCTCACTTCTTCTTCCCTCTCCCTTCCCTTCCTATGCCCACGAAACGGAGGTATGAACAAGGACAAAGATTGAAAATTTTGAGAAATAGAAGAAAATGATCTTTTATTTGTAGACCAAAGGCAAAAGTGGCAGCCTAATTAATTTTGTATTAATGAAAAAGATGACACTTTACGGAAGTTGTTTGCGAGCTTGATGATTAGATTCATAAAGAACCGGCTAGGTCATTTGCTGATGAACGAAGTAAGCAAGCAAGCATGTAAGGAAGGAAGGAAGCAATGAAGAAAGGAAACAAGGAAGGAAGGAAGGAAGCAATGAAGAAAGGAAACAAGGAAGGAAGGAAGCAATGAAGAAAGGAAACAAGGAAGGAAGGAAGGAAGGAATGAGTGAGTGAGTGAGTGAGTGAGTGAGTGAGTGAGTGAGTGAGTGAATGAATGAATGAATGAATGGATGGATGGATGGATGGATGGATGAATGAATGGATGGATTAATGAAACTTTATTTAAGTGTTTAGTCGTCTAGCAGTCCACAAGTAAACCACTAATTTTGGACACGATAACTAAACTATATTTACATGTATTAAATATTAAATACATCAATACAAAATCTGATAAATAATCCTTATTTTACTACTAAAACTATAAAATATTACTATAAACATCCTTTAAAACATACGATAAAATTAGTATAAAAATTAACTACTTAACAAATAGATTCCATCATTCCGTGCGTCTGTACTCTAACAGATACACAGATGACGTCAAAATGTGGTGAGGGCACAAAAGTACGCCATGAGACGAAGTCGAGTGGTATGACTATTGCTCTCACCACATTTTCACTTCTTCTATGCATCTATTAGAGTACAGACCTACGGAAAAATGGAATCGATTTGTTTTATATAATATTCCTCGAAACATTTCAACCAATCACAGCGCGCGTAAGATTCAATTACGTCATCTATGCGTCTGTATTGTAATCACACACGGTTCTGGTCCAATTAGAGCGCGCGTAATATACCAAATATTATACAGAATGACTTCCTTTCTGTACTGTTATACTTTCTCTTGCTTTTTGTCTGACTAGAATTCTGTGGTCAGTATTCCCATGCACGCTTTAACAATCCTTATAAGTTATACTACATTGCAGTAGTATGACATTCACCGTCTTCTGTGTGTTGTCTTTCGGAATAATTTTCTCTTCCTGTTTTCAGTTCGTTCATGTTCGTTGCTTGATCATTTTCTGACTGCGGAGAAATTCTTCTGTTGGCTCGCTGGTTGACAGGTCTTCCACATCTCAACTCTCTTTTTGCAGCTTCTCGAAAGTCAGGCAAGAAAACAATGTAGATACAGGGACTGAAGCAGGAGTTGACAACAGGGAGCAAGAAAAAGATGATATATTCTGAAGGAGAAATCCAATAGAAAGTTGTTTCTGCTTGATATGCAGGGTTAAGCATATCGATGATAAAATGTGGAAGATTGGAACAAGTGTACAGAAGCATTGAACACAATACCATTCTCATGGCGCTTGCTGTTCTTTTAGCTCGTGTTTGTCTCTGGGGTTCAGAGAGATGATCTTGGATGACTTGCGGTTTTGACAGTTTTCGTAACGTTATAATACTCAGTATGAAGATAATGCAAAGGGAGATGACAAGTACACAGTTTTTTAGGTATATCCACACTACCAGAGCGGCTCTGAATTTTGAAGTATACCTACAATAATAGTAATGACCATGACCAGAATGAGAACGAAAGCTGTATATGGTACGAAAGACCATATGGTAAGATACCAGTACTATAGGGATCAACCAGCAACTAGCAAGAATTATCGCACGTTGTCTTAGTGTATATGGTCGTGATCTCTGCAGAGTTAGTCTGGCTACTCGGAATCGTTCAACCGTTATTACCAAAAGGGTAACCAAAGATTCGTAAATGAACACGTTGACAGAGAACGACAGCGTTTTGCAGATGATTGCTCTCCAAACCTCAGGGAGGAAGTCCCAGATGTTATAACGGAACAACCTGATTACACCGAAGCACGTCTTCAAAAGAACCACAAAAGCATCTGCTACGGCCATGTTGACGATCAAGTAATGGAAGTTTTTCCTCGCGGTAAATTTCGCAGTAAGAACGATCACAAAGATGTTGCTAACAGCACCGAATCCACCAGGCAATAACAAGGCCACCACTGCTGCTAGTAAATTGCCCTGGCTTTCGAAGGGGTTAGTAAAACCCTGGGTGACGTTTGAGGCGCTCATAGTTTGGAAGTTAATTGAAACTTCATTCTTTCTTTTTGATTTCGAGTAAAGGGGTAGCGACTGCTGAACTTGCTGAGGATTTAGCCCAATTCTTATCGCTGAGTAGATTCTTCTGCTATTCAAACGCGACAGGATGTCACCAGTATACGTACTTGTAAGCTGTTTTGTTGTAGTTAATTATTTTTTAATTAAAAATCTCGCCATGAGTTCAATTTGGCGAAAATAACGGGGGGACCAGTTGTGTATTGAAAGACCTTGATTTTGAGTTTGTTTGCATGTGAAGCTTCAGTGTGATTAAAGTCACAAAGACTGCGCGATAAAGTAAAATGATCAATTAAAAAATTCATCTTAATTCTCGTTCGTCCATATCTTCTTATTGAAGGCAGTATGGCTAGCTATATTATTGTTTGTGTGTTTTTTTCGTCTTTCTAGAACGTTTCATCGCAGTTTTTTCGGCTTCACAATGAGTCTGCGTATATTTGAAGCTTTGAAAACTCATGATTGCTCCAAAATGAGTAAACAAATACAACAGCTGAAACTACAACAATAGAACACATGCATTTATCCAAATTCACGATGTTTAACTTAATTTAATATTTCGGAGGCAATAAAAGCCAATTTTAATCCAAACTCTCTGATTATGAATTCAAACGTCCGACGTTTAATTTTCACATCATAGCGATCAGATAGTTGTATATTAAAAATTTAAAGTTTGTATTGAGGCCATTTGTGAGGATGAAAATTAAGTTCGCCAGCAGTGTTAGTAATTAATAAGAAATTTATCATCTCTTTGTCACTCTATTCGTATTCAGAAAGACTTGAGCGTTTTCAAATATGCTGATAAAACAACACGAAAAACAAGACAGATTCCATGCCACTTCATTCAACTAATTTCACAACATTTTTAATCAGATCTCTGCATGCTTCTTCAAGTTTAGATTTTTGCTCGGTAAAGCGTCCCACCAGAAATCCCAAGATCGTGGGTTCAAACCCCGCTGAGAGCTCAGACTTTTTCCAAGCTAGGAAAAATCTACACGCGAAGAAGCATACATAGACACAGGTGAAAAACGCATTGCGCATGCTTGAAAATTCGGCGGGAATTCGTAGGCGCGTTCGTGTTTACAAATAGAACTACCGTCGATTCAACTGTCGCGTGTATTATGCGAATTTCTCGTGTATTATTTGACTAGGGAAAGAGAACAACCAAAGCGATGTTTTAGGGAAAAAAATAAGCACTTACTTTTCACGGACGGTCTTTACTGATTTTACTAAACCTCCAATGATTTCATTCAAACCTTCTGAGTATGCGCAATGCGTTTTTCATCCCCATCGCATACACATCTAACTAACACATTTCCGAGTGACAATCCCGTCATAAACTTACATACTTTTAATCGTTTAATTTCACTTTACAAAATGACATGAATCGTTGCTATTGCTGTCTCACAATTCTTGGTTTGCGAGCAATTCCCGGAGAATGACAAAAGGCAGACACTCGGTGTGACAAATTTACGACGTGCGTGGTTTCCTTCCTTTGTTTTTGTCTTTCTTGATTTTCTATGTGTGTGACGTGGAGCTCCGCTATTATTATCTTGGCCTTGCCGTTCACATTGTTACGACTATTAGAAAACGTTTCGACATGTTTTGAATTTTAAATAGAGATGACACTACAGAGTATTAAATGGTAACAAATCTACTCAATGAATTAAACAAAAACGAGACCGGGCACTTTACTGGACTGGGTTTTTTTTTCGATGTTTCAGTGCGTTTTCTGTTTCTTGGTACGTCGACAACACATCCAACACACTAATCGAACTGTGTACTTCATCACCATGATCACTACCAAAACTACCAATACCAGGAACACTGCTACATCGACCAGGAAGTACTGGTACCAGGCAAGATGACTGGAGTTCGGACGTAGGTGTGCAAGACTGTCGTGTCTAAGGGTGTACTCTATCCAGTCACCAGCCTCCTGGACCGGGGTACGTGGGCGGTCACTAAGTAGACGAGAAATACGCTGGGCGTTCTGTCGGAAACTGTGAGGATGAAGAATAAAAATGTAAAACGAAACTAGTGGTGAATAAAAATGCTCACAAATAGAGCAAAAATAATAAGCAAAATATTCAGCAATGGATATAAAAAGATCAATGTTTTACCTTGGTTCATTAACGACTCGTTCAATCGTGTTATACAAGTCATCTGCGGTTAGAGTTTTGTAATCAACAACTAGAGCCACCCCTTTTGATGTCATATGGACGCCATTATCAAACTGATCTCCATATAAGGGCACAGCTACCACAGGAACCCCGTTGTACAGTGACTCGTATACGCTGTTTAGGCCAACGTGAGATACAAAGGCCCGCAACTTCTCATGCGCCAGCAAGTCGTTTTGTGGTAACCAAGCAACGGGTTTGATGTTAGGACTAAGGCCTGATGGAATATATCCTGAAACGGTAAATTGGAATATTCGTTTAGCAGCTCGACTTCAAACGTTTTCCTGGGAGATCCCACCTCACAAAGCACCCTGGATAATCCCACCTGACAAAGCACCCTGGGGAATCCCACCTTACAAAGCACCCTGGGGAATCCCACCTTACAAAGCACCCTGGGGAATCCCACCTTACAAAGCACCCTGGGGAATCCTACCTTACAAAGCACCCTGGGGAATCTTACCTTGTATTCTCCAAATCACTTTCTGTTTCAACCTTCCAAAAGCCTCAGCCATTATGTCCACTTTTTCTTTATTCCCTACTGAATCGATATTAGATCCAAAAGACACAATAATGGCTCCGTCGTCACCAGAACTGTCGATCAACCGTTGAAGATCAGGGGGGAGAGGTTTGACGGGCTGAATATTGAGTGGGCCAACAAGTTTGTAATCTAGCAATATGGACAAAACGGAATATCAAGGATATGCGTGCGAACAGCTGATCACTTTTCAGCGATTGCTAAGAATGAAGATTAGCTGGTTTGGTGGTTGGTTTGTTGGTTGATTTGCAGATGCTTTTGACTGTTTGTGGGTTTGTTAGTTGATGGTGGTTGTAGTTGGGTGGGTGATTGGCTGTTGGTTGGTAGTTACGTTAGTGGATGCGTTATTTAGTTGGTTAGTTGGTTGGTGGGTAGGATGGTTGGTTGGAGGGTGTTTTTATTGAATATTATTATTTAACAAATACATTTCATTTTTCCGTGCGTCTGTACTCTAATAGATGCACAGATGACGTCAAAATGTACGCAACATTCTACAAGACGAATTAGTCGAGTAGCGTGATTGTTGTTCTCTCCACATTTGGACGTCTTCTGTGCATCGATTAGTGTTTCTCACCACATTTTGACGTCATCTGTGCAATTATTAGAGTACAGACGCATCTACGTGTAACAGTTCAATTATTTTTATATTTTTTTTACCTGGTCTTAAAGGCTGTGGATATTCAAAAGCATAATCCGCCAAAAGCAATGTCAACTCTTTGTCCTCCATAGACTCAAGCAAACTTCTTTCTGGTTTGATGTTGTATTTGTTCTTCAACGCCTGGTGTGTTCGCATTAAGACGAACCTGCCAAGTACTCTGATGGCAATAAATGTAAGGGTATTTTTCACTCTTTGCAAGAAATTCATTCTCATCGGATTCTGAGTAAAAAATTGTGGTATGTATGACACCGAAAAGAATGTTTGGTAGGCCGATGGCAGGATGGGAATAATACGAGGTGGGCCGGGACAGTATTCCACACGGCGTATCCCAAGATAATCAGCAACAATCGAACCACAAAGATCTGAACAATCGGTTATGATGAGGTTATAATCTTTTAATGAATCTAGTAGCTTCGAGTCCTTGAGAAGATTTTCGCAGCAGACCCCTTGCACTGCTGGCATACTCGTGTTACCAAACATTATTTCTTTCATGCCTCCTTTAATGGCAGCGGATACCAAGACTTTTTCTAGGTAACCTTTCTCGAAAGGTACTTTGTAGATGGCGTGTTTTACATTTTCTGAAAGTTTGATCTTTTGAGCAGAGTTGACGATGAGGGTGAACTGGAAAATAAGTTGAAAATGGTACAATTGAAATTTGGAATGGAAAAGGAAAGAAAAGAAAGAAAGGAAAAAGAACGAAAGACTAATGAACGAGAACACTTGATACAGTTTAGGCTATTATGTACTTTATTGAACAACCGCTGATCAAAGTATTGTACTTTAGGAGAGGTTACATTTTGATCAATGTGATGTCGTGAACGTGCCGTTTTCACAGTCATACGAAAACTGTTCTATACCGTAGAACCTCACAAGTGCATTGTGGGGTATTTTTGGGGTCAAAACAAAATGGCGCCAAAGTTAGAGATCACTAATGGAAAGAGTAAGGTAATGGTTGGGTGCCAGAGTTTTGGCTTGTGATAAATGCTGACATTTGATCTGGCTGCGTCAGTCAGATGGGTTCGAAGTCCAAGAGAATAGCAAAACCCTGTTCCAAAGGTTTTGTGAGCGTTTCTCGCCATATGATCATCAACAAAACGTGAAAACCTGTCTCCCAGTGCGCCCACCACTCCATCTCTCCCTGTAACCACAGGCAGCAACCTTTGCGATCGTATACATAATAGTCTTCATTGATTTGGTTTGACCACAAACATCGAAAAGGCTTTTCTACATGTGAATCTCCACGAAGCTGACCGTGACGCAACGCGTTTCTTCTGGTTATCGGATCCAAATGACCCTGAAAGTGAACTCATCATATACCGCTTCAAATCCGTTATGCTTGGGGCCACCGGCTCTCCATTCATCTTAAATGCCACGCTAAACAAACACCTCGCACAGTTCAACGACCACCATAGTGATGATATGCAAAGAATCCTTTAGGTTTCGGGTGCGAATCTCGACGCCGAATTTGCGCAACTCTTTTTATCATTGTTTTATTCTCTAGTTTTCTAATAAATTGTTTTCTTTTACACGTCACTTTTTTCATAGATTTTGATTTTTTAAAGCTGTATTTCGATGCTTTAAGCTGAGCCTGACTGCCTATGCAAATTTACCATGTGGCCACTTCAACTTGAATAAATGATTTCAATTGGAATAATTGATTTCAATTTGAATAATTGAATTATTAATTCAAAATGGAAAGATTGCATCTTTCAAAATACTCTTGAGGTCTGTTTTCATAACAGGGTGTGCGTTTTGATTTACAGTATAAGTTTTCTGTAATTCTTGCGAGGGAACTGAGCGAGCAGCATAATGGAGTCTACCCTGGAAACCGGAGGTTTTGACTTACTTTCGGGACTATCTTGGCTTTTTCATTTGATATTTAAGTATATTTTTAATTTTTAGGCCTAAGACTCTAGGCTTAGATTTCAGCGCACGAAACCCCGACGACCGAAATCTGAGCCTACTAAGACTCTTACGTATGGAAAAATCAAAGATAGTCAAAAAATATCAGAAAGAGTCAACTGAAACCTCAGTTTCCGGGGTAGCCGGAGTCCTGACCTTTGGACTCGATAACGGGTGATGGATTTTCATGATCAGTTGAAACAATCAAACTTCAAAACTTGCATGCAAAGCGAAAATCGTTAGCAAATCTGCAGAAAATGACGATTTAAGTTTGGGCGGACCAATTTAGGGCATTGTTACCACAAAAATGACCCAAAATAGGGGATATTACTGGTCTTACTGATAAACCATTCGTTATACGACGTTCGTGATATTGGCTTAAGTACAGATTGTGCCCTGGGCAGTCTTAGCTTCTTAGCTATTTCTGAAAACCAATAATACAATACAATACAATTTATTAAAGTATTCCCAAATTTTACATGGTATGATTTGAATTATTTCTGAAAACCACTTCCTTCTTAATTCATTTTCTAATAATGCCTGCAAATATAAATTGTGACGACGGGGTACAATAAAGCATAAAGAAGTTGAAGTTAACAGTACCTGATGATCGCGTTTGGCAAGCTCCTCAGCGATTCGCCTCATCCCTATATACTGACTTCCTCCTATCATTGGAAATCCTACGATCTTTGCAGAGTGGATCGGTGCTATTTGAAGAACCATATAAACACTTAATAACAGTAAATACGCTTGTAGGAAAGCCATCATGGATGCCTCTGTGACGGTAGGATGCGTTTGGGATATGTCACGCAAGTTGTGTCAGTGCGTGACAAATACTGTCGTATACTGTCGGGACTGAGCTAGCCTGCGTAGCTGGCGGTTTGGCGAGAGGGGAGGGGGGAGGGTCGGGTATTGGTAATTGCTCGACTGAAATTTTCATAAGAATGCCAAAAAGGAAAGAAACGTTTTGTCACACAACCGCAGATGTAGCCTCCTCCGCAGGCAACTCCTTTTATCTCTTGGGCTTCCTGTTGCAAAGAAGAGAGACTGGGAGCGAGCCAAAAAAGATGAGCGGGGAGGGGGTCAGTGGGAAAGAAAAAACGGGAGGAGTTCTACTCCTCCTCATTTTCTCTCCTCCCCCTCGTCCCCAGTCTTCCTCTCTTCTGGTTCCAGTCCCCCTCTCCCTCTCCTCATTTACCACAGGAAATCCAATAGAAAGGAGTAGCCTGCGGAGGAGGCTACCGCAGATGGAAACTCGTCAATAGCAGAATCATGGGGAGACAAAGCGGTAAAAATAGAACGACTTGCTGACATACTGCAAAGAAATTTACAGTTAAAAAGATTTCTTTCTAGAAATTACCATATCTCGGAAGACTAATCGGAGGGTATTGAAACGTTCCGCAATTTGCACCAGGTGCTAGAATGTATGAAAACATGACAAACTAAATGACAAAAAGCTGCATCATGCATCAGTGAGTTGTCGACCACTGTATCCGGCTGAAAAATATTCTGATCTGAGGCTAATATTTTACAGCCATAAAATGATTCAGTAAATTTGAAAACGCTATATCATATCAACTATTACCTAAATTCAATCATACTAATTTTTAAACAACATTTATCGAAGGGATTGTTAAATATTTCAGTTTAACAATACAGCGAGATTTGGGCAACAGAAGTAAAGTCAGCATGTCCATATACATGAATTCAGCTCACTTTTCTCGATATCAATCAAAGTGATTCCTGTCGTCTCTTTCTTACAACAATTTGAGATAAAAAATTAACTTAGATGTGCCACTTTCTGTTTGTTGTAGGATATTCAAAAAGTTGTTTTGTTTACGCTTAATTTCTGCAGTTAAAACCGCTCATCAATGATATCTCGAAAACGCTCTCTCAGAAATTGATTTACTTCGCTAGAGCTAAAGGCAATGATGTCAACTACAAGATCACAAGAGCATTTTTCAAGAATAAGCCCAGAATTCATTAAAGTCGAGAATATGTAAAAAGGGGAATTCTTTTAAGGCGTCGCCACAATAGCGCCGATCTCCATCTTAACATACGTCATCATAAATTTTGATCTTTGTCTGATAAGGGTGCAATACTTAATTTACTATCAGACTGCTCATGAACAAATAGTTTTCACTCAAAGACGACTGGTAACTTACTGAAAAACTCGATCGAGCCACCTTAAGCGAAGCTTGCTTTCGATTTTCTACAGACGAATTTTCGCTTCAAGTACTGTCTGTTTATACACAAATATATCATCGTGTTAAGCTATTTCATATCTTATTTGATGGGGATTCTATATTGCATCGATCAGGACATAGTGATCAGTAGTCCAGTCCCAGACTCTCTTTCTTGCCGCTCCAGGACTCGCGGAGAAAGAGAGTCCAGTATAACTTGCATGCGCATGTCAGCTTAGTGACCACGCGATCACCACATTCATGTGGTGATCGCGTGGTTACAAATCCTAAATAAAGTCGTCTAATGATTCAAGATGGCTGAAGAAGAAAGTGTTTTGTATACACGATATCAGTCTCATTTCGGAAAGCCATTTGTTGATTCAGTGAGCTATGCACTTGGAAAAACCAACTATAATCTTTTACCAAAGTTTGAGCAGTTACAGGCCATTTACGGATGGACAGTTGTGAAAGACGTATTTGTGAATTTTTCGATACGCATCACTACCACTACCAAACACTGACATTTGCATATTGCAAGCTCTCAAAACAAAACTTTTTATCTGATTGGCTCATTTTGCACATGCGCATGCAAGTTATACTGGACTCTCTTTCTCCGCGAGTCCTGGAGCGGCAAGAAAGAGAGTCTGGGACTGGACTAAGTGATCAGGAGTATGACTGATTGACTGACTTGACTTCTCACTCTCCTTAGTTATTTTAGTAGCTGATTCCTAACGTTTCTTTTACATTTTACTTTAGGACCGATTGAGACAGGTCTTTTTTATAATAGGTACTTCAAATTGATTGAATAAATTAACATTTTCAATACAGTTTGTAGTTCACTTTTGTTACACGTGCAATCAAACACGTTCCTTGAGGAATCCCATAATTCAATCCCAACGATTATTTGTTATTATAAAAAATATAATAACTGTTCCGAACAATTCCTCTCTAGATAACAGCGATTTTCGAAATAATGTGAACTCTGACCTCCCAAACAGTCCGTTGGAAATTGGTTTTTCGCCCACTTCAGCATGTTCAAACAACCCACCCAAAAAATACTCGATCATAAAGATCCCTAAAAACATACCAAATGGCAAAAAATGATCGTTAAACGACCTGTAAAAGCTAAATATGATTTTGGTATAAGTTAAATCTTCGCATTTTTGATGTTTAAAAGTGAATAACCGAATTCCAACGGACTTTTTCAATGCATGAGTTCGCATAAGGAAAATCGCTGTAATTTGGCTGTAGCTACATGCGCATTTTGTGCGCCTATTTTTTAACATGACGTGGGCATGTCAGCACAAAAGGAGGCTTATCGAAGCTCGTTACCAAGCAGATTTTGAAAAACGATGGCCATCAAAAATGAAAGGGTCTTAGCAAAGAAGACTCCTTTTAAAATAATAGGCCTCATATACTATTTAGCTTTTTTACTTATTTATTTATTAAACTTATTATTTTATATGTATTTTTGTAATTATTTTGTACACAGCTTCAATGTAAAAAAAGTGTCAACTTTTCGAATACTGTGTATAATAAGGTTTATATTATTATATTATAAGACGTTTTAGATAAAACCGGGAAAATTCTTGTTATTTCTACGATATCATTCTATCTATATAATAAAAATATTAGCTAGGAGGGGAAGATTTCCTGGGTCCATTACCACACAAGAGAAAAGCAACTGCAAGCAGGCATAACTATACGAGTTTCCAGCTATCAGATGAACATACCTATTTTGAGTTTCTTTGAAAACCTGTGATATAATCTGAACACTTTGCGATGGAATGGACGCTCGAGTCGTCTACATATTTATAAAACTATGACTCTTTACCACTAGTCGACGTCTCACTATGTAAGTATAACTCTCAGAATTAGGAGTCAAATATTTATTCAGTGCCAAAATGATTTTTAGAAAAATTAAAAAAGGGATTTTTAAAATTATTATCGCCATGCATATATCCGTGACTGCATGATCGGAGAAGAAGTATTCATCACTTCTAAAGGAGCTAGGAAGAGTGTGATACAATCAACTGAACAACCACGTGTTACTAATGAACGGTCCACGTGTGTTACTCGAACATTTTATCAGTAGTTGTAGCAAATTGTTTGGAAATCTCGACCATAAATGCCCCTGTAAAAATGTTGTAAACGATGGGACTGCCGGAGAGATCGACGTAGTTAAAGATCTTCAGTTATGGGAATGTTAGACTTATTCTCCGTATTGCAAGGCACCCGAGGCATGAAAAGAATAAAACAATAGCTGAGACAACAAGAAAGATTGGACGTCTGGAATGGAACAGTGACCTGAATGAACTCTAACTTTAGAAAACAGTAGTAGCAGTAAGAAAGTTAGAGAGCGACGGAGAGAAATTAGGGATTTTGTAAGTTTGAAAAGAAAAAACTATAGTTGCTACTGGTTGAAAAGGGCTTGTTTTTTGTTTTTTCACGTATCGGTAGCCCGAAACACTTTATTGAGATCTTTCATGATATTGCTCTTTGTAATTCTCACTCTATAACTCCACTAAAGTGTCAAAAACCACTGTCGTACAACTCGGTCTAGTAAAAAGTAGGCAGTGTTTCTACTTCGTGCAACAAAGATCGTGCAACAACAAAAAAATTGTTGCGCGCGGAGTGGTAATACGAGCAACAATGTTCCGTGACAAATTGCACGATTTTGTTGCTCGTATTACCGGGCCTTAAGATCGATAGGATCGATAGCGGGGTTACAAATAAAAATAAATACAAAACAAACTGCTTTTAGTTTGTAGTACTTTATTTGAGCATCGCTGATTCACGTTTGATCGTTCACGACATCTAGAAGGATTGTGCATGGTCATCGCTATTGAACTTAGTAACTAGACCAGAAACTCATAAGTGACCATGTGGTCACTAATTAAGACCCTGTCAACATTTTCGTTCTCTATAAACGACTAAATAGTTCTTCGTCCACACGATTGTTTTTACTGCGTTTTGGCCTGTATTCATCTCTATCTCTGTTCTAGAGTTCTGCTCTGTTTTTGTTCTGCTCTGTTTTGATCTATGTACTGTTCTGCTTTTTATTCTTTATTTTCAGTATATTTCTAGTTTAAAATCTCTTTAACCCTCTATAATAGTAGTCATAGTACTCGTGATACAGCATAACTATTTTCGTTATATAATGGCTGATCGCCTTTGACTTTACAAACTTACGTCTATTTCAGTGATCGTTATAATTATTTGTTAGATACTGAACAAGTGAAAGAGTAAAGTGTTGTGTTGAATAAGTCTTAACCGTTACGCTATCGGTGTCTAGTATTTACATGGTGTAAAAGTTTGTAAAATGATCGGTCTGGCGAGAAAATTTCTTTACAATATTCTTCAAGGAATCTTACTTGAAATTTCAAACATAAAAAGATGACCGAGTATCTTATGCAATTATTACCGACCCGTGGATTTAGAGGAAGGATCTCTGATCAAATTTTGTTACTGAAATATGTAATAGATGCTACGCGAGTTTTTATCGACGAATTTTTCTATAAATCAACATATAGATTGTTTTTGAGTTGGGAAACATCAAATCAATAAAGAAAATGGGGGAGTCACAGCGTGCTAGTTTCGGTGCTGTGATAGCTCGAAAAAAAGCGAAATCTCGCCATTTCGCCAGATACGGTAAGTGTTTGCAAATATGCACACCAAAGGCTTTCAGACATGCTCAAGTGGACAATGTATCATGAAAAGTCGGTAATATGTTTTCACTTATTTGTAGGTAAACATGCATGGTAAAGCCACTAAGTATTCGCATTTGAAAGATAAAAATCAGTTGTACAGTACGAGCGAATCGGACGTTCATTTTGACGATTTTTCATGCTTTTCTCAAAACCTTATCGACGAATTTTTTTACCTTTTTGATATGTTTTAGTTTTGAGAAAAATACGCCGAAAAGTAAAAAATTAGGATAGGTCGCGGTGCTAGATTTTTAGTTATAAGGCTTTGAAAAATATTTTAGAACACAAGCAGCCCGATTAAATTCGATATCAGGACTCAGTTGTTCGAAAGCGGGTTAGCGGGAAGATATCAGCCTGGAATCAGCGCTCTAGTGATCATCTTGTTTTATATATATATATTTTTTATGGAAAAATAAAAGACACTAATATAAGAAAGAATCCCTAGAGTGAATCAAAGTCTCTGATCTCCAGGGTACGCAAAGAAGATGATTCACGAATCACGTTGAATTAAAACTCCTTCTTCACGAGTCACGCTTATCTCAAAAAATTGAATCCACGTGGACGTAAAACGATCGAAACACGAATAAATAAAAATTCAGATTAAATTAAATACCCCAGTCACGTTTCACGCAAAATGTATAGGGGGACCCCGAAAAAACGATGTGAAGAAAGACCTACGAACCAATGAGATCATGACAAATGAACTAGTCAACAATGACATGTACTTATCCAGGTTGTCTGGATTTGTAAGCTTCATTCTTGTTAGACACTCATTCCAGAGAAGACTTCAGAAAAGATACCAATCGTTGGACATTGAAGGTTAGTTTAGACTCCAAGTCTTCGGCAGAGCCTTGTGTTGCTCCTTAATTTTATGTTGTACTTCCGTTGGTTTTCATTTTGTTGCTGTTTGAGCAAACGCAGTTGAACCGGGCAAAAAAAGTCAAGTAAATAGTAACTCTGGTCAATACAAATTAGTTAAGTCTTTTGTAAATTAGAAATGGAATGTATGGGAAATTGGCATTCTTATTGCCAAATTGCGAAAACGTACGCGTATATTAAAAGCGTCATATCATCGGAAGCGTAAACGTTATCTTCCCAGATGGACTCACAAAATATGGTTGTTATACATTAATGTTTCTCGGTTGATCTGTATGTGGTCGTTGAAGCGCCAAGCTCCTTCATGTGTGCACTAAAGCGCTGTTAGCTAAAATACGTTTAAGCAATTCAAAAAAGATGACCGTAATTTCTGGCCATATCTACATCCCTTAGATAATGTTTCACGAAAAAATGCTTGGCTGTCCTTCGCTAGCTGCAGTATCTTCGTTCCTTCTTCTTATGGTGCTCTGCTTCTCGGCCTCCTTTTCGCCCTCCTCCTTCTGCTTCTGCTTTCTCTCCCCAGCAATAGAACGAAACGACATAGACATCAGCCCTTAGTATAAAATTCTATCTATTCAAGCTTCATTAATATATTTCTTGTTAACAGAACCGTGATGAATCGTATTTTGATTGTGTTTATTGGTGTAGCTTTGGTGGCTTTTGCTACTGGAAGAGATGTTCAAGTTGCTGACCCAGGTAATGGTCTTGAGGTTTTCATCATATCCAAACTAAATGTAAAAATTGATCTTCAAAATTAATAGAATTTTGAATTTTGTTTCGCTCTTTGAAGTCTTGATTTTTGAACATTTTCTTCGAGTATTTCACTTGTCGATTCAATAGCTTTAAATTGTCGAGTAACCGCTTTCTCCCGTTTGAAACCAGCGGAGTAGCAACCTATACACACACAGAGAGACACTAGAAATATAAAATATAGAACAAAAAACAGAACAGGACAGAGTACTAACTAGCTTGGCATAAATGACCCCAAAATCGCTCACCCCATTTTCAGAGAAGAAGGCAAGAATGAATTTCGGCAATGATGATTCTAGTTTTCGGCAAGGCAAGGATAGTTTACACGCATTTGTTTCGCGGTCCTTCCTTTTCTTGGATTCAACGGAACACAAAAGAGCAAAAGAACACAACTGAGCATGCACAATCCCAACTAAATTGGCGGACGTGATTCCACAGGATTCGATTGAGAGATATATGTACTCCATATTTAGTCGAAAAAGTAAATAAAAAAACAAGAACCAGTCAAAAACAATTTTTTAACTACAACCTAGCATCCGTAGTGCTACTCACTGGTCCTCTTGAAAAATAAAAAAAGATTACAAAATTGAAAAAAAGGAAAACAAATTAGAACGATTTTAGCTTTAGTTTTGGCCGCCATCTTTTGGCAAACTGAACATGCGCAATAGCATTTATATGCATGGTGCCGTTTTTGTCGCAAAAAGGGCCTCGTTGACACGTAGTCCCAGCCTAGTACCCAGGCGTTCCTCTGCGAGCGCGAGCGAGACCTTGAGTCACTCTGTGACGTCACGTTTTGAAACGAGATTCGGGATAGCCTGGGGACTAGGCTGACGTAGTCCTAAATCTAAAATATAGATCGGCAAGGCAAGGCAGAACACTACTGTTTACACGCAAATTGATCCTTACCTTGCCGAAAAATAGAATCATCCTTGCCGAAATTCATTGCTTGTCTTGCCAGTTTGGCTGACCATGTAAATGGGGTTCAAATGTCTCCATTCAAACCTTCATATCTTCAACAGTCTTTAATCGATTGGGACGAAATTTTCGGAGGTGGCTTATTACATGTAGCCATATATTTTGTTAAGCAAACAGACTTAAATTGAAAAAATAAACTGCTATCAAACTGAAATTCAATGCAAAACTATTATTTTATTGAAAAAATTGAATGGCCATAAGGTACACGGGTATTTCTCAGTACCCATCACCAAATCTAAAAACTCGGGTCTCTACTGTGCACCATATTGTTTTGAAATCCTTCCTAAATCGACCGACAAATTTAGAGAAACATTAATTACGAATTGCTTATTTTCCGTTTGGCACCGAATTGAAGTAACTGTTGTGAGGGGATATCGAGGGGAAGGTGAGACAATTAAATTGGAAATTATTCTGTTGAGCGCTAATTGACTGGTTACCCTATATTACTGATGAGTCAGGTCCTTCAAACTAAAAAGAGAAGCCGTCAAAGAGTGCCAAATTCTAATTTCTTTTTAACTATTTCTTCTTCAGAGCAATCGCTTGAAAAGCGTATAGATGTTCCTTGTTTGTGCAGCGACGGTAAAAAAGGAGTAATACATTTCAAGGAATGCCCTGTAGTGGGTTGGTACCAAATGCGGTCTATGGTGGCCAACGCCTTGCTGTAAAAAATGGCTCTAGTCCGTAGTAATGGACTTCTGATTCCGGCTTGATTGTTAATCTTAAATCAAAAGTTTAAAAGGGAAAAAAAACTAGTATAAACTCAATATGTAACAAGTAAAAGCCAATGGATTAAAACGAACACGGAATATCTAAGCCTCTCCTTAATTATTCACTCCTGACTAAGTATTCCTACTCAACCCTTTCCACACAAATAAAAAACTTATTCTTGCAATCAAAATTTCATTCGTCTGACGTTTAGTTTTCGTCCTCAATTATCGAAGTGTTAAAGAGTTCGTTAGATCAGTAAAAAGTCACATTTGGTTATGTAACAAATATCCATCCCAGGAGGGATCAGGGGTGCGTATTGACGTTCGACGTTGTTGCATTTTGTGACGTCATGAGTGCTACCTAGCAACCGCAGGATCAGTTATTGATTTGCTTTTACTATTACAGAAAGACAAATTCAAAAAGAGACATTAGACACTCAATCAAAGGTATTTAATAATAATAATAATAATAACTTTATTAAAGTCTCTAATCTTATAGCCGGGCACAAGTGCCCTACTAATCGGGGGTCCGTTTCTTTATTGTCTAATTAATAATCCAGTAATGTTTTCTTTGTGTAACAGTTGTTCCGTTTGCTTATTCTAAATATGTTTATTCTATTTCTTGCTTCCCGATCGCGGGATTGCATCAGACGAGGGTATTAAAATTATGCTTTGTCAGTATCGACAAGCCGTTTCGCCACAAGAAAGAAAGACTTTTTATAGATTTTGCTTTGTTCTAAAAGATTTTCTCTGTCTCAGCCTTGGATACAGTCTTAGGGCCCGTTCACATGAGAGAGGGTGCCTCCATGTGGTAGAGATAATTCTTTTGTTTTTACAGGAATAAGAAAGCAAAAGAGTTCTATCCCTAGCCTACTACATAGGAGCACCCTCTCATGTGAACGGGGCCCTTAAACCTCATATCAATCCTTTAGAAGTCGTACGACTGGCTAACAGTCAACTCGTTCCATAGAAATGTACGTGAATACATCTATATATCTACTTTATTTCTTTCAAGTTTAAGTTTTCTTTTACTCATCGCACCAAGAACGGATATAATTATATATGCATTTCTGACACCTTTTTACAGACATATATTGATATAAAATAGTAAAAAAAGAACACGATTTACAAACATATTGTGTGCAATGGCTAAAAAAATATATACCGTGTATGATTCTGTTTGGTAATGAAACATTAATCGAATAATATGGAGGAAAGAGAAACGAATTCAAAGCAAAACTGATGAGTTCTGATAAATAATAGATGATATGATGATAAATGTATTCAGTTCTAAACTGTCAATTCGATGTTAAAAACACTTATAACAGTACGATTTATCTAAAAAAACGTTAACTTGGTAGAAAAAGGCATTTTAGTATGGAACGCCTTTCAGTATTATATTTCGGAAACCTTTGGAAATGAAACTTTTCTTGTCCTTTATATATAGCTATTTCAATTAACGTTGTCGCTGAAAAGCCTAAAGGCTAAAGCCTTTCAAATATCTTTTGTGTACTAACAAACTTCTCTGTAGGCTATCTAAGAAATTAAGGAATATAGTATCCAAGTTGTAGAATTTGCCAAGCATACAGTGAGTTTCTTATATGTATAATGTCACGGTGCAAAAAAATTTCATGATTCTGCTCTCAAAGCTTTAGGCTTAGGCTTTTTCAGCGACAACGTTAATTGAATTAGCTATATCTATTTCAAAAAAGGTTGTCAGAACTAAAGGTGATATATAGGCGATAAGCAATGGGAAATATATAGACGGAAAAGAATTACGGGCATAAAAATAAAGAGCGGAGAGGAACGGTTTAGGGAGGAGGGAGAAATAGCCCCAAAAAGTAGGGAGGACGGAGAAAAGAGGTAGAAAAATCGGTTTGGGAGGAGGGAGGAAAACAATTATGAGATATAGTGAAGGAGAAATGGCTGAAAAAAGTAGAGAGGAGGGAGAAATAGACTCCTGTTCCTCTCCGCTCAATAAATACGAATCGAGGATCGATCGAGGAAGCCTTTGAAATTGTTTTACTGACTGAAAACAACACTGGATATCTCAAAACTAATCTCAGAATTATTGGGTGAGAATAATACTAAGAAACTAAAGTCATTTCAGCTGTTCTTGGATCTTGGAATGACCTAGCTCCTATCGCTTATCGCGTATTGCTTATCGCCTATTCCCTATCGCCTTTGATTCTGACAACCTATTTTGAACTGAACTGATAGGTATAAAGGACAGGAAAAGTGCCTTTTCCAAACATTTTCGAAATAAGTGTTTTTGAATTGACAGTTTCGAAATCTACTAGTTATTATTATTATTATTTTTATTTACTCAGTTTTAACGGGATATTTGCAGATCAGCTAAAATAAATTGATTCATTTACGGCTTCGAGATATAAATAACAACAAATGCGGCGTTGTTAATTTGAAATTGATGTTCAGCATGTTAAGCTTGTTTTAATACATCCCTGAACAATTATCAAAGCTACAATTATCGGTCAAGCAATTTTGTCGCAAATATACAAAAACGCAAATGTTCAGTTCGCAGTTCAAAGTCCAGGTTTCAAATTTTTCTTGGAATCAGTTTTGCGACGACATTGGGATATCATTGGCCGTATTTATACTAGAGACGAATTGCTCTTCCAGACGAATTATTTGTATCAGACGCGTAAATCGTCTCAATATAAATTCTAATCCAAGACGAATTATTTGTCTTAAACCGTCTTAATATACTCCATCTAAAACAGTTCCAAATGACGGGCTATTTGACGAATTACTCGACAACCGTGGGATGTTTCTAGCCTTCACATGAAACTGTCCGTCTTCGAATTGATATCTAGACGACTCAAATCTTTTGAATTGATTCGTCTGGACGAGTTATTCGCCTCTAGTATAAATACGGCCATTCTCACAATGGACTGAGATCGGTTTTGCGATGGGATCAATTTTGCGGCTTTTGGGAAGTGCCTAAGTAATTGAATGAATACATCTACAGCCTTCGTAATCAGTCTTTTGCATTGCAGCTTATTTTATTACCTTTCGATTCGTTTTTTTTAATGATATTTGTTACAATATGTCATTACTTACTTATTACATTTACAGCATGTAAATTTCCAATATTTGCTGTGTTGTTCAAAAAAGACACCATCTGTGTACCAAGGGAGGGGTTTAAAGCGTAAAGAAAAAACACTGGATTCCCTCACTTACACGGTGTCTTTTTTGAACAACACAGCAAATATTGGAAATTTACATGCTGTACGAAGAGAGATATACACAATTATAAGCTGCGCCTTGACTTATAATTCGTCAGGTCTACATTCTTTACTTGTACAAAATATAGAACAAAATACCCGACAAGATTAGAACGAAAACACTGCTAGAAATCATCCCAGACTTATCAGGATTCGTCGCATACATGCGAACTACTGTACCGTTCATGACACTTCGTATTTGAGTGCATTTGGTATTTGGAATGATTATTCCATTGTATTTCACGATGGTAGAAACCTGTATCGAACGGTCAAGAATGCTCTTGTCGATAACTATAGCTTGGTTTTCACCAAAATATTCCCTTGCTTTGATTTCCTTTCCTACGGCGTAGCGAACCTCCGTATTCACAATGCGTTACGGACACGTTTGGCATGATAACACCACTTTGTTGCCCTCTCATGCACACTTTTCCACCTAGAATCCAACAGTTCTTCTCGAGTGAAATTCACTCTAATTGCTCGTTCGTCGGGTATTACTACTTCGCTTCGATACAACGGATACCTGCCTCTGTATACGGGGCCTGAACGTAGAGTATAGCGATAGAATGCGTAACCAACAAACACTCTGGTCGCCAAGTTCGGTTTTGTTCGTACTTTAGTTTGTCTAACGATTACTGGTGATGTCGCTTTTCGCAAGGGAATAAAAGTGAACTTCGTGGGAGTGGTCTTATACGGGCCATACTTTTTCGGCCTAACTGTTGATCCACGAGAAGATGTGGAGCCAGAACGGGTTCTGGAACCTCCACTACGAAAACCGCCACCTCTTGCGCCTCTCAAAGCGGAGACCGATGGCTCCAGCAAGATCACCCCAAGTACAACAACTATTATCAAACCCAACAGAATCTTCATAATTGTACAACAAGACGATCTGAAAAGCTCTGTACAAGATTGCGTGCTCTTACCCTTAAATATCATCCTAACATTACGTCACCACTCACGTCACTGTAAGAACCCGTTTGACGTCAGTAATCATTCTTGATTGCGATTAACCGTGGCGAGATTACAAGACAATCAGTCAATCAAAATAAGCATCGCGATTATCTTATCACTTGTATTTTTGAGACGACAATATTTTGTGGTATTCAGATGACTCAAAATGACTGTGCGATATTTGACGTTTTTTGGACAACATTATCATTAATTCAATTCTTCACTTAAAAAGAACACATTTGGCTACCTTTCTAAGCAATATTTATCGCGAAATGTTTTTTTATAAATTATAAAGACAACGAACATCTACATTACATTTAACACTATATATTATCACAATTTTTTATATGAATTTCTTATTATATGAATATCTTATTATTAATATTTATACATATATGTTTTTTTAAATCATTGATCTGTAAATAGTCTTCCATTGTGAATTTTGTAATAAAGTTTATTCATTTTCATATTTATCGCGAAAGTAAGAGAAAATAAGGAGTTTTTTGAAGGAAAACGACAGGAAAATCTAAAGAAAACTTTTGAGCGCTATTTTGAGACGGAGATACCACAAAATATTGACGGCGTTGAGGGAAAATATATTCACGTATTTGGCTCCGTCGCTGCGTGATTCCGCCCAATGTATTTTCGGAATATATTTTCGCGGAAAATATATATTTGCCGAATATATTTTCTTCCAACTAGCTGTCAATATTTTGTGGTATTTCCGTCTCAAAATCGCAATTAGTTTATAGCATCAGAAAATCGACAATATATATGAGCCAATCAAAGTAAAGATGTTATTTTTTTAATAACAGGCTTTACATATTATGACAAAACTTAGCCTCCTCCGCAGGCAACTGTTCGCTTTTTCGCTGGGCCTCCTGTGTTAAAGACACGTAGTGGCCTAGACACCAGGCGAGAAAAACCCCTTCTTCTTTTTTCCCTCCCTCTTTTCGTCCCCAGTCTTTTTTCTTCTCAAAATTTCGCACAGGAAGCCCAAAAGGTTGCCTGCGGAGGAGGCTAGACAAAACTTAAAGAAGGGACTTTTTGTGACATTGACACAGGGAACCCAGAGAAAAACGAAATAAGCCTAGAAGGCCAAGGAACTCATAAAAATATCCATACAACATACTTTTAATACATTTTGATGTTTCACAAGTAATTAGGATGTAGTACCTTTTGTGGTCCATATATTGCGTCAATTGAGAATATGGTCCATATATTTATGGACTTCAAAGTATATAGTATTATAGTCCATGGTATAGTGGTCCATATATTGCGCTGGCGCGAAATGTGGACACTAGCAAAAGTCCATAGATTGAGTTGAACGCAATCTGTGGACTCGTCAATCAATCCACATGCAGTTTGCGTCAACGCGAATTATGGACTTGAAAGTATATGGTCCATATATTGCGCTGGCGCGAAATGTGGACGCTAGCAAAAGTCCATAGATTGAGTTGAACGCAATCTGTGGACTCGTCAATCAATCCACATGCAGTTTGCGTCAACGCGAACTATGGACTTCAAAGTGCATAGTATATATAGTACATGGTGTTTTGGTCCATAGATTGCGCTGGCGCGAAATGTGGACGCTAGCAAAAGTCCATAGTTTGAGTCGAACGCAATCTGTGGACTCGCCAATCAATCCACAGTTTGCGTCAACGCGAATTATGGACTTGAATGTATATAGTATATATAGTCCATGGTATAGTGGTCCATATATTGCGCTGGCGCGAAATGTGGACACTAGCAAAAGTCCACAGTTTGAGTTGAACGGAATCTGTGGACTCGCGAATCAACCCACAGTTTGCGCGGGCCTTAAGGCGAACCATGGACCACCATTGAAATCCACGGACTGAGTTGAACTCAAAACACGACTTGACGATGTGGTCCATATATTGCGTCAACTCAGAATATGGACCAGATACTATGGGCTATACATTGTATGTTTGAATCAATATTTTTCGGTAACGCGAACCATGGACCACCATTGAAATCCAGGGACCAATAACTGTTACCTCTAATACCTAAATTTCTCATGGACATATAAATTTATCAACAGCAAAAGAAAGAAAGAAAGCGGAAAGAAAGAAAGAAAGAAAAAAAGAAAGAAAGAAAGAATCGCAATTAGTTTATAGTATCAGAAAATCGAGAATACATATGAAGAAAAGAAAGAAAGAAAAACAGAAAGAAAGAAAGAAAGAAAGAAAGTGAAGTGAAGCTAGTGAAATGAAACTTTATTTATCCTCGGTTTTCCTATCAACTTACAATTGTTTTCCATGGAAGCCGAGCTTGGTTAAATTAGGTTAAATGGATAAATTATAATATGTTAGCTTAATAAAAACACACATGTTGATTTTTTGCTGAGAGAGGAAAAACCGGAGAATCCGGATCGAGAAAAAACCCTCGTGGCAAAGGAGAGAACAACACATCAAACAAACTCAATTCTCAATTCACATATGATCTGATGCTCGAGCCGGAAATCGAAAACGGACCCAGCGGTGAAATTAATTAAGGCCGGTGGTCTTACCTACTCGGTCAACCATCAGAAAGACCCGAGGTCTCAGACACCTTTTTGTTTTGGGTTTCCTGTGTCAGCGTCACCAAAACCCCTTCTTTGAGTTTTGTCCACCCCTAAATATAGAAAAAATTTGCATCTTTACTTTGATTGGCTCATATATATCGTCAATTTCCTGACACAAATTCTGATTGGCTGAAAGACAAGTTCACGATGGAATGCACCTCAAAGGTTTGTTCTTGGCAAAGTTTGAACATTTGGCGCCACGTTTTGGAGCGGTTTAGAAGGAGGTAAAATGTTGCTTGAGTTTCTTCTAAAAATTACCAAATGTAACTGTTTGTTTTGTTTCTGGTTTACAGAAAGTTAAAATAGAATTAGCAATGGCTGCTATACATTGTCAAGAACCGCTCTGCCCAAGAATTTTCCGAAAACTTTGTAGCCGAAGCTCAACTCGTGGCAGAACGAACGAAGAGTTGGTCGACCAAGTTCAGCGCTTTCAACAGGTACCTAAAGTGTTTTACATTCTTCGGAATTCGCTTAATAAACACCGCTTCACTTTGGACTAGATTAGGATATAAATGCCCTTGTTAAGTATGAGTTCCTAGGGTACAGTTTAGAACAAAGTTTCAAAGTTGAAAGATCTTCAGAACTGTTGTCCGCAAAGTTGCCAAAGTCGTTTGAGGACTTTGCAAACCCACAAGAAGTTTATATATCCAAGTTTTTCGCCTCAGCTCTACTCAAATACTGTTTTTTCGTTTGACTCGACAGATGTAGTTCCAAGAATTGCGAGGACGGAGAAGTTCTGAAGTATTTTGTTGAAACTCGTCCACGGCAAAGTCCCGGTATGGCGCGTTTGACAAGTTTATTCACAAGGTAACTTAAAATACAGATTTTTTGAAATTTTTCTCCTTAATTGTATTGTTTTCATACAGTTTGAGCTATTCTCTTTGAAGGAAAGGAATTTTAAAACTCATTTATAACCTTTTTGCTCTCCCACTATTTTTGAAAATTCGTGTACCATGGGGGGGGGGGGGAGGGGACCATTGGAAATCGTGGGAGGGGAGGGTAAATTTTGTTAGTATGAATTTTTTTTAATACCCGTTTGTCTCTACAGGAATTTTTTTGGAGTTTAGGTTTTTTTTCTGTTTTTTTTTTTGGGGGGGGGGGGGGTAGGTGCTTGCATGAATTATTTTTCAAACAATTTTTCTGTGCAGGAAAATTTTTTTGGGGAATTGTCTACACCCCCCCCCCTCCTACAATTTCTAATGGTAGACCCCTAAAAACAATAGGCGACAACAAAGTTTGTGTGGAATTTGAAACTCTTTTGTTTTTAATTATACCATAAAGGGTATGTGTGAGTTTCTTTGTCTTCCAATTAGACCTTTTTTTTGCTGTACCACTATTTTTGAGCTTTGTGCACTCGAAATGATGAAACAATAGGTGTCAACAAAAAGTCTGTGTGGAATGTGGATTTCTTTTGTTGGAGCAAAGTCGTATCAAACTTTTCTTGATTAGCACACAAAGGAAGGTTTTGCTACCCATTCAGTGAAATGATTTTATCAATAAAAAGAAAAATGTTCTTTTAGTGTGGACAGAAGCCTATAAATCAAAACTCAAAAATGTTTTAAAATTTTTCTCGACTAGTATGTATGTAGACTATAGAATATTAATGATATTATTAATCAATGATGTTTTCTTTGCAAAAAATAAATGTTTTCATGTAATTTTGTTTTATTCTTTTTTCAGGACTTGTAACTACTAGTTTTACATACTGGGATAATTTGAGGTGAAGAGTACCACTACACAGCTCATCACCCAGTGCCGTGGATAACCAATTAGGTAATTATTTGCACTAGTTTACTGGCTAATAGGTCATTTTATAGTTATATCTTGGTCAATCACAGCCTCGGCTGCATGCAATATATTCTTTTCAGTTTGGTAACAGTTCCTGAAAAGGCAAGAAATTCACACAAATGAACAAGGGAGGTGTAGACAAAGAACAAACCTGTTGAAATGGAAAGTATTTGTTTTGTTGCTTTGCTACCTGGTTCATTTGTGTGCATTTCTTATCTTTTCATGAGTTGTCACCAAACTCCAAAGAATATATTACGTGCAGTTGAAGCTGTGGTTGACCAAGATTTAACTGTAAAATGGCCCATCAATGACAAAAATTACTGAAAGGGGGTTAAAATGTTTGGTGGTTCAGATAAGTGAATTTTGTTAAATGAATTGGGATAGTAAAAAGTTTTTAAACTTTAATTTTGTTTTTCTTTGACAGGTCCTTCTTGAGCGAAAAAGTTTCGTTTTGTGACTTTATCGCAACACAAATGAAGGACTCAACCGAGGTAAGTAATTCTCAAATTCTAAAGAAGAAGAAAAATATATGGGGGGAATCCAATATATAAGAGGGTGGGGATGCTCGTCGGAAATCTCGAAAATGACCCCTAAAAGGTATCTGAGTCTTATCCTGGTGGGCGTGGCAACAATTAACTTCTACCCCTAAAAGGTACCAATTCAGAAACAAAAAATGGAAGAATCCAAAAAATTAAAACTCCTTTATCAATGTACATAAGAGACACAAGTCAGACCATTAAAATCGTCCTAGTCATGCTTATTTTAGGTATTTTATTTACCAAAAACACCCTAAAATGTACCAGCTAAGTCTCTGGTAATCTGCACAAGTCTGAAACACCCTAAAACTGGTACTAGATCACTGATTTTGACACCTAAAAGGTACAACAAGCATCCCCGCCTATCTCCAATTGGAGTGCCCCCCCATTCCCCTAGGAAGCAACATATCTAAAATAGCATTGGAGGTTAAGACCACAGCCCTCCCCAATTAGTCCACATATTGATTTGTACTCTTAGGACATTTTAACACATGCACTGAGCTAATTTAAGGTGATTCCTCAGTAACTGTTTGTAGAATGAAAATTTGCTGAATTGTTATTTTGAAGATTTTGAGTTGCTAAAGAAAAGAATGAAAGAAAGTGCTCAATGTAAAATAGGACTAAAAATTGCATATTCCAAGAGAGTATTAGTCCAGACCCAGGCCTCTTTTTACCCTGCTACGCTTCGGTAAAACAGAGTCCAGAAGAACTTGCATGCGCATGCATTACATGAATCAATCAGACACCGTAAAATTTTGGTGTGACTTGGTTACAAAGCTCTAGTTGAAATTTATCTGAATTAAATCAGCTATATAGGGCTCATTTTGAAAACGAGTTCATCGAAGCAGTTAAGTATGTCTTCACTTGTATGAAGCACAAGTTTTTACTCAAATTGGACCAAATCCAAGCCCTGTGTGACTTATCAAAAGGCCTTGTAACCAGGTCACACCAAAATTTTACGGTGTCTGATTGGTTCATGTAACACATGCGCATGCAAGTTCTTCTGGACTCTGTTTTACCGAAGCGGAGCGGGGTAAAAAGAGGCCTAGGTCTGGACTAAGAGAGTATATATTAGGGTACCTTTTGCATTTTCAAATGAGCTTATATCTAAATTTGCAATCTTTTAGGTTCTTCTTGAGGCAAAAAAGTTTCATCATTATGACTTTATTGCCCAGCAAATGAAGAATACATTTAAGGTAATTAAGGCATAATTTATTTTATTGCTCATTTCATTGATTAATTTGATCAAGTGCAAGGTATTCCAAGCAACTGGGAAGTAATACTTAATATACACTTTATCAAATTTCTCATATTACACACAGCAAATAATGTAGTTTACAAGATTTTGTACTTTTGATGGATGACAAAAGTAGAAAAACATCAATTACTTTAATTTACTGCTGGTAATATTTCACTAAATTGTACTAGTATAAACCTAAAATAGTGATGGAAAATTGATAGCTCTTAATTCAATGTTTACCCTGTTTTCATAGGTTCTTCTTGAGGTGAACAAGTCCCATCATAAAAGACTTGATCACCTAGCAACTGAAGAACATATCCAAGGTAAGCTGGTATTCTATTCTTTTGACTGGAAGGGGGGGGGGGGGGGGGGAGGAGGGAGGGAGGGATGGTGGTCACTAATCATTGATGGGCTGTGTAATTAAAACACTAATCAAAACTATTACAATTTCCTCAAATCTGAGTGGTTGAAAGACTGGTCTATTTTTCACTAATCAAGCTGTAGGTTGTAATTGGATAGTGTAATTGGACAGTTGGCTGTAATTGGACACCTGTAATAGGACAGTTGAAATCGGACAGTTGCCAGAGCCAATCAGATTTCGCATTTTGAGCTGAGTGCGCAGTCACGTAATCGCTACGCCACTAAGTGCGCGCTCAAGAGATATTTTACTATTTTTTCTCACTTTTTCAACTAAATTTGGTCATTTTTAGTTGCGCTTAGCATTGATTAGCATGAAAGCACTTTTCTCAGAAGTTGTAATAGTTATGATTAATTGGTAATAGGACTTCGTGTCGTCCAATTCTGTCTATAATCATACTCAGAATAAACAAATTGGACTCCCGCGTTTGTTTATCCCTCGTATGATTACAGACCTGAATTGGACTCCACTCAGTCCTATTACCATCATTAATGAGGTTATGCCAGTCTATGGGTGGGATGGTCATTCTAATCATTGATCAAGGACATACAGGAATGGTTACATGATAGAAGGGCATGCTTAACCCACCTGGAGTCACCCTATTACTAATGAAATAGTGAGAAGAAATGGCTGTATACGAAAAACAATTGGAGGGGAAAATGTGCCATGTCCAAATCTGAATAGACCTAATTGGCTAACACGTTGCTATGTACGTTTCCACCCAATTCAAAACCTCTGGGAAATTATAAGAACTTTTGTTCCAAAAATTTCCATGAGATAAAAGACAAATAATTATATTCCCAGAGGTTTTGAATTGGGTGGAAATGTACACAGCAACACGTTAGCCAATTAGGTCTATGGGGGTTGGGGTCTCAAATAGGTGAGAACTTTTTTTCAGATAACACTTTTTTAACTCTACTCATAATTTACATATTTACAGAATATCATGATAAAGATCAAGCTCAAGATGAAAGTTGTAAAAGTGTCCAAGAAGAAGAATACAGTGTAAAAGTGTTCAAGAGGAAGAGCACAGATGAAGACTTCCAAGCACCTCGCTCATCTCAAGTGTTGCAGAGCTGTGTGCATGTCTTTCATGTGTAACCCTTGTTAAAATGTGTTTAATCAATGTTTCTTCCTCTGCAACATTTTGAAGGAAGGTTCAGTAGGCGATTTTCTGTTTTGAGTTGGTCCCTCCCCTCAGAGTTTCTAAAAGTATGTAATTTGAGTATTGTTTTGGCATTAGTACCATAGTTACTTAGTAGGACCTAAATTCTTTTTCTCTGAAAGTAATTTGGCTGCTATTTTGGTACTACAGTTCATACAGACACTAAAAGTAATGCAGAAGCCATTTTGTATTTGCTGCATGGTCTTAGTGTTTGTACCTGTAGGAAGCTAAATTCTTTTTCTCTAAAACTAATTTGATTTCGGCACTACCATGGTGATGTGGTAGGAAGCTAAATTCATTTTTTTCTAAAAGTACCTAGTCTTAGAGCTTTTATCCTGACACCACCCTGGTTGCAACAGTGTTCTCCTTTTTTATCATTCTAGCTTTTTGGGGGTTTGTTTCTTCTTTTTTTTTAACCCTGGTATTTGGTGCTCATTTTGGTCCAATTATACTCCGTTGCTCTTCTAAAATTATTCAAATTCTTAGGTGTCTCTGCATGCATGAGCACCACCTAAGTAGGTAGGAGTCAAGGAGTTGCTGTTGTTTTCCAGGGTGATGAATAAAAAGGCTTCTTCTTATTTATTTAAATCTTTTAAAATAATACAAATATAGTAGATAAATATAAATTTAGAGATAAATGAGAAGAAGCATGGCTAAATCAAATGATAATGATGAAGATAATATTCATAATTAAAAGTGTGAATATTATTAGTATCATCATTATTTAAAAAAATATTTCGTAGCAATAAATTGGCATCTATTTATGGCACACATTGTATTGCCAGTCAGATAAAAGCTGTCAGGTTTTTGAGGAGTTGCTTCATTTTATCCATCATTGAGGCAGACCTGCAGATCACCCCTGTATTGAGCAAGAAAATTGGTTCTTGACTTGATATATGCAGTGGGTGGTGGCCTGACCGGTACATTATATGGGGACAAGCCTGCCCACTAGGCTGTATAATGGACCTCCTCTTTAATGGGTATTATGCTCTGTAATTCCTCCTGTATTTTTGTAAACTTTTTTTAGGTTAAGGCTTAGGAAATAAACATTAGGCCCCCCCTTGGAGCTTGTGAGTTAAGTGTGGGTGTGGATTGTAATGTCTTCTCTTCTGTAATGAGAGTTATATATGCTCCTTGGCCTGTTGGGAAGTATTAACTTAGCTTGTAATTAACTTGTAGCTAGTGTTTTTCATTTTTTTACTAGCCAGACTAAACAGGACTTCAGGGTCAGAGTACCATCTAAGTTACATAGGTAGACAGACCCCTGTAGGACTTTTCAATATCCCCAAAACTTCTTCGACGTACTCTGACCACATAGATTAATTTAAGGGTTTATTGGGAATTGGGTTTAGAATAATGTAGAGAAAGGGGGTGGAGAGAGAAAGTTGGATGGTAGATATACTATATAATGTACTATATATATTCTGGTATGTATACTGACTGCATTTAAGTTATAGCTTCAAACTGAGATATGGATTTGGCTGGCACAAAATGTAAAAACATCTACAACCTGGTGGCCTACACATTACTGGATTCAATGGCATTTTTTTCTGGATATTTCACCATCAACTCTTCTACTGGATTTTCTATTCAACTGTTGGAGCTACTCTTTAACCTGTTTTCTCTACGATGTATGGAAGTACAGAATCAAATTGTAAATGTTGAATGCAAAAATCATTAAAAAAATCAAAACCTTGTTTGAGAGCTAGCATTCAATTAAACATACAATGTACTAACCACATTTTCAGTTTACAGAGAATTTTTGGTTTCATGACCACCTGCTTGCCTTCAAAAACTGGTTCCGATCATCACCAACCTCACAATGTATGGAAATATGGAATCAAATTGTAAATGTTTAATGCAAAAATCATTAAAAAAGTCAAAACCTTGTTTGAGAGCATTTAATTAAACATACAATATACTAACCAAATTTTAGTTTGCAGAGAATTTTTGGTTTTGTGACCACCTGCCTGGCTTCAAAAACTGGTTCGACTCAGAATTCCTTCCATTTTGCAACCTGGAGTTTTTTTCTTTTTATTACAAAATTAAAATTGTAAAGTTTGCCAAAATCATTAAAAAAACAAAATCTTGTTGTCATGTGTCAATTTCTACTAACATAAAAAGTTGAGTCAACAGGGCATTTAATTTACAATTCAAACTGGTATGCGTAACTGCATGGCTAAAAACTAGAGCATTCTTTTTTAGGGTTTATTTCTAAAGCACAGGTGCACCAAAGTTGAACATTTGAGAGAGAGGAAATTGTTTTCTTGCTCAAATGTACAGCTTGAAACTAGAGTGTTCTCAATGTTTTTTTTTATTTAAGTATGTACAGCACGCTAAAGTTGAACAAGCCAGTGAGATGCACGATGGTTGAACGAGTGATTTGCCATTTCTTGGTTTGCAATCATGTCTGATAGAATAAAAACCGGAAATAATCAAGGTCATTAACTTTGTTATACAATGATGCAGTCTTGAGCATCTTCTAATGTGGGCCATTAAAGTTTTTTTGGTTGCTTCTTTTATGGCACATAATACAAGATGGCTGGCTGCCTGCAATTTAGTTATGACCTGTTTTGGTTTTTATACCTTCGGTGATGATTGCAAGGCCACAATTTTACATATCTAATGCTTATTTCTTTTATCTTGCAGTTTTTTTTGCTCAGCAGAGAGAATTTTTTATGGAAGTAACTCCAGCAAAATATAATTCTCCATATGAAAATGAATGGATGAGAAAATATGAATTAATGAAATCATACTTTTCCATGTTTCTCATGGTTAAAATTAATATCCTTTTTACTTGGAATGGGTATGAATTTTGTGGAGTATTAAGGTAGCACAAATCTCAAAAAAGATCTTTTCAAACATCAAAATGAAATGAAATGGATAACAAGTGGAATGAGAAATTGGATAAAGCTGAAATGGAATGAATGGATGGATATAATTGCCAGTTTAGTTATATTTAAAGTTGTTCACAATACTAATAAGAAATTGCAGAATTTGCTCTACTTCACAGATCAAAGTCCAGACTGAGATATTACAAAAAAACAATGCTGCATGCAAGCAAGGTATCAGTAACTTCACACATGGTAATAATAACAAAACTGTGAGATCATGGCTGCAGTGAATTATCTAAAACAAATGAATATACAACTTATGTACTGTACATTACAAATGAACACAACCATGAGTTTTGCAGAATGGATATACTTGTCTAATAAAAATGGATAAACAATGGATTTTCTTCATGACAACAAACAGATGGAAAGTTAGAAATGAACATTTGTATCATAGTATCAATTTAGTGTATTAACCAATCATGAATATTCTTTAGTTTACTTCTACTCGACAGAACATTGTGGTTGGCTACAGCATTTTGGAAACAAATGGAAATGTAATTAGAACCAGATATCAAATAAGATGATGGCAAATCACAGACATTCGAACAGAAAAATTATGTTGACAGCATGGCTAATGACAAATACAACTGGTGTGGCTAATGACGACTACAACTGGTATGGCTAATCATGGCTACAACTGGAATGGGTAATGCAGACAACTACAACTGGTATGGCTAACAGCTACAACTGGTATGGCTAATAACTACAACTGGTATGGCAAATCACAACTACACCTGGTATGGCCAATGATGAATTCAACTGGTATGGCTAATGATGACTACAACTGGTATGGCTAATGATAACTACAACTGGTGTGGCTATTCACGACTACAACGTGTGGCTAATGACAACTACAACTGGTATGGCTAGTTACGACTACAACTGGTATGTTTAATGACAACTACAACTGGTATGGCTAATGACAACTACAACTGGTATGGCTAATGACAACTACAACTGGTATGGTTAATGATGACTACAACTGGTATGGTTAATGATGACCACAACTGGTATGGCTAATGACAAGTAAAACTGGTATGGCTATTGACGACTACAACTGGTATGGCTAATGATGACTACAACTGGTATGGCTAATGACAACTACAACTGGTATGGCTAATGATGACTACAACTGGTATGGCTGATGACAACTACAACTGGTATGGCTATTAAATGACAACTACAACTGGTATGGCTAATGACAACTACAACTGGTATGGCTAATGATGACCACAACTGGTATGGCTAATGAGAAGTAAAACTGGTATGGCTATTAATGACTACAACTGGTGTGGCTAATGACTACAACTGGTATGGCTAGGGACAACTACAACTGGTATGGCTAGTGACGACTACAACTGGTATGGCTAGCTAGTGACGACTACAACTGGTATGGCTAGTGATGACTACAACTGGTATGGCTAATGATGACCACAACTGGTATGGCTAATGACAAGTAAAACTGGTATGGCTATTGACGACTACAACTGGTATGACTAATGACAACTACAACTGGTATGGCTAATGATGACTACAACTGGTGTGGCTATTCACGACTACAACATGTGGCTAATGACAACTACAACTGGTATGGCTAATGATGACAACTACAACTGGTATGGCTGATGACAACTACAACTGGTATGGCTAATGATAACTACAACTGGTATGGCTAATGATGACTACAACTGGTATGGTTAATGACAACTACAACTGGTATGGCTAATTATGACGACTACAACTGGTATGGCTAATGACAACTACAACTGGTATGGCTAATGACAACTTCAACTGGTATGAGTAATGACAACTACAACTGGTATGGCTAATGATGACTACAACTGGTGTGGCTATTCACGACTACAACATGTGGCTAATGACAACTACAACTGGTATGGCTAATGATGACAACTACAACTGGTATGGCTGATGACAACTACAACTGGTATGGCTAATGACAACTACAACTGGTATGGCTAATGATGACTACACCTGGTATGCCTAACGATGACTACAACTGGTATGCGGCTAATGACAACTACAACTGGTATGGCTATTAAATGACAACTACAACTGGTATGGCTAATGACAACTACAACTGGTATGGCTAATGATGACCACAACTGGTATGGCTAATGAGAAGTAAAACTGGTATGGCTATTAATGACTACAACTGGAATGTGGCTAATGACTACAACTGGTATGGCTAGTGACAACTACAACTGGTATGGCTAGTGACGACTACAACTGGTATGGCTAGCTAGTGACGACTACAACTGGTATGGCTAGTGATGACTACAACTGGTATGGCTAATGATGACCACAACTGGTGTGGCTAATGACAAGTAAAACTGGTATGGCTATTGACGACTACAACTGGTATGACTAATGACAATTACAACTGGCATGGCTAATGATGACCATAACTGGTATGGCTAATGACAACTACAACTGATATGGCTAATGATGACTATAACTGGTATGGCTATTGACAACTACAACTGGTATGGCTAATGACAACTACAACTGGTATGGCTAATGACAACTACAACTGGTATGGCTAATGATAACTACAACTGGTATGGCTAATGATGACTACAACTGGTATGGTTAATGACAACTACAACTGGTATGGCTTATGACAACTACAACTGGTATGGCTAATGACAACTACAACTGGTATGGCTAATGATGACTACAACTGGTATGGTTAATGACAACTACAACTGGTATGGCTAATTATGACGACTACAACTGGTATGGCTAATGACAACTACAACTGGTATGGCTAATGACAACTTCAACTGGTATGAGTAATGGCAACTACAACTGGTATGGCTAATGATGACTACACCTGGTATGCCTAACGATGACTACAACTGGTATGCGGCTAATGACAACTACAACTGGTATGGCTAATGACCACTACAACTAGTGTGGGTAATGACAACTACAACTGGTATCAATGGCTAATGATGACCACAACTGGTATGGCTAATGATGACTACAACTGGTATGGCTAATGATGACTACAACTGGTATGGCTAATGATGACCATAACTGGTATGGCTAATGATGACTACAACTGGTATGGCTAATGACAACTACAACTGGCATGGCTAATGACAACTATACAACTGGTATGGCTAATGATGACTACAACTGGTATGGCTAATGATGACTACAACTGGTATGGCTAATGACAACTACAACTGGTATGGCTAATGAGAAGTAAAACTGGTATGGCTATTAATGACTACAACTGGTGTGGCTAATGACTACAACTGGTATGGCTAGTGACTACTACAACTGGTATGGCTAGCTAGTGACGACTACAAATGGTATGGCTAGTGATGACTACAACTGGTATGGCTAATGATGACCACAACTGGTATGGCTAATGACAAGTAAAACTGGTATGGCTATTGACGACTACAACTGGTATGACTAATGACAATTACAACTGGCATGGCTACTGATGACCATAACTGGTATGACTAATGACAACTACAACTGGTATGGCTAATGATAACTACAACTGGTGTGGCTATTCACGACTACAACATGTGGCTAATGACAACTACAACTGGTATGGCTAATGATGACAACTACAACTGGTATGGCTGATGACAACTACAACTGGTATGGCTAATGACAACTACAACTGGTATGGCTAATGACAACTACAACTGGTATGGCTAATGACAACTACAACTGGTATGGCTAATGATAACTACAACTGGTATGGCTAATGATGACTACAACTGGTATGGTTAATGACAACTACAACTGGTATGGCTAATTATGATGACTACAACTGGTATGGCTAATGACAACTACAACTGGTATGGCTAATGACAACTTCAACTTGTATGAGTAATGATGACTACACCTGGTATGCCTAACGATGACTACAACTGGTATGCGGCTAATGACAACTACAACTGGTATGGCTAAAATGACCACTACAACTAGTGTGGGTAATGACAACTACAACTGGTATGGCTAATGATGACCACAACTGGTATGGCTAATGAGAAGTAAAACTGGTATGGCTATTAATGACTACAACTGGTGTGGCTAATGACTACAACTGGTATGGCTAGTGACTACTACAACTGGTATGGCTAGCTAGTGACGACTACAACTGGTATGGCTAGTGATGACTACAACTGGTATGGCTAATGACAAGTAAAACTGGTATGGCTATTGACGACTACAACTGGTATGACTAATGACAATTATAACTGGTATGGCTAATGATAACCATAACTGGTATGGCTAATGACAACTACAACTGATATGGCTAATGATGACTACAACTGCAGGTATGGCTAATGACAACCACAACTGCCTTGGCTAACCTGACAGTGGAGACTAGCATGGCTCATGACAATGGCAAATGGCCTGGCTGTTATAGCAGATTTTCCTGGAAGAGGCAATTTTGTGGAGTCAAATAGAAAGAACGTGACTTTGATAAATGGTGGATATGTATAAAGTAAAAAGGTCATGTTATATTACTGACTGTACATGTTTGATTATTGAGTTCTTGTTTATACTGTTTTTTCTGATTTGTTTAATTTTAATATGTTGACCATGTACATTTTTGTACCATTGCTTCTTTAATCATAGAACATGGGTATTTCAGTTCATGTACTTGAGGCATTTTTGATGTTATTCTTGGGAGGTCAGTGAAGATGTTGAAGGTACAATTAAGGGAATGCTTGCTACATCAAGTATTCTAGAATCATTGGGTGCTTTGAATTTGTACATTTTTTCAAGTTTCACACCTTGATTGATCTTAAGTTTGTGATGATTCTTTTTGATTGACATTTAGACGGCATGCATCCTGTGCTGGTTGTTGCTTAAGCATCATTCCCGAGTCTTGGATGGTTGGGTACAGTTTGCTTATTTTAGACACTAAGTGCTGTTTCCATTCACTCCTTATATATGTATTGTTATGGCTGATGCAGCTCAAACTTAAGTTTACTTGCTACATAATTATGTAGTTTTTGTTAGTAGTGATCGAGATCTGGGGCAGTTTCTATTGGCTAGTCTGTGATTGCAGTGATTGAATGAGGATCATGGCAAACTTTGTTCGTTTCTATCAAACTGTTGCTGTATCTTTTATGTCCATCATTAGGGCTATCCAACATTAATGTGAGGAGTAGAGTGTTATAAAATAATTTAAATGCTTTAAATGTAAAACTAAACCTAAAAGCTTTAAACCTAAACAATAATATATACACTGTCATAAACTTAAATCTTAAACTAAAAATAAAATTTAAACTATGTTGGATAACCCTAATGGTAGACATGAAAGTTTGCAGCAATATTTGGTTTAAGCAATGCAACTGATGTTTGAACAATTTCCGATCCATTTCCATTTGTGGTATCATCTTTATCCTGAAATTGTGGTGATCTTTATCCTGGAATTGTAGTGATCTTTATCCTGGAATTGTGGTGATCTTTATCCTGGAATTGTGGTGATTTTTATCCTGGAATTGTAGTGATCTTTATCCTGGAATTGTGGTGATTTTTATATCCTGGAATTTTGGTGATTTTTATCCTGTCTTTATCCACATTACTGTGCAGACTGTTGTTGAATAAAATGGAATTTTTCTTTTGTAGTCCGAATTGTTGGAAATCTGTAAAATGACTAGAAATGTTTGCACAATTCTATTTGGTCGTATTAAATACGACCATTTGCTTGCAGTTGTTTTTCTTCTACAACAAGCCATTCATCTACAAGAACTTTGTCACTGATGGATTTAGGCCAGCATTCAAAAGATGCAGATGTTGTTTATTTTTGCTGCCAGTACTTTCTGGATGGTATTGCTGAAAACTTCCAAATTCTGCTAAACAATTCTGCCATCTTGTTATGGGTGGAGAGGGATAACTGTAGTGGAGTGTGTGGAGGCTGTCAGTCTTGTGTGCATGTAGACTGCGTTGCAATTTTATTACACCTTTTCTGTTTTGTACATTCAAGTACTTCTATTATAGCAGACCCTAGCTGCCCTGTGGTTGGACGAAATGGGTACTTAAAGGATCAGAGTAAAATGGCAAAATCAGAAATGCATAGTGGAATCAAAACTGTAGGATCTTGCTATGGAAGACAACTCTGATCAAGGAAGTGTATACCAGTTGGATGGCCCACTGCCAGTAATGTAACCAAATCTTCTGATATGTATAATGCACCCAAATCTTCTGATATGTATAATGCACTCTTCTGAAATATATATAAGCCAAATGTCATGGTTAGATAAAGAACGAAGAAAGAAGAGACAACTTTATCCGAAAATCACTTCAGAGCAGAAAAATTTTTTGATGGACTAATGCCTGTGACATTATTGATAGCAATTGGAGTTAAGTGTACAGTGTATATATTTTGGAGCTTTTTATGGGTACTTAATTTGCTCTCTGACTGTGTAGAAGTATTTCATTTGGACATGTATGAAGCCATGAAGCTTTGTAGCATATAAATGTTCAGGTGGGTGGAAAGGGATGGCTGTAGGGGAGTGTGTGGAGGCCATCATCTCTCTATCAATTTTCATATGTCCAATCATGAGCTTTACTTGTGGTTGATTTGTTTTGCTTGAGTTAATTGCATTCTTGCTTATTCACTGTCCGGGACTTGATGAACTTATTGTAACTTGGAACTTTATATTGTTGGGTGGAAAGGGATAGCAAGTTGAGTGCGGTGACTATCATCTTCAATTTCTGTGGAATGTCTTGTATCTTTGCATCCTTTTGTTGTAGATTTTGTTACTAAAACCATTGTTACATTAGGAATAATTACTGGTTTAGATATGATTTCCTGCATATGAGCAAAATGAAGTTTGACTGTGTACAATTGACAGCAGATTAGAGACAAGTTACAAGAATTCTGAGAACCATCAATGTCGGTGTACAGACTTGGACATGTATGTACTACATAATCAACCTACTGATTGGAAACAGCATTACCATGTCTATTGACATAGAGCATGCATGGCAGTTAAACTTGAATACCTGGCAGAATGACGGTCTTCGCCAAAGACAAAGAATTTGCACATGATGATGTTCAGACGTGAAAATGCAAGAGAATTCACTGCCAAAAGAAAAAGAAAAGAGAAAAAGATAGAGAATATTGTACATGATTGCACAAACAAGACAGTGATGATGCTATAGTTGGACTGTTATAAAGTGATGATCATCAAGCCAAAAGAAAAGAGATTGACAGAGAAGGAAGATGTATTATAATTGTACCATTGCCACTAAATCTACAGAAATTGCAAGAATCCTGTCAGAGAGTGATGTTTACCCATGCACAAATGAGTGACAATTCAAGAGAATTCTGAGCCAAATCAAGGATAGAGAGTAAGAGAATGAAGTTGTACATTATACTACTAACAGATGAAAACCATATTGCCTGATGAAAAAGATGGGACTGTGTATCATCGTCATCATCCTTCAACCCTAGTTGATATCTCTGATCCACACTTGCCTTTCCACTAGATCTTGTCATTCATTACTGCTCCCAGTTCTTGGAATGCAAGTCCTGTGTCCCTCAAGATTGTGTCAAGATGTGCATGCATGCAGAAGTCTGTTTGGGTACGTATAATGGAGGTGTTATTTAGTCTATTATAATGATGCTTTAATAAATTGTTTAGTAGCACTGCAACACCTAGTTTACCATATAACTAACATTGTAATCCTAACAACTAATTACTAATCCTAATAGAAACTAGGTTTTGCATTGTGTGCCATATCACAGTCATTGAATGGAAATAGGAACCTTTAAAACTTAAATTGATGGTAGGAGGGTTACTTTCGACCATTGGCTACTGTCTAGTGACACCAATTGGCTTAGACCCATCAGAGATGGGAAATTATCTGCTACATGAATGGTAGCCTCCTCGTGGCGTAGCAGGGAAGAAGTGCCATAACATTCTACTTGACTCTTTGTCAGGAGTCAAGTTTCCCACTCTTTTTCTTTATCATTAATAATTTATTAGCAAACGGCAAATGAACTTCTAACCAGATTGATTGTTTATTGAATTGATTGATTTAAATGGAAAGCACCCCAGCTGATGATAGGTGATTGCTTATGAGAGGTGGAGATAAGATCTTACTGTATAAATTATTTTGCTGGATAGTAGATTAGTATTTGTTTATGGCACTTCTACAAATACCATTCTTCTAGACTAAACTCCCTGACTTTTCTATTCATTGAGTGTACATTGTATGGGGATTTAAAATATAGAACTTTGTAGAGCAAATTTTGGGATCTGTTTGTGTTTACTGGAATTCATTAATTAAAATAAACTTCTAATCACAGACCACAGACTCGCCAGCCTAGGTTTCTGTGGACAGGGGAGTATAAGCGATTTTGATGGTGTGGGTTTCCTGTGTAATCTGATTGGCCATCAACCCATAATCATCAACAACATTTAATTTAAATTTGTCTTCTAAATTATCTTTTCATTGGACATCACAATTTGTGTTCAGATTAATAACGTTTTTGAGTTATGTATGCATAATTTTTGTATTTGCAGTGTACTCTCGATACTTCCAAAAATTGAGGTTTTGGGACCTCTAAAGTTCAGGGCGTCATAAACACTCGTGGGATAAGAGCAAGAAGGAGTGAAGGTGTGCATCTCCAAGTCAAGAGGCTGCAAACTTGCTTGGGATTTCACTCAAAATTTGCTGTATTTTCAAATCTCAGACTCCTCTACCTCATCAAGGCCAAAGATCAATTATCCAACTACATCCTAGAGAAGTCTTGGTTCTATCTAAGCGAAACAAGTTCTTCACTTGCAAAATTTATGCGAAATAAAACATTTTGCCTTTCGTACTATGATCTGACTAAACCTCTAGGACTTCAGCATCCCAAGAAAAATGGTTTATTTTGCATAAATTTTGAAGAACTAATTAGAAGACAAATTTAAACGTTGATGATTATGGCCAATCAGATTACACAGGAAACCCACACCAAAACTGAAACGGAGACTGATGAGCCAGTGCACAGACTAGGGAAATAGTTGTAAATAACTACAATCATTGCCAGAATTGTTGCCATGATTCTTTCTCTTTCGATGTGTGTGCGTGGATTGAACTGAGATTGGTTCCCCCACACCCCCCTTCACGGTGTTCTGTAAAATCTCTGGAACCTACTTTGTTGAAATCAGTTGAACAGATCAATTTTTGGCTACCATGCATGCAGCAACATTGTGTGGAAGGTGAATAACGGGCACTAAAGTGCACAATCTACTAGGAAAAATCTCCAAATTTCACATTGTGCACAAATTTTAGGCAATATAATAAACCTAAAACTTATCAAAATAATATTAGAGTGCACACCATATATCCATGAAAAAACTACCAACTATATAGTGCATAGTGCAATAATACATATTAAGTTTAATTTCACAGGATATTTAATGGTGTGCACTCTAACTGAAATCACTTCAATCTCACTATTCAAATTAGCCCAGTTTGTTTTTGACAGCTACTTATTTTCAGTGACTAAGTTATCAACAACATTTCTTTACTAATAGCCATCAATAACCACTAGTTATGTACCCCTGTAAAAAATATCCAGAATTCCAGTGGTATAGAGGCTTTGCACCATCATGTGATGGCAGCCAAGACAGGAGGCCAAGGACAATAGGGTCTGGACTAATCTGGTTTAGTATGAAAAAGAGTTCAGTTTCCCAAGGGGAAAGACTCTATTGTTCCTGCCTCCTGTCATGGCTGCCATCAGGCGATGGTGCCTCTATTCCATTGGAATACTTGTGGAATTTTACTAGAATTCCACAGGAATACCACCAGAATGCTGTCAGAATCCTGGAGTCCAGTTGGAATTCCCAATATTTTTTGAAGGGGTATAACTGTTCCCTAGTCGGTGGAGATTCCAAGGTAGTCCCATTACAGGCCTTCACAATAATCTTATGATTGACAGTTAATTGAAACAAACTGGCAAACAACCCACACATCAAATCTAGTTGGTGTATTAGAGCACACTTGGCATTTCCTTGTCATGTGGACTGGGTGCAATTCCCAGACTGGATCAACATGGGTTGTCACATTTAACAAATTTATAATAGGTCACATTCGAGATCTTAAAATTCGGGCTTGGATTGGATGGTACCTCATGTAGATACAAAATATGACTACCGAGTATCAGTACATAGATACATACATATTTTATTTGGCAAGGTCAGTTAAGGCAGCTTACTCTGATGTGGACCTCCTCATGAATAATCTGAATTGGAATGTACCATGAATTACGTTTCTACCCAATTGTATATTTTCAGAATTTTGGTTGGAAAACTAGTTAGTTCACAATCCAACAGTGTTACTAAATTGTATCCACTGGCTTTCTTGTGTTTAGGTGGTAATACCATAGTTTTATTCCTGAAAGCCTCGCTATCATGCTAGAATGTTGATAAATTGAATGTGGTCTATTGTGCAGTATAATCTAGAGCAGTTTTCATATTGCTGAAAACATACAGTCACAACACTTTTATAGCAGTAATTTGGAATGTCACAGTTTATAGACATCGTAGCACTGGCATGCATGATTGCTGTGTAGTACATGGTTTCATATTCATGTGAAAATTAATGTTACATAATGTTCTGTGTAAAAATATGGCAAACCACTTTTCAACTATGTAATAAGTCCAATCTCATATTTGCTTAGTTCTCTGACATCCTTATTCAGTAGGGCTTCACTAGTTTGGAACGTCTTTTCTCATTGGTTCGATACAATAAAAGAATCTATAATGTTATTATATAACACTAATTTACTGGGACCGAGGGAAACAGTATGTTTTGTGGTCCCGAGACCACTGATGTTTCCCGAGGCAGAGCTGAGGGAAACATTGGGGTCGAGGGACCACAAAACACACTGCTTTCCCAAGGTTCCAGTAAATAAGTGTTTTGTTATATACCAACTGTCAAAGAACAAAATAAAAAGCAAAACTTTGATTACTACAGTATGAGTTTTTAATCAAAATTCACACACAACTAACCATTTTCCACACAATTAGTTTTACGGAGAATTGTTGCAGCTCTTTTGGTGACGTTCCTGGTTGGTTATCATCATTTTATTGGAATAAATGTTGTATATTGGTCTTAAAAGTTTGACAATAAACATGAGTTTTGTCTCATGTCCAAATGAATGAATTTACAAACATGTGCTGCCAAAAATGTGTCCTTCAAAGCTCAATCAACTTCCAGTATTGTTATTACTGGTCAAAAACATATTGTTGCCTGTTGCCCGTTGCCCAGTGAAACATTGAAATTTGTTCCCATTCCCGTGATACCCTTTCATCCAATCAGATCATGAGAAAAATGGACTTTGACAGTTGGTATATAACAATGTCAGTTGTTTTATTTCTTTTGTTTATATTCTATGGTAATAAATCAATTGGATGGCATCTTCTGAGACAGCGTGACCTTACCCTCCTTGTTTGGTCAAATTACTTCATAGTTATATAATAATAATAATAATTACAAATTAATAAGTTAATAAGTTTAATATTAATAAACAGTTATTAAACAGATCCATTAAGGAGGCTACTTGATGTATATAAATTGAGGTGCAAAACCAACCGTGTAAATATATTCAAAGTTTTGTAATGCAAAAATCTCTGAGTAAATTTGAAATAGCCTTAACAGAGTGCATGCTACTGTGGTTTCACACAGGGGATTTCCCGTTTTCTCCTCGTTTACTGATGGTAAACCGTCAGAAAGGTCTCTGGGGAAATCGGTAACTAAAATTTAGTAAAACCCTGGTCCTAATTGCAAACAAAATAACACTCTATGACAAGTATCATGACATTTCTCTGACTAATAGCTTAATTTATCTAAAATAAACTCGAACTTTACCTTCACACGACAAACTCTCTTGACGCCTTCAAACTGGCCGCCATTATGTTAGAACCCAGGACCACTCGTCCGAAAACACCAAGGTCTATTTTTAACTCATGGATTGCAAATCCGCGAGTTATTATGAGGGATCAAAATATGCAAATACTTTGTTAAACTATGCTACGACGTGATTGAAAGGCGTCTTCTGTAAACAAGATATGTATTTAATCATTATTGTGGAGTGTTGAAATTCTACTCGTGACTCCTCCACGGGTTATTGTTTGGGCTTCCTGTGGTAATTTTGGCTAATCCACGAGCTACCTCCGCCATTGGCGGTTTGATGGGCTTCCTGTGATAAATAGAGAGATGGGACTAGATGTTTGGGCTTCCTGTGTTGACTTCGTGCTTTGCCGCCATTTTGGTGGATGCCAGTGGATGCCAGTGTAGTTGTCTGCAAGCTTTCTACGTCCTGAGGTATAGTAAAACTTAGAATAGATTTTTTTAAAGATACTTAAGTGTACATAAAATAGTTTTAGAGTATTTTTGGTCGAGTTTATTACATTTAGTATTGTTTTTGAGGCACAGGAAGTTGCACGTGGAAGAGTCGAAGTGCGGTGTCAAGAAACCTTCCACTTGTTGCTTTTTAGCTTAAAAATTACCAGAAAAACGTCCCAAAAATGTTCTTTTCAAAATTTTCTTTAATACTTTTAAAGCCATAAAACGTTCAGAACTTTAATTTCATCGCAAAACGTAAGTCGACTGCATCCATTTTGTTAACTCGTGAATACGCGATTCTTAGGCCTTTGGACGCGACGCCACGTGATCATAGACCCATATATCCTTTTAATATTATTTGCACAATAGACTGGATAATGTTTTCACTAGTGATAAGCATAAGCACAAGCAACATACACAAACTCAGTAATGTACTGTTCATTATCAGTGCTTGTCTTATCACCAGTGACATAAGCACAAACAACATACACAGACTCTGCAGTAATGTACTGCTCATTAGCAGTGCTTGTCTTTTCACCAGTGACATAAGCATAAGCACAAGTGACATACATACTTTTCACTAGAGTACAAACACTTAAAGCGTGTAATATTTTATGCACTATTTAGTACTAAATAACACTAATAATACAATATAATTTGCATAACTTATTGCTATTCAGTACTGTGGTATGTTGCACACTTTTAGTGTTTGCACTCTAATGATATACATGTACAGGTAAGCATTAGCACAAGCAACATACCCAGATTCAGTATTGTACTGCTTGTAAGCAGTGCTTGTCTTCTCACTGACACAAGCAAAAGCACAAGCAACACAGACTCTGTAATGTACTGCTTAGTAGCAATGCTTGTCTTTTTGCATCTTTGTTATACACACCGTACAGAGTCTGACGTGTTGCTTGTATGTACATGCTTGTGTTACTAGTGAGAGCCAGGGTTAACTAATCAGAGCAAAATTACAGTTATGTTATTATACATTGCAATAACTCACTACTTTATTCTCTGCAATTATTTATAGCCAAAATCACCTGAGGACAAATCAAGTTTGAGGGACTTCAAAACAAGGCAAGGTGATAATATATATGCCAGAAAGTCTTAGGTAAAGTGTTCACAAATTAACACATCCTTGGGATCCCACCTATAAAGGTCAAGTTGTATAAAGCACTTTTAAGATAAGAGAGTTTATGAGTACTGTATTGTTCCAAAGTAATGACAACATTGTATATTTTGCTGATATAATACTTATGACTAGTGACTCTTATCTTGAGAGTGCTATATGCAATTTAGTCTACAATACAAGGTAAGGGCCCCCGCCTATGGGGCGTCTCACTGGAGACAAAGGCTAAGGGAGTAAACCCTAACAGAAAATCTAGGGAGATATTACCCTAACAGAAAATCTGGGGAGTCAACCCTGTGAAAAAACAAGGGAGATAACCCTTCCAGAAAATCGCCCATTGCCTTGTGGGTTAGTCTCATTGGAGTCAATAAGGATAAGGGAGAAAACCCTGACAGAAAATCATAGGGAGTTAACCCTACCAGAAAATCAAGGGAGACAACCCTTCCAGAAAATCACTCATTGTCTTTTATGTGTGTGGATGTGTAGGTGCGTGCGAGTGTGGGTGTGTGTGGGGGTATGTATGCTACTGAATCCAGGAGACTACAAGGTAAGGGCCCCCGCCTATGGGGCGTCTCACTGGAGACGAAGGCTAAGGGAGTAAACCCTAACAGAAAATCAAGGGAGTCAACCCTTACAGAAAATCACCCATTGTCTTGTGGGTTTGTGAGCCTTGAGGGAGAGGCAAAGGCTAGGGGAGTAAACCCCAACAGAAAATCCCCATTGCCTTATGGGTTTCTAAGGTAAATGTTCAATAAATTATTGGTTGCCTCCTCTGTAATGCCTGACATGGCCCCATCCTGATTTATCCTCTGCATTTCAGTCCATTACTTACTCTTTGTTCTCAGCAGGTTGTTTGAATATTAGCAGCTGTAAGATGGAGTTTGACTGTCACTCAGATTTGTAAACTGTGAGACAGCTGCTATTATGAAAACAGTCTTCTGGAAACTCGGGTTCTAATACCATCCCAAATTTTATACAGAGGAGACAATCAAGTTGTGTTGTTGTGGTCCATTTTATTTTTAATTAGTTTTGATAGTTTGGAGGGGTTAGTGCAAAGCATTTAATGATTGATCTCTGGTCAGTTTTTGATGCATCCATTTTGTCAAGCATACTAATGTCTTATATAAAATTGAATGTCAAACAGAGATCAGTTATATTATTTTGCACAAATCCTTCTTAGTATTTGTAAAGCTGTGGCTACACGGGTTGATTTTTTGCTTGCACAGCCGGTGCAATTTTTTGACATTATCAACATAATTTTGTACACCATATTTGTTTATGAAAACCAGTCCTTCTTGTCATGCTGCCCTTATCGGCAGCTTTTGCTACCAGAATTTGTCCCTCATTTAGCTATTATAAAGTTGCTGATGTAAAAAAATGCATCGCCTTTTCAAGCAAAAAATTGCTTGTGTAGCCCGCGGCTTAAGAGTTTAAACAGGCTCACATTGATTTAGACCATCAACACTATTGCATTTGACATATCATGATTGTTTATAGATTTTACTGCCTCATTTTGCATGACATTCATTTAGGGCTGTGTCTGCTTGATCCAGCAACTCAGTATTATAGTGGAGTTGGTCTAACAGTGTGGGTGTGGAAAATCTAGGAGATTGGTCTTCTACAATCCATATTTGTGCACGATTTGATTGTATTGGAATTTAGGAACAGGATTGTGTTACAAGAGATTATTGTTAAAGCTCCTATCACCCATATTTTGTTTATTTTCAATCTCAGTTCTTGTTGGAGAGCATAGCGAAGGTCTTTTATCCTGTTTTTCCTAGACCCATACTTTCCGAGATATAATGGTATCAAATTTCAAAATGCAAATGTGATGACGTAAAAGGAGTCAACACTGCCAACTTCTCATGGCTTTTACAAAAAGAGGTCTTTAGTTTGATAGCTGGAGTTTTTGCTAAACAACAGGTTTTACCAATGGAAATATTTTACAAATGGAAAAATTCACGTATCTTAAATTATCTTGTTCTTGTATAATAAATGATGACTCCTTTTATGTCATCAAATTTGCATTTTGAAATTTGAAACCCTTATATCTCAGAAAGTATGGTTCTAGGAAAAACAGGATAAAAACATCTTCACTATGCTTGCCAACAAGAACTGAGTTTGGACATAAAAAATATGTGTGATGGGCAGTTTAAGTGCTTTTTCATGCATCAGAATCACTGCATATGGTTTTGGAATGATGACCAATCTCCATGACAACCTTTACTGACTCACCAGTTTAACTAGAAAGGATAGACTGCACAAGAAATACAGTTGAAACTACAGTGGTACTTCTATTAAGTGGACCCCTTATTTTAGTGGACACCCTTTATTAAAAGGACACTCTGGTCTGGGCATAAATTTCTTGGCATATTTACTGTAAATTGAACTTCTACTTAGCAAATGTCTCTAATAAGTTGACACCAGGAAAGGTCCTGTAGGTATCTGCTTAATAAATGTACCACTGTGATGCAAAAGTGTGATTACATTTTCATATGTTTTGTATACTTGTGCTTTTTGTGTGGATGAGAACTGCACTGCCCAGTGCATTAGTGAGGGGAGAAGAGAGAGAGAGAAAGGGAGAAGACCCTAAGATATCATCAAGATACTAGCAAATATAAAAGCACAAGTATGCAAAGTGTAGGTGGTCACACTTTGATACTGTAGAATGACGATTACTAGTGCAATGGTGGCATGTGCAGACTGTTAAATACATCAGTGCTCTCTCCTTGACTCAATCACAAGATAAATATGGCCTTCAGTCTGCATATGCCACCTTTGTCACTAGTGAAAATGAAGCCCATTTTCAAAATTAAGCCTGGATCCAAACAACTCCAGTATCTGCTTTTGTGTCATGGGTCAAAGTAAAACATACCATAGATTAAATAGGACATTTGCATGATGGAGTCATTTTACTACAACTACCAGAATGCTTTCTGAATTTTCTTTCTTATTATGTATTTTCCATTGGTATGTAGAGTATCGCAAACTGTTTTGCAATTAAGTGTTCAGTTCTTATAAGTTAGTAAGCCCATTGTTGGTTGGATTGCATATCGCACGGAGTGTGTGTGATACAGTGCTATTTAAGGATGTTCAGTTGTCCAGTTCTTCACTCTGCAGCGAACCTACCATGTAACCTGTCGTATGTCTGTCTCGTAATTTAAAGGGAAAATATTTTACATTTGGTTGAACGCAGTGAATTAGAATGTAACAGATTTTTATTCTTAAAACAATTGGCACTAATTATTTCTCAAAAGAAAGTGGGTGAAGCATTCTGGTAGTTGTAGTTTATGTTGCCATCATGCAAGTTCCCTATTGGCAGATAATTTGGTGAAAGCTAAAGCATCAGATATCTGGAGTTGTTTGAGCATCTTCAGAAATAGGGGTTTTGGTGAGGGAGAAGAAGAGGGGTAACTGATGATGTCCAGGTTGCAGGATTTTGCAAATGGGTAATGAACAGTCTTTGAGTGGCTTAAGCACATACAACAGCTCAGTCTCTGTTTTCTGCTGCCAGGTATACACCTATTTCAAAAAGGTTGTCAGAGCTAAAGGTGATAGGCGATCGGAGATAGGTCATACAAATTCCAAAGCAATCAAGAAGTTTTAAAAATAGCTCCGTTATTCCGTTTGTTTTGCTCCGAACATTGGATATGAATGTCTGATTGTTGACTTCCTTAATAAAAACAAATAGAAAACTCAACCGTGAATTGTGGAATGACCTATCTCCTATCGCCTTTAGCTCTGAGAACCTTTTCTGAAATAGGTGTATTTCTTGTGATTATTGCAGTTGTCAAGAGTCTGCTGCTGCATATGTTGCTTGAGCCACTTAGACGCAGACACATGGTTAAACATTTCTTGAAACATTTGCCGAAACATTGCGCACAACAAATGTTGCAGCCTGTCCACCCATTCGAATTTTTGGCAAAATGCTGCGCGCAAGAGCTGTAGAAGATCGAATTCTACTTCTGCAACTGTCCAGAACTGCTGCACACAACATTGCACAATGTTTCGGGGAAAGTTGCACCATGTGTCTGGGCCTTTAGGGGTTTTTCCATTTAGCGGAACCAACTGGTCAAAATGGCCAATTCTGGCCAGAATCAGTCCTGAAAAATCTGGCTGGTTGGTTCCACTAAAGGGAAAACACCCTTGAGATAAAATGTGCATAAGTGGGGTATAAGCACAAACAAGATAGTGTATTATATTGCTCAACTGTGAGTTGTCTTGATTGTGCTTATATCACCATTGATAACTTGCATATTACAAAGGGTAGATTAGGTTGGTTATTTTGTTGTGGGATCCCTGTGTAATTTGTTTAAATGAATCTGTATCACCCTAGGTTTTGGGATCCCTGTGTAATTTTGTATGTATTATGATTGAATTTACAAAATAAAGAATCTTTATTAAAAAATGTAATTTTATTGACTGACTTTATTACTAACATCCCAGAAAAATAATATCCTTGACTTTATTACTAACTTCCCAGAAAAATAATATCCTTGACATTTTAAAAATGTCAGAAAATACTATCCTTGACATATTAAAAATGTCAGAAAATATTATCCTTGACTTATTAAGAACCACGGAAAGTTATTATCCTTGACACTTTAGTTTGTCTATAGTTTCTATAGTCCAAATTCTCGCCCTGTCCAAATTCTCGCCCTGTCCAAATTCTCGCCCTGTCCAAATTCTCGCCCTGTCCAAATTCTCGCCCTGTCCAAATTCTCGCCCTGTCCAAATTCTCGCCCTGTCCAAATTCTCGCCCTGTCCAAATTCTCGCCCTGTCCAAATTCTCGCCCTGTCCAAATTCTCGCCCTGTCCAAATTCTCGCCCTGTCCAAATTCTCGCCCTGTCCAAATTCTCGCCCTGTCCAAATTCTCGCCCTGTCCAAATTCTCGCCCTGTCCAAATTCTCGCCCTGTCCAAATTCTCGCCCTGTCCAAATTCTCGCCCTGTCCAAATTCTCGCCCTGTCCAAATTCTCGCCCTGTCCAAATTCTCGCCCTGTCCAAATTCTCGCCCTGTCCAAATTCTCGCCCTGTCCAAATTCTCGCCCTGTCCAAATTCTCGCCCTGTCCAAATTCTCGCCCTGTCCAAATTCTCGCCCTGTCCAAATTCTCGCCCTGTCCAAATTCTCGCCCTGTCCAAATTCTCGCCCTGTCCAAATTCTCGCCCTGTCCAAATTCTCGCCCTGTCCAAATTCTCGCCCTGTCCAAATTCTCGCCCTGTCCAAATTCTCGCCCTGTCCAAATTCTCGCCCTGTCCAAATTCTCGCCCTGTCCAAATTCTCGCCCTGTCCAAATTCTCGCCCTGTCCAAATTCTCGCCCTGTCCAAATTCTCGCCCTGTCCAAATTCTCGCCCTGTCCAAATTCTCGCCCTGTCCAAATTCTCGCCCTGTCCAAATTCTCGCCCTGTCCAAATTCTCGCCCTGTCCAAATTCTCGCCCTGTCCAAATTCTCGCCCTGTCCAAATTCTCGCCCTGTCCAAATTCTCGCCCTGTCCAAATTCTCGCCCTGTCCAAATTCTCGCCCTGTCCAAATTCTCGCCCTGTCCAAATTCTCGCCCTGTCCAAATTCTCGCCCTGTCCAAATTCTCGCCCTGTCCAAATTCTCGCCCTGTCCAAATTCTCGCCCTGTCCAAATTCTCGCCCTGTCCAAATTCTCGCCCTGTCCAAATTCTCGCCCTGTCCAAATTCTCGCCCTGTCCAAATTCTCGCCCTGTCCAAATTCTCGCCCTGTCCAAATTCTCGCCCTGTCCAAATTCTCGCCCTGTCCAAATTCTCGCCCTGTCCAAATTCTCGCCCTGTCCAAATTCTCGCCCTGTCCAAATTCTCGCCCTGTCCAAATTCTCGCCCTGTCCAAATTCTCGCCCTGTCCAAATTCTCGCCCTGTCCAAATTCTCGCCCTGTCCAAATTCTCGCCCTGTCCAAATTCTCGCCCTGTCCAAATTCTCGCCCTGTCCAAATTCTCGCCCTGTCCAAATTCTCGCCCTGTCCAAATTCTCGCCCTGTCCAAATTCTCGCCCTGTCCAAATTCTCGCCCTGTCCAAATTCTCGCCCTGTCCAAATTCTCGCCCTGTCCAAATTCTCGCCCTGTCCAAATTCTCGCCCTGTCCAAATTCTCGCCCTGTCCAAATTCTCGCCCTGTCCAAATTCTCGCCCTGTCCAAATTCTCGCCCTGTCCAAATTCTCGCCCTGTCCAAATTCTCGCCCTGTCCAAATTCTCGCCCTGTCCAAATTCTCGCCCTGTCCAAATTCTCGCCCTGTCCAAATTCTCGCCCTGTCCAAATTCTCGCCCTGTCCAAATTCTCGCCCTGTCCGCCTCAGAATCGCCTCTGAATCGCCCCCCCTAACCCCCCATGCGTTTCCCTAACCCCCCGTGCACTCACTTTGCTTGGCTGGACCGAAGACCACCAGAAAAAAAATCCCACTTCTCCGTGATTCGTACCGGCCACCTTCAGATCACGAGCCCGACTACTTAACCGCTTCACCATCGAGCCATTTCATTGAGCACCGCAAATCACAATAGCTTTTATCTTCGCCTCAAATCCATATACAAGTCCACAATAGCTACTCATTTCACGCTCCACTTGCTAACAATTCATCTTGTGGTCAAGTGGAAAAGTAGTCCGATTCAACACCCAAAGGCAACCTCACAGGTAAGAGTTCAAACCCCACTCATGATCATCTTGTTGCATTTCATTTCACAGCAAACCATTCTTCTCCAACTCAAAGGTAAGAATATCAATCAAATAACTCCAAAATAAAATAGAATAAAATAAATTACCACCGTTTTCGATAAAACTCGCCTGCCTAGACATCAACATTCTAGATTGCACTTAATATAATAATAATAATCATCTTTATTGAGGATACCTACGGCATATTTAGGATTTACAGAAGGGCTCCCCACTTTGCATTTCACGGCCGTCAATATTCTTTACCTCTCAATATAAAATGAACATTTTTCGAGATACATCGATTGCTATCAATTGCAAAAATTGAAAAGATGCTTTTTTGGAATTTTGGAAGTTAGGAAAGGTCTATTTCAGGGGGTTTTGAGTCTTTCGAGAACGATTGACGGCCGTGTAATGCAAAGTGCAGACTGCAATGTTGATGTCTAGGTAGTCGCGTTTCATCGAAAACGGCGGTAAAAAAAATAACTTTGTCAGCTTCTATAGCGCATTTTCCAGGGACAAATGATCAAATGCGCTACAACGAAATCATAGCAATCAAACACAAATGCATTAAGAAGTTCAACTGCCAACCACGCAAACCTGGTGGCTACATTAACAAAACAATATCAAATAGAAAATAGCCAAGAATATCAAGTATATCAAGAGCATGACTTGAAAAATACTTTACCTGCACCGTCGACGAAATCCATAGTGAAATTATTGGCCTACATCGTCCAACACTAAACAACGTTCTCAAACACTTTGGCGGACTTTCCAGCTCCAAAAAAAGCCCGATTTTCTTTGGCAAACAATCATTCATGTTGGACCGATTCCTATTTCACGCTCTGGAGACAACGGGAACTTGGAAAACTAAATCAGCTAATTGTTCGTGCAGATAGAAATTGGATCTTTAATTTGGATTTTTTTTCAATTCTGAGTTTGAATGTCACATGAAAATGAACAACAGAAAGAAATAGCCTTGTTTATTGTTTTGAAATAATTTTGAGCGTCCCGTCTTCCCTGCCGTCTTCGTTGTGCTTACTTAAACCACAGGTATCCCAAACACTTGTTGAGCCGTTGCCACCTGTGGTGTTTTTGAACGTTTTTTAATGTTAGACAATCTAGGAAGGGCACACATTTCAATATCTTGGGAAATTGGTCTTTTCTCCATCACTGAGTTAAGTACTCAGGCTGTCAAAATCGCTCAATTGTTAACTCCCTGGAAAATTGGGATTCTTCAAATGGTCATTTTCCCAAAAAATCGCGAAACACTACGGAAGAACCACTAAATCTTCCCCAACAAATTGATGAATTCAGAAGTCACTAATAAAAATCGTCATTAAGGGATATGGTGCAGAAAGATTGAGTTCACGTTCAATTATTGGTCAAGTGACTGAGTCGGTCAGAATATGCAAAGGATTTCAATCACGTGACCAGTGTTTTGGGAATGACTGAAAGAACAAAGAAATCAACTGAATGAGGGAGTCAATCAGTGAAAGAATGAATGATTTGGGGGATCTTTTCGGCGTATATACTTGAACATTACCAACAAGTATCCCCGATGTTTGGGGTCACCCCTATCCATGCATGGGAGGCAGGCTTGACCAGCCGGACTTTCAGTTTTTGTCATATTCCCCACGGTACATGCAAGCAAATTGTGCAAGCAGGTTTGGAGAACCGAGGGAGGGGGAATTTCACTGAAGCTTTTATTGGGCTCAAAACATCATAAAAAAGAAGAAATCCTACTGACTTATCGTAGAATTTCTTGACCAAAAGCTACAGGTAATAGGTACATCTCTAGAGTTCCCATGTTTCACTTCATGGCTGCCATCGTGCAACTCTATGGAGACTCAAAAAAAGAAAAGAAAAGAAAAGAAAAGAAAAGAAAAGAAAAGAAAAGAAAAGAAAAGAAAAGAAAAGAAAAGAAAAGAAAAGAAAAGAAAAGAAAAGAAAAGAAAAGAAAAGAAAAGAAAAACAAACAAATAAACAAACAAACAAAAACAAGCTAAACATCATAAACGTGAACAAGAATACTACAAAATACTTTAAATAGAGTGGTCGCACTTAATCCGTGAAATTGTACTAGCTAAATATTGCAAAAGAGCACTAATAAACAATGGAAAACAAAGGATTTTATACTTTTAGTACAAAGTAGATTTTGTACTTTTTCACGGGTTAAGTGCGGCAACTCTAAGTGCGGCAACTCTATTGGTATGTATTGTCGAAAAAATCAATTCAAGGTTTTCAGTGTACCTTATTACTTGGACAGAAGCTTGCCGCCAACCAGATGTCACCTAAAAGTAATATTTCCAGAGGGTATAAACACATGACAGTAGTTTGACAAACACTGATGACTCTGTGGCCGCCAAAAGTACTAATATATCAAGTGAAAATCGTACATAGCAACCGAGGGGAGAACCTACTTAGCACTTAGTTGACGTAATATGTTCATAAAACTATAATGAACAACACATTAAAAAATAGATAGAACGACAATAGAATACAATTAACTCAACTTAGTGCTGGTACTTGAACCACAGGAAGCCCGGATACTAAAGCCCACGAGATTTCCACTAATAAAGAAAAACGAACGAAAAAAGAAAGAATAAAAGAAGTAAATGAAAGGCAAAAAAAAAATAAATCAAAATTCACATTGTATATTTTTTTTGAAAATAGATAATCAATCAATCAATCAAACCATCAATCAATCAAACAAACAATCAATAAATCTCTGGTACGTAACGTGATGTGCAACACACAGACTCAGTAATGCACTGCTTACTAACAGTACTTGTCTATTCACTAATGGCATAAGTATAAGCATACATAGGTCAGGTACATTTAGTGATGGTCAAGTACGTCCAGTGACAGTCAAGTACGTTTGATGATGATGACATGTTTGATGATGGCGAATTATGTTTGATGATGACGAAGTATGTCCAGTGACAGTGAAGTATGTTTGATGACAGTCAAGTACGTTATGTGACCACGAAGTATGTTTGATGATGCAGAATTTAGGCTACATACACACTTATAATGGGAGGAAGATTTAGTAGCATCTATTCTATTGTACCTGTTATCATATTCTTATAATCTAATATAATTATATGCAGATACATCCTTAGCATCATCAGAATGGACTCAGTAAGACGAAGATCCATCACATGATGCAAGGTTATAATAATAATAATGATAATAATAATAACTTTATTTCAGGAAGGAAACATCTATATAACTGTAGTTAATCATGATGGCCCTCAAAATAATCATAAAACGTAACAAAGGTTGTGCTCTAGCAGTGGCTGGGTGCCTGAGGTGACTAACGTTTGTACTTGGGCAACTGAAAATGAACTATTGTATGGTATGCTGGAAAGGCTCTTTGGGTACTAGAACACAACCTCGTGATTCCCTTTTTTGTCCAGTCTGAGTGATGAGTGATGCTAATGATGTATCTACATATAATTAGAAGCTTTATGATTTATGAGACAAAGTACACAGTACACACAGTTTGAGCTGACTATAGGTTACAAAATTAATGTAAACCAGGGCCCAGTTGTTCGATGATGATTAGTGTTAATCCCAGAATTAAATCTAAAGAAAACCATTAGTGTTAACCCAGGATTAAATCTAAAGAAAACCATTCATTTTAACTCAGGATTAAATCTAAAGAAAACCATTGGCTTTAACCCAGGATTAAATCTAAAGAAGACCATTGGCTTTAACCCAGGATTAAATCTGAAGACAACCATTGGTTTTAACCCAGGATTAAATCTAAAGGAAACCATTGGCTTTAACCCAGGATTAGCGCCAATTGCCCTTTCAACAACTGGGCCCAGGCTGTAAAAAATTAAAACGGAAAATGTACTTACTTCCATAAGTAGAAAGCCAACAACATCTATTGCAACCTGCATTAGAATACACATAATGCACTTCAGAAATTATGCTTTACCATCACAAAGAATATAATTCAAGGTTGTGCTCTTACTCAAATATTAGTGAGCCCTTGGAGGTGTTCAAGCATCATACCACACTAGGTTTACCATGCCAAACTTCATTTTCAGTTTACCTTTGCACTGTTAGAGCACAGCCTTGTAATAGAGCAGATTTTAATAAGTATCAAAATCAACTGTGCCATACCGTGACTGTGTCAGCACTGTGATGTCTATAATTTGAGCATTCAGAATTCTGCCGTAACCGTGCCATGCTATGACTGTGCTGTGTTCACAGTTGTATGAAAACTGCTCAGTCTATAGAATTATAGTACAAAGACTTTTTTCAGCAAGAGCAAATAATTGGACAAATCTTAAAGACTGAAAAACATCAGAGTAGCAAATTGATAACAACCTATTGGTATAAGACTATTACCTTATTGGTTAATTCTCCATTGTTCAATTAACAAATAGATTCCATTTTTCCGTGCGTCTGTACTCTACTCGTCTGTACTCGCACGGAAAAATGGAATCTATCTGTTTTATATAATATTTATCGAAACATTCCAACCAATCAGAGTGCGCGTAAGATTCGATGACGCTATCTATGTGTGTGTACTCTAATCACACATGGTTGTTCGACCAATCAGAGCGTGCGTAATATGCTAATTATTATATAATAGTTGAATATAGTGTATTTATATATGTACAACTGGTCTCTTCACTGGTGGTACATGGAGAGTCTTTCAAGACAAAATGGTTTACCTCTGTTTACATGGTGGTATGGTAACCCCTAGAACTAGTTATCACTAATTCATCCTTTTATAGTTTCCCAGAGAGAAGGAAAACGAAAGAGTTGTCTTTTCCTTTTTGAATAAATTACATAAATTCAGGGGGAGGGGGGATACTTCAACCGACACTTGAAATGCAATCGCCAAAGCATTTACAAACGTAATCTACCTTTGAGAATGGCTTTCAGGAAACTAACAGCATCAGTTCTTTCGGCAAGAGCTAGTGTCTCCAGCAGTTGTACAAGCTGAGCAAAGAAAAGAAAGAATTAGCATCGACTAGAAACTAGAAAATTTAAGCTAAATTCTTTACCTTTTCGCTCTTTATATCCTAGTCACAGACTGCGTCAAAATACTAATATTCCCTTCTTCACTAAGTCGAATAAGTTTTTCTTCCATTTTGGGTTAGCAGGGAAACTATTTCAACGAGACAAATAAAGGACTCAGCGACACAACCCGCCATGTTTGAAATGCACAAGCTTCTACCACAGATACTTTTAATTTTAAAGAAATGTATGTCATAAATATGGCTTCTATACAATTACAGCTATACAATTTACCTCTGAAATTGTGAAAATAAAGCTTAGAATATAAGAAAACGAGTTTACTTACCGTTTCTCAAAAGTTTTCGATTTAGGTTGACAAGCAGTGTTAATAGCCAGCGGTTTTGAATGATTAACCCTCCCCTCCCCCCGAAAAAATTACAAAATTAATACCAGAACTAAGGCGATAATTTACAGTTTTTTTGATTTATCAAGTAGGTCACGTGACCTATTTTGCAAATATCGCCTTAACGAGCAAAGATAGTTCAGGTATTAAGACATATTCATATACATCTCTTAGGGAGAAGTGAAAATATACCAAGATCTATCTTTGCTCGTTAAGGCGATATTTGCAGGTTTTTTATTTATCAAGTAGGTCACGTGACCTATTCGCGTGATCACCTTATCTTAAAACTTTTCACCCTAAAATCGTAAGGACATCGAGTTATATGCCCATGCCAATTTTTGTAAGGTTTGTAACAAAAACGATTAATTAATACAGAACAAAAATAAGATTGATTTTAGACCCCCCCCCCCAAAGCATTCCCAGGCCTTAACATGCGAGTGGTAACATAACTATTCTAAACCGATTTTTCATGCTGAATGCGAATATGACTGTTACCAAGACGTATTCTGCAATCTTATACGTGTAAATGACGTATCTTACGAATTGCTAGGCAGTCATTTCAGACTAATGGCTTTTTCATGTAATTCCAAAAGTTCCCAAACTTAAAAACAATTACCATAGCCTGAAAGAGCACATCAAAATCAGTAAAATTGTGAAGTTTGAAGGATACAAGTTGAAAAATCAAGGAGATACGAATTTTCAAAAATCGAAATTTGTTGGCAGTATCTCTTGCATAACTGTAAGTGTTTACAAAATTTCGTTTTTTGAAAATTCGTATCTGCACATTCAGTGGTGGTTCAGAGAGCGTGTTTATTTCTCTAATAAAGAAATGAAAATGAAATGAATTTTTTGCATTTATATAGCGCAAATATGTATATGTATATAATCAAATGCGCTTAGAGTTTGTTAGTGGTAAGGACAGACTGTTGTACCGGGCAACAATCCCCTACTCTTTGCGAACAGTACAACAGGATCTTTTACGTCCACTATACAAGCAGGGTTAGAGTGAAAGCAGACGGGGCCTACGGTTTAACGTCCTTATCCGAGAAGACGTGAAGGTCTAACCATTTGCAGATGTAACTACAAAGGCAGCACCTTCTCCTCAATTGTTTAAAGACCCTGAGTGTTGGTCCAGCCGGGGAATCGAACCCCGACCTCCCGCAAGGTAACATTTTACTCTGAATATAAAGCCCCACATAGTGAGCCCATGCAAAATGGTCAAAAATTGCTAAAAATGTAAAAAAAATAAAATGAAAAGGGTATATAGTTCATGCAAAATGGTCAAAAACGGCCAAAAAGCGACAAAGTTTTTGAATTGGTACCTTTTAGGCCCAGTAAGTCGTCGAACCTTTGCCGTGTCGAATCTAATAGTTGCATTTTGTAGACGAGAAGTGCGGCTTCTGAACCAAATGAATTTGACAAATTTGATTCAAACTGAATTTTTCAATTTAATACTTCATCAAATCTGTCAAATACAATAGGTTAAGACGCCGCACTTCTCATCTACAAAATGCAACTATTAGATTCAACACGACAGAAGTTCGACGTCTGAACTGGGCCTTAGGGGTAGAAATGAATTGTTGCCCCTCCCACTCAGGTACCTTTTAGGGGTCATTTTCAAAATTTCCGATGAGCATCCCCGTCCTCTTATATATGAGTCCTCCCCCCCCGGGCACTCACATACACTCACTATATTTTTATATTTTATATTTTTGATTACCAATATGCACAATTTATAGAATGTTTTATATATATTTTATATAATTTTTGTTGTATATGTTTTCATCTCAGTATATTTATTCATAGTTATTATTCGTTTTTAGTCCAATTAATATTTTGTCATCCTACTTATCAGATTTCTCTTAACTTTGTATATAGATATATTTAGGGGGTCACCTTTATATGGGGTTTCAGTTCCTCTCTGGTGACAACCTTTTTGCTTGTACAAATAAAGTTGTTATAAATAAATAAATAAATAAACTGCCTCAACATGAAAAATATTTTACGTACAACGCTCAAACTCACATTTTGATTTTAGCTGAGGGACGAAAAATCAGAGAACCTGGAGAAAAAACCCTCGTGGCATGGTAGAGAACAACAAATCCAACAAACACAGTTCACGTATGATCCAGCACTTGAGCTGCGACTTGAACCCAGACCAAAGCAGTGAATGGCCAGTGCTTTCACCACAAGGCCAACCATGCCACACACAAATGAAAATTACTACCCAAAAAATGAAAATTCCTGATGTGTTGGATGGAAGTTACAGCAGTTTTTGATATTCTGCGAACTCTGGCCTTATAGCAGCTCATTGGAATTTGGTTATCATTTTGGTATTAATAGGCCTTCGTATTAGTGATTTTTACTTTTGATTGACTGTCGTAGCAAAAACGCTAATTGGTGTTTGGCATTTGAGTTCGCAAAAAGTCGAAAACTGCAGTATAAAGGGACTTGTGTTGCAGTTGAAGGGATTCAGATGAAAATGTCCTAAATGACTTGTGTTAAAGTGCTAAAATACAATGGATCAATGCCTGGTTAAAAATTACTTAGGTCATTTTAACTGACAACCCTTCATTTGTGAATTTGCGCCTTTTTGAATTGACACACTTGCGAAAAAATGGTCAAAATTGTACGTTTATGAATTGTGACTTTTGCCCCCTCGCCCCCTAAGCAATGTTGTCCACTAGTCAGATTCCAGGGTGGGAGACTTTTCTTGCTTCAACATTGAATATGGGAAGGGGGGAATGACTGAATTAAACAAACTTAGTTGCCAGTGAGGACAAATTTAGTAAGATAGGTCATTTTCTTCCACAAATGTGTCATTCAAAAAGGCGCCGATTGTAGCTTATAGAATCTAACTCTTTCCTATTTTACTACAAATGCTGCAACAGATACTCCAATACTTGCAATAACAACAGCAATGGAACCTGGACCATACATGCTGAATTCCTGTGCAAGTCCTCCAATCAAGGGAGACAACATCCTTGCAAAGGACAGCAAAGAATTGCCTACCCCTAAAATCACTCCTCTCTCCTCTGGATTGCATCTGTTGAATGTCAAGTTATTGACGCATACTCTTGACACGGAAGTTGAGAATGATAATGGAGCCAATAGGAAAACTAAGACTGATAAATCTGGGGAATATGTTATGCCGAGCAGTGCAATTGTGATGGAAATAGCACAATGTAGGACAGCTTTAGCATCATTGTGTTTATAGAGTGCCACTATGTATCCAACAATCAATCCTGAAATGCCTGATATCATACCATTGAATGAGAGAATGTAACCAGTTGTCTTGGGTGTAGTGTGGTAGCGAAATTCTAACATGGTACTAAAATTGCTGCGGAATATAATCATTGCAAAACCCATGACGAAGCGCAAGAGCAAGAGATCACCAATGGTATCCAGTGATTCAATACTGAAGAACTTCCCAACTTTAATCATGAAGCCTTTAACCCCAGAAGGGGGCACATATTCTTGGCTTTTTGCTTTACTTTTATCTTTGGGAGCTAAAACTTTGATTTTGTCTTCCTTGCTGGTTTGGTCATCAGTAGACTCGTTGTCTGAGCTCTTATTTATTAAGGCTATTTCCTCTCGTTTATTGGTACTAATGTTGCTGACATTTGGAAGGTCCAGGAAATACCAGGCAAATCCTGCCATGATGGCAAATCCAATAGCTTGCAAGGTCATAACTTTAAAGAATCCAGACTCTGTCATTCCTATATGGCCTCCAATTAATGGGCCTATTACAAAGCCAGTACTGGCAATCGAATTGAAGTATCCAAACACCTTAGGACGTTCTAATGCTGGAGTAATATCAGCCAAAGACACTTTGCACAGTCCTTGGGTTTGTTTGAAGATACCTAAAGAGGAAAACAAGTTTGTAGCTACATGTTTATAGCTATTTCAAAAAGGTTGATGGGGTGAATGGTGAATGGCCATCAGCGATTGTTGATCACACAGCTGAAAGGAAATTTGGGGTAACAAGAATTGCTTCAAATTCCATTAATTAAATACCCATGAAACAATGAGTACCATGCCTAGCTGAGTACCATACATGCAGTAAAGACCTTATCAAACAAAGCATTTGATAGGTGATTCATATCTTCGCACTGGATAGCGGTTTAACAAGTTACGTGACCACAGTTCCTTTTGGTATCACCAATTGCCAATTGCCATTCACCATTTGCCCCGTCAACCTTTTTTGAAATAGCTATATCTCTAATATGTATTCCACACCCCAGCTGCATGAAAGCTAGATAGTGGTATTAGAAAATGCCATCAATTTATATTTTTTATAATAAATGAGGATTTAATAAAGCCTTGTTTTCACTAACGACACATGCACGAGCTCAATTAAGCAGCATAATCAATGCTGTTTTCAATGAGATAACTAGACACAAGTCCATTAGCGTGCTGATGAGGCCCAACAAGGCCAAAACAGCTGTCCACAGCTTCTGGATTACTGGTCACATTTATTAAATAAATTTTAGCTGCAGGGCCATTCTTCAAAATATATAGGTGTAATCCTTCTTTTCTGGTGTACAGCAAATTATTATATGGGGTAAGATTGGCAATTTCATTCTCAATGAAAGTGTTCAAACAACTTGAAATGTATACTATGAGACAAAGGGATTAAAAATATGGCCCCTCTCCCTCCTACTGCCTGTGTGCCCTTTGAAAAACATGGAAACATCAAAGATGTCCAGGATGCATACCAACAGGAACTCTTGTTAAAGCCAGAAGAATTAAACTATTAGACAGACCAACTAGAAAGTAAGAAACTCCTGTACATAAAAGTGCTATTAATAACACTCTCTTTCTTCCATCCACATCACTGAATTTTCCCTGAAATAAATTGTACATATTTTGATTAATTTTGCAAGGTAAATGATACATGTAACTCTTAAAAGTTACAGGAGGACAAGAGAATAACAGAATGGAGAGGGTTTTTGCTTCACTTGCTTCATGCAGTCATGCACTTCTAAAACCCATGCAGGCTTATAAGCTGAGATGATAAGGAATTAAGTGGTCTGACATATTCTAGCAGTTATAGCGTCATGTTATTATTAGTTGAAAAGGTTATATTGGTTGTTACCAAATGAAATAACAGCCAAGCTGCATGATAAAGATTCCTGAAGATGTATTTTGTAGGGTTTTTGTATTATCTTGATCCTGGAAATGTGTTCTATTTGATACTAGTACATCTGATAGAAGTGTACAATAAAGTATACTTACAATCAGTGGGCTTGAAAACAGCTGTATTCCACCATATATTGATGCTGTGGACATTAAAATTTTTAGAGATAATTTTTAACATACTATGCCTGTCAGACCTTCCGGTCTTTAGCTGCAAAATGCAAAGTAGCTGATATTAGGTATTAGAGGAAGTAAATTATTCTCTACTGGGATTGGTTGTTTGAAAGTGCATTTGCACTAGCGCAGAGTTTAAATCAATGATTTTCTTTAGATTTGACCTTCAATGTGTTAGCACTAGCCCACTTTCAAGCTAGCAACTGTGCCGATAGGGATGTAACTAGTGTGATGCATGCTTGTAGAGAGATTCCTGCAAGCAGAAGTAATTGTAAGCCACAAAAATTAAAGAAGTAAAGTCTAATTAATTTTATTTCAAATTTGAAGTAAAAGTTTGCTTGAGTCTAATCCCAATAAAATTTGAAAAACCATAATGAGGTTTGGAACAACCTGACTCTATACCAGAATCCTTTTCAAGAAGCTTAATTAAATTGCACTTTCCTATATGAATTAAAACTATTGTTTTTGTACTGTATTCTTAAAGGAATTTAAAATTTGAATAATAAAGGGTCCCTGAAAAGGATTCTCGACTGGTATAAGCCAGTTCAGATTTTATCCCAAACTTCTCACCTTCTTTTGTTTAAATCCTTCTTTGTTTTTAATCAAACAAGAGAAGGTGAGAGATTTGAGATAAAATCAGCATGCACATTAGAAATGATTCTTAAACTCTGAACTGGCTTATAGAAAGGGGTCAAAATATCATTGAGGCTTATAAATTATGTGCATTTAGAGTTTTGTTAATTATGCAAATTTATAGCCATTTTTTTACTTTTTTTCACCAAGTGATCGACTTAATAATATAATTGCTCTTTTATGATGAACATGTTAAAATGATTGAATTTTAGCACAGTTAATATTAACTATGAATTTTAGGGAATCAACTCCAAGGAGTCAGGCAATGGTAGCTGATCATAAAAGGCTTTTTTTTAAATTATAGGTTGACTGACTCACAAATGTTTTAGTCAAAATAATTATTCATACATACATTCATCCTTTGTTTGAGAAAATTGTTAAATAAGAGGTGAATTAGAGAGTTATATAACGCAGCTTCCAGCTGATATCTAGTGAATTACCTTATTAAAAAATATAAAAATATACACAAATGTTTTTACAACGAACGTCTTAAATAATTTACGTTCTACGTTTCTATAGTGAAGCATGTTTGAGCTTAAATTCTGTTCTACTGATACGTGTGCTTACAATAGTGGACGTCTAATCACTCACCGATAAGTCCTACAATTGATGGTGTAGCTCCTAGTTCTCTTGCTCTACGAGTTAACAATGGTAATCCCATACTCACAACACATAGATCCTAAATAACAACAAATTAGCCGGTGTGATAAACAACTAAAACTTTCGTGACAGTTCAACGAAAAGTTCGAAAAGTCTTCGGAATTTTAACTCCAGAATCTCGCTTAGAGACGAATTCAACTTTCTAATGACTTACCATAAATCCTAGAAAGTATAAGCAATAAGTAGAAGTTTGATTGTCTCGTAGTTTCTTCATACTGGCGGACTGACAAGAGGCCATGTTGATTATGATTACAAAGAGAATTTTTTTACAGCATGTGACCTTTCCACAGGAAGCCCGAAATGTCAAATGCAGAAAAAGAGCAATATATGGTTGGGCTTCCTGTAGTAGTCTAGTTTTCTAAATTTGCCGTCTTCTGTCAGATAAAGAAAGATAAAGAAATGAATCAGAGTCAAAAGGAATCCTTGAAACGTTCTTCATTCATTTATTTATCCATTTCTTTATCTATTTATCTATTTATTTCATTATTTATTTATTTCAGTATTCATTTATCTATTCATTCATTCTGTTATAGCAAAAGTAAAAAGAAAGAAAAAGATCAGAAAAGATAGAAGGAAAGAAAGAAAGAAAGAAAGAAAGAAAGAAAGAAGAAGAAGAAGAAGAAGAAGAAGAAGAAGAAGAAGAAGAAGAAGAAGAAGAAGAAGAAGAAGAAGAAGAAGAAGAAGAAGAAGAAGAAGAAGAAGAAGAAAAAGATTGCTTATGATCTATGGCCGACTCGAACCCTGGACCATCTGCTCCAAAGTTCATGGTTTTTCAAACTGCGCCACGGAAACACGTAATTTGCACAACAATAGACAGTCCATTCACAGGATACACTAGGTTATTTTGTCCTTCAAATCCCTCAGTAGACCAGTTAGTCTAGTGGTAAGGTGCAGTTACTTACGGCCTAGGATCCGACTGTTTCCTCCCTCTTTGACCGCAAAGCTCGCTGCGTTCTACCGATAGCGCGGAAGGGGCCGAAATCTCCATCCTATACGTAACATGCGATGATTCAGCGATTTGTCTGGATGCATGGTCGGGTTTTTTAATATTTTTAAAGCTTTTCATCAAATTAACAAACTAATTAGCCTTTGCTAGAGTGTTCGAGCCTTAGCTACGTCAAAACACATTTCTTTTTTTCTTCTTTTTTTTATCTTTTATCTTTCTTTTTTAATTTTTCTTTGGCCTTTAAAGCAAGTAAAAATAAAATTATGTGGTAAATTCCCCTCAAACTCTAAAAACCTCTTCCGACTCTTTAAATCAAATCAGTTATATTAATGCTACGACGAGTTAAAGGCCCGGTAACTGCCGAGCAACAAAATCGTGCAACTTGTCGCGCAACATTGTTGCGTTGCAAGTTGTAGAGCAAATATTGCTCGTATTACCACCCCGCGCGCAACAAATTTTCTTTGTAGCAAAAAGTAGACAGTGCTTCTACTTCATGCAACAGAGAAAATTTGTTGCGCGCGGGGTGGTAATACGAGCAACATTTGCTCTACAACTTGAAACGCAGCAGTGAACGTTGCGCGACAAGTTGCACCATTTTGTTGCTCGTATTACCGGGCCTTAACTGATACACCGATCCTAAACTGACTGAACTGAGAATCGTTTCAAGGAATCAGTGCCTTCTGGTAAAGCGCCTTTCATAATTAAGGTGATATTACACGGGTCGATTCGCAACAATGATTTTCCGCCCAACAAATGTTACCCGTAAAGTTTGTCGTGGAAAATACAAAACGCAACCGGATTTTTAGTAATATTTTTGCTTAGTGAACAAGTTGCAAATGTTTGATATGAATTTTAAAAACTTTTAACGCAAAATTATCAATTTGAAAATACTCACATTGATATTTGCGGTATATTTATCAATTAGACAACAGAAGGCCGCGCGCCCATGGATGGCGTTATAGACGCACGAGAGAAAATATAAAGAACGACTATCGGCTACGCCTCGTGCCACTCTTACGTTTGTTAAGAGTTCTTAATATTCTCTCAAGTGCGTCTATAACGCAATGGGCAAGCGGCTTTCTGTTGTCTAATTGATTTATAACAGAGCCTAGAACGTTAAAAACGGAGCCGTGCAGCCTATGGGGAAATAATTCATAGATTTTTCAGCCAATCAGAGCGCGCGTTATATGTGTCGCCATCTTAAAAACGAACGATTTGAAAAAGACGATGACGAAGATAGTGCGCGTGCAGTGCAGCCGATGGGCAAATAGTTCATAGCTTTCTGACCAATCAGAGCGCTCGTACGATTGTAGCTATGTTATAATAACACTTGGTGTCATCCGCAAAAAGCGCAATGGAAGTGTGGGTAGCGACTTAGCCAGGTCATTGACGTAAATCAGCAAGATGAGTGGACCTAATATAGACCCCTGCGGTACCCCAGAAACCCCCCGGGCCCAGAAAGTACGGGAGAAGATGTCACGTTTTCCCAAGCAGTTACTTTTGATATCTGTCACTTAGTTAATATGCCAAATAGAACTTGCTCTGGAAAGGAGTTTTCTAGTTTTTAATTTGTCAACCTGATCAGATTGACCAATCAGTATCTAAGTATATATAGACAAATTCCAATAACCATTAAAATGACGTCCTCATGAATTTTGAATTCCAGAACAAGTTCTAACAGACAATGTTCCCCAGGGGTATTTTTTGGGAGGGAGAAATGAGAGACAATAATACCGCAGGGTTCCTGAGAAAATCTCTGTGATCTCCACATGTAGATACACTGTACAGAGGGTGGCATGGTTGGCCAATTGGTGAGAGCCCTTTCACTGCTATGGTTCGGGTTCGAGTCCCAGCTCGAGCACTCAGATCATATGTGAATTGAGTTTGTTTGATGTGTTGTTCTTTACCATGCCATGAGGGTTTTCTCCGGGTACTCCGGTTTTTCCTCCCTCAGCAAAACAAACACGCGAGTTGAGCAATGTTTGCACAATAATTTAATGTAGAGGTAGTGAGTGTGAGAGAAAACAGGCCCACATCAGCTCTTAGCTGCAAAACTCAGCTTGTATAACCAAATGCAGTGAAAGCTTCTTTTTCAGAACGAGTTTTAACAAGGCAATATTCACATGAGTGAAAACATGAACTGATGTAACTTGTAAGAATTAAAAATTATCATTTTTAAACAAATGATTAATATATATTTTAATATATTTGCAAAATATTTACAATTATATTATTCCATTTTATAATAAACATCTTTTCTTCTGAATATAATTTTGCAATTAATTACAACAATAGGCCATTTGCATTATAGCGTCACTTTACTACAACTACCAGAATGCTTTACGAATTTTCTTTCTTATTCAGATTTTCATTCCCTTCTGAGTCTTCTGAGAATAGGAAAACAAGTGGCACTAATTATTTCTCAAAAGAAAGTGAGCAAGGCATTTTGGTAGTTGTAGTATATGACGCCATAATGCAAGTCGCCTATCAAGTGTCAACCATCAATGACCAAAAACCATTAAAATTTTAACATCAATAAACTTGGTTCAACACTAGCAAACACAAGCAACATACACAGACTCAGTAATGTACTGCTCATTAGCAGTGCTTGGCATATTTTACACCTATGAAATGTGCAATGCTGAGTCTCCATGTTGCTTGCTCATATGAAATGTGTGCATTGCTGAGTCTGCATGTTGCTTGCTCATACACTTGCATGGCTAGAGTGAACCAGCTGGCTTTAACATGACATAACCTAACATTTTATAGTCAATAAACAGTTGTTTTGTTGCTATAAATTGAAAAGCCCTCAGCCATCAGAAATCATTGAATTTTATGATTATTTGAGCAGAATTCACGACAGAGTGCAATATGTAACTTGAGCAGAATTCACCAGATAATCTGCACCTCCTTGTAAGATGTCATCTAATAGGTTTGATAAAACAAAAGAATCTATTGTTGTCAGTGTCATTTTCAAAAGTTTCTTTTGTTTAGATTCTCGGGTGGCCCACCAATTGGATGAAATCTTCCGAGAAGTGCAAGTTGACCTGAATTCACAACAGAGTGCAATATGTGATGGTGTCAATTTTTCTGACAGTCTCATGGTTTGTGACAGTCTCATGGTTTGTCACAGTCTCATGGTTTGTGACAGTCTCATGGTTTGTCACAGTCACATGGTTTGTCACAGTCACAGTGATGTGACAATACAAATCTGGTCCTAAAAAGGCCTTTTCAGAATTGAAGGGCTTTTGATGAAAATGACCTAAGTGACTTTTCTGATGGAGTTTACTCAAATGTTTCAAATTGGTATCAACAGCCTTCCTTTCTAAATAAAATATTTATGTCTGGTCATCTTGGAAAATATTACTTAGGTGATTTTCATTGGCATCCCTTCAATTTTTCTGGTACTTCAACTCGTTCACAAGGCAGACACCTCTACACAGTAGACTAAGAGCCCAAGGAGTTGCTATCAGGATGCACTTTAGAAAGTCGCTTTTTATCAATTGTATTGGATTTATTAGTGCTATCTATTTCTCTACATAATGCAACCTTGATAAAAATTTCTCCACATCAAAATTTTTCGGCAAGTCTTTCTTTTTCTTGGATTTCTTAGATAAAGAGAGAAAACTTAGTAAACATAAGAAATCAACACAAGGAATTTGTGTCCCAAACAGAAAGGGTTTTCACATAGGTACTTACTCATGACTTCATACCAACGCCCTCCTTGGCTTCAACTCTCTCTCTCTCTCTCTCTGGTCCTCCATCTCTCTCTCCCAACCCAACCACCCACCCACCCACCACCACCAACACCGCCTTCATTCTGTCAGGTTCCATCCAGAACAGACTGCAATGTTTACTCTGTTCTTAATATTTACTTAATATGACACTAGGCATCTCTCTCTAAGGAACATGTAAAAAGTAAGAGTTGATCCTCAGGTTGTCGTCATTCTTAGAGAGAGATCACACTATTGGCCATAAGTTTAAAAACTGTTGAGGGAGGGAAATCATAAGAAAGCAACATTTTCCCCTCAGTGGAAGATAGTTGCAGGTAAATAAGGATATTACTATATTTCTAATAGTACTGATAAAAACAACAAAATACAGTACATGTATATACCTTGGAATTTTTGGAACTTTTGGACCTCTTGGGCTGTGGGAAAAAGATAAAATAATGTCAAGATTATGCGAATGAATATATGTAAAACCATGCCATGACCATGTGGTGCCATTTCCACAGTTATACGAAATCTACTCAAACTCACTGATAAACTGACTGTATATTGGTCTGACAAATTGACTGACTCTGACTGATTGGTTGAATATTTGACTGCCTGACTGTCTTATTGACTGACTGACTGACTGACTGACTGACTGACTGACCGACCCACCGACTGACTGACTGGGTAAATATTTTACTGAGTGACTAACTGTCTGACTGAGACCGATCAGTGATTGACTGACAGACTGATTGACTGACTGACTGACTGACTGACTGACTGACTGATTGACTGACTGACTGATTACTGACTGACTGACTGACTGACTGACTGACTGACTATCTGACTGACTGACTGACTGATTGACTGACTGACTGACTGACTGACCGACTGACTGACTGACTGACTGACTGACTGACTATCTGACTGATTGACTGACTGACTAACTGTCTGACTGAGACTGATCAGTGATTGACTGACTGACTGACTGACTGACTGACTGGGTAAATATTTTACTGAGTGACTGTCTGACTGAGACTGATCAGTGATTGACTGATTGACTGACTGACTGACTGACTATCTGACTGACTGACTGATTGACTGACTGACTGACTGACTGACTGACTGACTGACTGACTGACTGATTGATTGACTGACTGACTAACTGTCTGACTGAGACTGATCAGTGATTGACTGACTGACTGATTGACTGACTGACTGACTGACTGACTGATTACTGACTGACTGACTGACTGACTAGGTGAATGTTTGACTGAGTGATTGTGACTGTCTGAAGAAATAACACTAATTTACCCCACAAAGTTGTACAAATCCAAAGTTGAATAGTTTTAGTATGTGTGAAATGTTGTGCCACAAATGTGTCAGTGCCATGATGTCTATGAAAACATTCAAAGTTCCTGTTTTCACAGGAAAATTCCAAATCTACTCTTACTATCCAACGTTAGCTTACCTTGTTCTCTTTCAAGTCTGAGCTTCCATGTCTCTTCTGTCTTCTGTCACTCCTCTCCTCTCGACTTGTTGCACTGTCAGTACTGTTGCATGACAAAGCTGGTGACGGCTGATCTTCTTCGACATTCACTTTATCTTCAACACCGCAATGGCTTCCTGAACTTCTGGAGGCTTTCTCTATATTGGCTGCCTTGCTTTCAATGCTGTTTTTATGTTTTCCTTCTAATGAATTAGTTTGCACTTTCGCTGAATCCATTGAATTATTTTTTCCAGATACATCAGAACAAGAAAGTTTTTCCTGGGATTGTTCATGCTGTGGTATTTTTCCAACATCAGAAATTTGACAAAAACTACTGATGCAGTCTTCAGCATTTTTGGATAATGGTGAAGACTCACAGGAGGTTAGGCAAGTGGTTTGCTCTGTTATAATAACCTCATGTTTGTCATTACTCATGATTTCTACAGTGCTGATTTCTTGTTCTCCTTGGACAGAATCTCCTGTATTGTCTCTATTACTAGTATTTACAGATCTTTGGGCTGGCGAAGTCTTTAGAGATTGTGTACGATTACTATCAGATTGTAATGACTGAGCATTTGAATCAACTGTCCGACTTATTTGAGTGTTCAAATTAGGTAATGGTGTTGTGAATGAATTAAAACCATATGCTGGAAAGTTTGGTGCTAAAGAATTGAAACCTGAGAATCGTGGCTCAGACATCTGATTAAATGACATTGATGGAACAGGTGCAATTTGCATGGGTACAGCTTGTATGGGCGTGGTCACCATGGGGGCACTTTGCTGCCCAGTGTGAATAAAGCTTGCAGTATTGTAAGCATGTTGCACAGCCAGAGATGAGCTTATTGCTGGCACCTGTGAAACTATGTGAAGTGTTTGTTGCAGATTTGCATAAGGAAGCCCAGAAAACTCTGACATTATCATCTGTTGTTGTTTATTTTCAGTTTTCATAACTTGACCACTGGGTACAAGAGGTGCCAGTGGAGTATCACTCTTTCCTGAAGGTGCCGCTGCTGCATTAGAAGAAGCTGCAACTGCAGCTTCTTGTACAAAGTTGTTTCCTTGAGGTATCAGAGAAAGATTGCCAGGAATATTTGCTAGAGAAATATCATTCATATGGGAAGCACTTTCGAGTCTGTTGCACTGCTGCAGCATCTTGTAACAACTGCAACATTGAAGTTCCTCCTGTTTTTCTATTAGAATTTTTCCCATCAAAACTAGTACCACTGCTACCTAAACTAGGTACATCCCCATGAGTAGAGGCCATACACTTTAGAAGTTTAACAGCTGGTTGACTGGTTGATGGAGGATTTACATTGGGTAAAAGTAGTTTCCTGTGTGGTGTACCTTCTGCTTTAATCTTCTTCTTCTTTGATTTTTTGGGGCATCTTTTTTTATCTAATGAGGTACTTATTGCAGTCTTTTTTCTTGGTTTCTCAGGCTTTGTTGCATTGGTTTTTTTAACTTGCCCTTCAGGTGTCTCATTATTTGAAAAATTAAGAGATCGCACTTGTACTTCATCTGATACAGATTGAAGACTGCTGAGTGATTCCTTGTTACTTTTTTCTGGTGTGAGAGGCTTTGAGACAACAAGTGGAGCAGAGTTCTCCAAGACATGGCTGACAGATGTTGATGTGGAGTGTTTCGATGGACTACTTGCTAACATTAGAAGAGATTCTGTTACTAAAGATGTGTCTGTAAAGAAAATAATAGGAATGATAGAATTTATTTATTAATAAATGTTTTGTTAAGGTGGCTGACACCCTTTTTTATGCACAGACAATTTTAAAGGGCTGTAATTCCTATTTACAGTGTATTTCACATTAATTTTGACAAGTAGATTCTGAAGTTTGTCTGAAGTTCTGAAGTTGAAAATTGAAGTTCACAAGTTTCAAGTTTTGGAAGTTCACAATGAACTTTAATGGCAAACTTCAAGCTTGCTTTCCATGCAAATTCGGAATTAGCCTGTTAGAATTGAGTTTCTTAATTCAAGTACCTATGGAAAGGAAAAGTTGTTTGTAATCTATACAAGCACACTTTCTTGAACAGGAATAATGTGCCAAGGAAAACTTGCTGATCTGTCTACAAGAGCAAGGAAGTTGCTCACAACTAAAATTGTACAGTACCATTTCTCTGAAATCAACTCTGTATCCTCTGGAGGTGTCCAGGAGGGAACAACATTTAAGTCAGAATTATAATGTATGCTTTAATTTGTCATGTGTGAAATACAACTTTTTTCCAAGTTTTATTTCACACTCAACAAAGCATACATTATAATTATTGTAGCATCGTTCAGAGTGACAATTCTATCCGTAAACATTTAGTCATTAAATTATTCTGGTCTAATTCTAGGTTGTCCTGAAAAGTCTTTCAATTCTAAAGTAGCAAGGATGACACAGTTGGTTAGTGTGTGGCCTTTGGTGTGAGAGGTCCAGAGGTCAACCCCGGATCTCACATCCTTGTTTCAACTTCTTTCCTTTTTGTGTAGCTTTAAGTAGCTTTAAATACCCTTAAAACGGAACACTGATGGAGAGAGGGGAGTAAAATGAGCGCACCGTGGACCTCAGGTTTGTCAGTTGAATTACTGTTACGAGTTATTGACGTTAAATATGGTCGCTTTACTTTACTTTGTAAAAAAGAATTCAGTATTTCATGTTGTGAGGTCCCTTCAAGCACTAACCTGATTGTTCTTCTTGACTGGATGTCACACAGCTTGTCATGCTACTGATTGGTTCTGATGGCAAGAACTGAGGGTCTTTGGTTGGACTTGAAACCTTTGATCCATCTAAAACACATATAAGTTGTTAAAACTGATTAGGTTAATTAATTTACAGAAGTTTGGATATTGTGTGCCCTCAATACCGCTACATAAAATAGTTTTAATTCTATATCTAATAAAACAACTTTGATGTTAATTTTGGCTGATTGAGGAAAATCACGAACAGCAAGCAGCTGGATGTGACTGCTCAATAATAAATATATTTTCTCTGAATATTTAGCAGTTTTAGAATGATAGGAATACAGATCCTATTGTGTATTTTCCCACTCACACATAGTCTCCACATAGTCTAAGCCTTGCGTGACACACAAACTGCAGCTGCATAGTGGACTAAGTTACACAATAACAGGTCTAACTAAAGCATGATATGATATAATCATATTACCTGTTCCAAGCATAGAAAAGATGGACTCAAACACTGGATCAGCCTCCAATAAACTTAAAATATCATCCACTGGGATCTACAAGGAACATATCCATCAAATTGACAAGTAATCAGTGATTCTGCTACAAATTGTTTGCTTTGGGATTTCTTTCCTGTTAGTGATACAGAATTTAGACATTTAGACATTTACCAAGCAACTTTCATGAAGAGGTGGCCTTTGGGAGAGGAGGTCGTTGTACAGAGGTTTTAATATAGGGTAAATCAGATTGATGGTGAGGACAGGTTGGCCATTGTAGAGGTGGTCGTTGTACAGAGGTTTCAATACATAATAAATGTATGGATCAGATTGATGGTGAGGACAGAAAATGCTGGCAATTGTAGAGGTTGTCCTTGTACAGAGGTTTTAATACATAATAAATGTATGGATCAGATTGATGGTGAGGACAGAAAATGCTGGCAATTGTAGAGGTGGTCCTTGTACAGAGGTTTAGAGTAAAATGTCTGGATCTGTGGAAGGGATGGAAAATTCTGGCCATTGTTCAGAGGTGGTCGTTGTACAGAGGTTTCAATATAGAGTAAATGTATGTATTGCTAGGACCAAAAATGCTGGGCGTTGTCAGGAGAGCTGTCTGTTTGTGGAGATTTGACTATAATTTCCTGGGATTTTCCATAGTAATCCTCTTCATTCACTTTTTATTAAACATTCATTGCAGTCATAACAACCCAAACATCTTATATGTAACCTTTCTATATTCACAGGATTAAATATTTCTTAATAAACACTTACATTTAAGACTCATGATCATAGCAAATCTAAGATTTGTGGTAATTTTACCTCATTGTGTTGATCAACCTTGCCAGAATCTTCTACTGATGTTGATGACTGTTCTACCGTTTGTGTGATAGATTCTTCTAGGACCTCCATTGGCTTTGAACTATTGCTAGAAATAGATAAGCATTTAGTCAGAAAGACTTCAAAATAATAAGGCTACAAATGCAGAATTTCTTTACAGTAAAGTAGGATTTTTATATGACCGTCAAAACAGCACAGTCGTGGCAACTGGTCAACCACACTACTGAGTGATAAATCAAAACTGTTAACTCTCTGTTGTGCTCTATCAGTGGTCATTTGTTGGAGTTGTCAGTCACTTATTGGTCGGCAAACATCCCACAATAATAATTTTGGTATACAATGCTTTACTATTACTAATGATTTTATTATTTTCATTAGGTGAATATCATATTAGTTTGCAATGTACAATTCACAGATTATCTTACCCTCCAACAACTTTATTAATGTTCTCAGCTAGCTTTTCTTGCAGTAAAGGTGTGTTGAGGAATGCATCTAAAAAAAGCTAAAATGACACAAGAAAAAGAGGAATTATTTTACATGCCCATAAAATGGTAAAGCACTAATATTTAGCATTTATTTTGTAGTTCCTTCAGCTTGAAGCTGGTCTCCCCAGAAATGGAAGGTGTGCTTTTTATTCCCCCTTTCTCTACAGCTCTGTTTCAAGGGTATTTAAATATATTTAAAGTTACACAGAATGGAAAGAAGACGAAACAAGTATGAAGTAACTGGGAATAAAACTTGGGGCCTCTTGCATCAGAAAGCTGTGCACTAACCATACCAAACTACACTGTCTTGCTCCTATCACTCACACACTACCACCACATTCAACAATTCTATCAAACTGTACAACACTCAACTCACTGGAAAACCTCGACAAAAACCCTTGTGGCATGGAAAAGAACGATATATCAAACAAATTCAGTTCAGAAATGATCCATTGAGCTGGGACTTGAACACAAAGGTAAAGGGCAATTGATTAAAAACAGAACAGAAAAGAAAAACAAAACAGAACAGACTAAAACACTGCAGACCAAAAAAGAGCAGAAAAGAAAAACAAAACAGACCAAACTAAAACACTGCAGACCAAAAGAGAGAGCAGATAAAAACAGAGCAGAAAAGAAAAACAAAACAGAACAGACTAAAACACTGCCAGACAAAAAAAATTATCATTAATTGTTGAATTATTTTTATTATCCTTACTGGCATTGTAGCATCTCCAATTTTCTCTCCATCCACAAGGGGTTGCAGATCAATAGTGTCAGGATAATCATTGAATAATACTCTAATAATTAATAGAAAACCATAGGTTATTTCAACATTATCTGCGGTGTTAGCGTGAAATGCCAGCAACTTACATTTCCACTGACTACAAGTGTGTCAAGCTTAACTTACACTAGTCAGAGTGATTTAGCAAACTCGACGCGACGCCAAAACAGGACGTTAGTTGACAAATTTATCATGTTCATTCATTGCGTGACTACCGTGACGTCGCAATGCCACGTTCAGGATGCCATTTCACTTGTTTTCAAGTCCTCTTCTTGACGTCGGTGAAGTCAACAGTCATTTCAAACAAAATTCATCAGTGCGCATGGCGTCCTCTTTAATGTCGCATCATGTTTGCTAAATCACTGACTACTAATCAGACTGTAGTTTGTGTGCCCAAAGATTCCTACTAGAGAATCTTGTAGAGAACACTAGTCTTTTGTGACCAATTTAATTACCCTGCAAGCAGAGATGCCAGCCCTTGCAACATTTCACTGAGGTTGTGCATGCACAAGGATAATGTAGCAAAATTAACAAATTGCAAATGGATTTTCCATTGTCTGTACTCTCATTGACAATGGTTTGACGTCGTAAAATGTTCAAAACTCAAGTGGAACCACAAGAGCAGCGACTTTACAAGTTATCCAACTTCCAACTTCCACGCATTTTTAGCTTTTAAGTTATTTTTTGAAGTTGGTACCCCTAAACATTTAATTTCTTTTAATTTGGTTAACATGCATATAGTAAGTCCGAGGGTACAATAAAGTGTTGTTGTTGGTATTTGTGATAAAAGGTGAAAAATCCTCATCAATGCAAACAGGTTAACAGAACAAGCTTGCGTGATGAATCGCATCAGCACCGTTGTCTGAACTCTTAGTGACAATGGCTTTCAACCAATCAGATTAGGAAATTTGCTTGAGTCTTGCAAAATGTCATTTTCATGAGTTAGCAATACTGTGCAAGTGACAGAAATTGTCATGCATATGATGGCATTTGCAAAAAAAGACCTTTTAAATAGACCAATGTGGATATGGTAAATCAGAGGGCCAGCAGAACATGTGGGGATTTATTAAAACCCACACTGATCTTGTGCTTCTCATATTTCTCAAGTGTTCTGATACATCACCAAGTGCTCTAATTAAGGTGGCTCGATCGAGTTTTTCAGTAGAGCTACCAGTCGTCTTTGAGTGAAAACTGTTTGTTCATGAGCAGTCTGATAGTAAACTAAATATTACACCCTTATCAGACAAAGATCAAAGTTTATGATGACATATGTTATATGGAGATCGACGCTATTATGGCGATGCCTTAAAAGAATTCCCCTTTTTACATATTCTCGATTTTAATAAGTTCTAGGCTTATTCTTGAAAAATGCTCTTGTGATCTTGTAGTTAACATCATTGCTCTAGCGAATTAAATCAATTTCTGAGAGAGTGTTTTCAAGATATCATCGATGAGAGATTTTAACTGCAAAAATCAAGCGTAAACAAATCAACCTTTTGAATCTCCTACAATTAAAAAGAAAGTAGCACATCTAAGTTAATTTTTCATCTCAAATTGTTGTAAAGATATCAAATTTGGCTACTGAAAGAAACGAGAGAAATCACATTGATTGATATCGAGAAATGTGAGCCGAACTCATGTATATGGACATGCTAATTTTGCATCTGTTGCCCAAATTTCGCTCTATTGTTACATAAACTGCAATATTTAAAGATCCCTTCGATAAATATTGTTTAAAAATTAGTATGGCTGACTTTAGGTAATAGTTGATATGATATATATATATTTGAAAAATATAGGAAAAAACTAGGAACAGACAATCAACAAAGAATCATGACTATGTGACTGTTTATTGAACCAATCAGAATTGAACATCAAGGTGAAAGAAAATGAAGGAATTCGAAGAACAAGTTCAGGAAAATCAAGAAAAATAGTTTGCCTATGAGTAAAAGATATTCATTTGAACCAATCAGAAACTAGGTGAAACCAGTTGAATGAATTCATACAACCTGTATAAGAAGGCTTAAGTCAGGTTAATCATAATAGTTATGACTACCCAGATCATTAAACCAATCAGAATCAAGCTAAAGAAATTCATGGAATTCGTACAACCTGTATATAAGCAGGCTTAGGCTAGGTAATTAGCCATTCGTACAACCTGTATAAATAGGATTAGGGCAGGTAATATAATTATCCATTCCTACAACCTGTATAAGACCTGTATAAGTAGGCTTAGGGCAGGTAATTAGCTATAGCCATTCCTGCGACCTGTATAAGACCTGCATAAGTAGGGTTAGGGCAGGTAATTAGCTATAGCCATTCCTATGACCTGTATAAGACCTGCATAAGTAGGGTTAGGGCAGGTAATTAGCTATAGCCATTCCTACAACCTGTATAAGACCTGCATAAGTAGGGTTAGGGCAGGTAATTAGCTATAGCCATTCCTATGACCTGTATAAGACCTGCATAAGTAGGGTTAGGGCAGGTAATTAGCTATAGCCATTCCTATGACCTGTATAAGACCTGCATAAGTAGGGTTAGGGCAGGTAATTAGCTATAGCCATTCCTATGACCTGTATAAGACCTGTATAAGTAGGGTTAGGGCAGGTAATTAGCTATAGCCATTCCTACAACCTGTATAAGACCTGTATAAGTAGGGTTAGGGCAGGTAATTAGCTATAGCCATTCCTATGACCTGTATAAGACCTGTATAAGTAGGGTTAGGGCAGGTAATTAGCTATAGCCATTCCTATGACCTGTATAAGACCTGTATAAGTAGGGTTAGGGCAGGTAATTAGCTATAGCCATTCCTATGACCTGTATAAGACCTGCATAAGTAGGGTTAGGGCAGGTAATTAGCTATAGCCATTCCTATGACCTGTATAAGACCTGTATAAGTAGGGTTAGGGCAGGTAATTAGCTATAGCCATTCCTATGACCTGTATAAGACCTGTATAAGTAGGCTTAGGGCAGGTAATTAGCTATAGCCATTCCTACAACCTGTATAAGACCTGTATAAGTAGGGTTAGGGCAGGTAATTAGCTATAGCCATTCCTACAACCTGTATAAGACCTGTATAAGTAGGGTTAGGGCAGGTAATTAGCTATAGCCATTCCTATGACCTGTATAAGACCTGTATAAGTAGGGTTAGGGCAGGTAATTAGCTATAGCCATTCCTACAACCTGTATAAGACCTGTATAAGTAGGGTTAGGGCAGGTAATTAGCTATAGCCATTCCTATGACCTGTATAAGACCTGTATAAGTAGGGTTAGGGCAGGTAATTAGCTATAGCCATTCCTATGACCTGTATAAGACCTGCATAAGTAGGGTTAGGGCAGGTAATTAGCTATAGCCATTCCTATGACCTGTATAAGACCTGTATAAGTAGGGTTAGGGCAGGTAATTAGCTATAGCCATTCCTATGACCTGTATAAGACCTGCATAAGTAGGGTTAGGGCAGGTAATTAGCTATAGCCATTCCTATGACCTGTATAAGACCTGTATAAGTAGGGTTAGGGCAGGTAATTAGCTATAGCCATTCCTGCGACCTGTATAAGACCTGCATAAGTAGGGTTAGGGCAGGTAATTAGCTATAGCCATTCCTATGACCTGTATAAGACCTGTATAAGTAGGGTTAGGGCAGGTAATTAGCTATAGCCATTCCTGCGACCTGTATAAGACCTGCATAAGTAGGGTTAGGGCAGGTAATTAGCTATAGCCATTCCTATGACCTGTATAAGACCTGCATAAGTAGGGTTAGGGCAGGTAATTAGCTATAGCCATTCCTACGACCTGTATAAGTAGGGTTAGGGCAGGTTATCATAAACTATGGCTGTGAATACTACATAATAGAACTGATAGCTTGTAGCAGGTAGAGAAAACTCTTAATCTGTGTGACAGTTGTGATGAAGCTTATTAATAAGAATATTCCCTGATTTTCCCCAGCCGCCTAGTTTCTCAGTTCCAGTATAACATATGCAACTAACTATTTGGTGTCTGTTGTATGGCTGTCAGATCTCTCTCTCTCTCTCCCTCTCCCTCTCTCTCTCTCTCTCAATGACTCCACTCTTTTTTTGATCAATTTACTCTTTCCTTTAATTTTATTAGTTTACCTCATTTTCATTCTACTTTGTGATTAGCTTTAGATCTTGCTTTACCAAACACTGTAGACTATATCTAGTCATATACTGGAGGATGGGCGGGGGGAGGGAGGGAGGTAGATAAATGGTAGATAAATAATGTTTAAGCCTTTAATAGCCGAGGTCTGCCTTTTGTCTGAAAGAACAGAGAATCAAAACATTGCTTTAAGACTTAGACATCGTCAAAATAGACAGCCCTTGAAGTCTCAGTAAGCAGTAAACAATTAAAGATGTGCAACAGGTGGATATCTGTAAGGAACTCTTAATCTGCCTGTTGAACCACGTGAATAGTTCTCATTGATCAAAAACTATTATCGATCTTCAAGAATTTTTTTATTTCATTTTATTTAAATAGGTTTAGTTTTGTTTAAAAAAAGAACAACAAAAGCATGCCTTTAGCAGATGTTAAAACATCACTGAAACAAAATCACACAAATTCCAGGCTTACTTACAAGGGCAGAAGCACGTTTTCATTTGGTTTTCAAATTTTCTTACATTTATTTTTGTGAATACACTGTTTATGCTTTTTTTGAAAAACCCATTTTTTTATCTTGAAAATATATTAAGTGGTGACCAGCTAAAACATGGAATTATTTGATGATTTTTTAATCCTGAAAATATGTTAAGTTGTCACCAGCTAAAATATGGAATTATTTGATAATTATAAGTTACGTTGTTCGTCTAATCTTAATGGTGTCTCGTCTAATTTATGTTCAATATTAAAAAGTCATAAAATATTCCGCTACAGAGGAAAACGTGCTGGTGTTTCTCGGCGGCATCAACCTAAACGCGATCAGCTGGCAAAATCTACTACTAATTCCAACCTGGGTTCCAAGCTCTCATCCTCTAAGCTACTCAAATTCTGTTTGTTCAATGCAAGATCAATCAATAATAAGTCCCTTGATATTAAAGATTATGTAGTTGAAAGAGATATTGATGTTTTAGCAATTTCTGAGACATGGCTTAAATCTAATGGAAACTCTGACTTTGTGATTCGTGACATCTGTCCTACTGGCTATCTTTTATCGCATGTTCCTCGTCTAAATTGCACTGGTGGTGGAATTGGTTTGCTATATAAAAGTTCTATAAAAGCTGTGCCTCAAAATTTGTCCTCTTTTAAATCTTTTGAATATTCTGAATCCATTCTTAATTTTGGCTCGTGTACTCTTCGTGTCCTTGTTGTTTATCGTTCGCCTACAACATCAAATGGTGCAACATATAATATATTTTTTGATGAATTTTCTTCTTTATTGGAACATCTTGTAATATCATCTGGAAAACTTCTTATTGCTGGAGATTTCAACTTTCATATTGAAGATCAAAATGACAGTAACGCAAAGAGATTTTTGGATTTGTTAGACTATTTTAACTTGACCGTTAGTAATTCAACACCTACGCACAAGAGTAATCATGTCCTTGATCTGATTATAACAAGATCCGGTGAGATGTTGGTTAAAAATATCCATGTACATGATCCTTGTCTTTCTGACCACTATGCTGTTCATTGTCACCTATCTGTCAGTAAGCCACTTGCATCTACAAAGGTCATAACTTACAGAAAACTTTGCACTGTTGACTGTGATTTATTCCATTCTGATATTGTTAACTCATCACTACTCCAAAATCCTTCGTCTGACTTATCTGAACTTTGTGATCAATATGACTCTGTTTTATCTTCGATTACTGACAATCATGCTCCTCTTCTTTCTAAAGTTGTACGTCAACGTCCTAGAGCGCCTTGGTATACCAATGTTATCAAAGAAAACAAAACTAAACGGCGAAATCTTGAAAGATGCTGGCGTCGTTCTGGTCTAACTGTTGATCGGCAACTTTACGAAGCTCAATGCAATGTTGTCAAGAAGCTTATTTTTGATGCCAAAATGAATTACTACTCTAATCAAATTGATGATGCTGGCACTGATTCTAATGCTCTTTTTCGTACAATTGATAGTCTTCTGCATCGTACACCTGAAAAACGACTTCCGTCTTGTAAATCTACCACCATCCTTGCGGAAAAGTTCATCAACTTTTTCAAAAACAAAATAGTAAATATCAGGAATCAACTACCATCTATTTCATTTAATCCTTTTTTGATACATGATCAACCCCAAATTGATAGCTGTTTGGAATCATTCTCTCCTATAACTTGTGAAGAACTGTCAAAAATTGCAAGAAAATTATCCTCGAAATCCTGTTGTCTTGATCCTATTCCTGCCAATTTTTTGGTCAACGAACTTACCACTTTACTACCTGTCATCCGTAATATTGTTAATTTATCAATCACCACTGGCTTCGTTCCTTCTTCAATGAAATGTGCTGTTTTAAAACCTCTTCTCAAGAAGCCTACTCTCAATCATGAAATTCTTGGAAATTACCGCCCTATTTCTAACCTCAAGGCTGTCTCGAAAATAATTGAAAAAACTGTTGCTGAACGTCTGAACTCTTACTTGTCAATTAATAATCTTCATGAACCATTTCAATCCGCTTATAAACAATTTCACAGCTGCGAGACTTCTCTTCTTCGTGTGAATAATGATATACTCCAGGCCATCGATAATCGAAAGTGTGTTGCACTTCTTCTCCTTGATCTATCAGCTGCGTTTGACACCGTAGATCATGAAATTTTGCTGAGTCGCCTGAATTCAAAGTTTGGAATATCTGGAAACGCCCTAACGTGGTTCAAATCGTATCTGTCTAATCGTAAGCAGTTTGTCGTTTTAGATGATGTTTCTTCTGAGTCTCTTGAACTCGATTGTGGTGTTCCTCAAGGATCTGTTCTTGGGCCTATCTTGTATATACTCTACACTTCTCCTGTTGCTGATATTTTACGTTCCCATGATTTGTCATTTCACCTGTATGCAGATGATACACAACTATACCTTCCGTTTTTCTGTAATGATGATGAAGATATGTACCAGTCAATGAATCGTATTGAACATTGCCTGTCAGACATTGACCTATGGATGTCCATAAATAAATTAAAGCTTAATAAGGATAAAACTGAACTTCTTTTTCTCTACTCCAAGCATAGCCCGCAAGAATCTCTCCCTAACCTTTGTTTTGGAAATGATGTAATCAAGCCGTCGAAATCAGCAAGAAATATTGGTGTAATCTTTGATTCGACAATGTCAATGGTATCCCATGTTAATTCCATCTGTAAAACTGCCTTTTACCATCTCCGAAACATTGCCAAAATTAGAAAATTTCCGTCTCTTCAAACTACTGAAAGACTGGTTCATGCTTTTATCACTTCTAAGATCGATTGTTTTAACTGTCTTCTTTTTGGTCTTCCAAGTCAACAAATTTCAAAACTCCAGTCAGTTCAAAATGCTGCTGCACGTCTAATAACTCTATCACGCAAACACTGTCACATTACTCCTATCTTAATTCAACTACACTGGCTTCCTGTTGCTGATCGAATAAAATTCAAGATTCTTTTGATAACCTTTAAAGCCCTCTACGACCTGGCTCCTTCCTATACAAGAAATCTGCGCTCTTCTACTGATGTTCAACTTGTTCGTAAAAACTCTCGTGTTAAGTCATATGGTGGTCGTTCGTTCTGTGTGTGTGCCCCTGAACTTTGGAACTCTCTTCCGTCTTATATAAGGACTACAACGTACTTCTCTGGCATTGTTCAAGTCTTCACTGAAAACTCATCTTTTCAAATTAGCTTATAATTTGAAATGACTTTTTTTTTTTTTTTTTTTTTTTTTTTTTTTCTCTTTCCCATGCGCCTAGAGCATATTTGTATAGGCGCAATATAAATGCATTATATTATTATTATTATTATTATAATATAATAGGATATTTTCCGGTTTAGGTAATTCATTGTAGTGACATTGAGGTTGGGCTCTATATATAGCGGGATGGTAAGGCTTGGCAAATCACTTCAACACGAATCCAGAGTAGTCAACAACAGAAGGTATTTTTATTGTGATGTATTCTTGGTAATCTGTGCTCTTTTTATTCTTTTGGTGTTTTTCACTTTTTTGCTGATCAGCATTATTCTTGTCTATAATTTGCCCTTTTTTCTTTTTCTTAATAGTTGTGGATATCATCTACCTATACATCTTTGTTGAAATACAAGACTTCTAAGAAGAAAAAACAAGGTAACTAAAGTCTATGCATCTTTTAGTTTATATAGCTATAGTATATATACAAGTCATTTTCAAGTACCACTTTAATTATTTAATGTAAAATGATTTTTTTTTTACAAATTGAGAAATCGAGTCATTTTCAAGCACCACTTTATTTATGCATGTAAGAAGTACAATACAATACAATACAATACGATTTTATTAGGAAATCCTACAAGGTTTTTCATTCCTAATTTACAATATAAGTGAAGATGAAGTAGGCAACTTTCTATTGTTTTGTGGCAATTGCAACATACTTCCCAACATACAGATATCTTGGTTTTCAGGCTAATAATATATCAACCTTTTGATAACACATTTATAAAACAAAAATAATGTGGAGAGACTCAAGAAGAAATCAAGAGAAATCAAGCGCATCAAACAAACGAAAGTAATGAAAAAAGTAGAGAAGTTTTTACCTACGTTTGCTTAGTTTGATATTTAGTGCTTTATAATAAGCTTCCTATTTTCTTTATTTTCCTTTTGTTCTTTTTCTACCTTATGATTACATAGTCCTCTGATTATTCTGCAGTTTCAATTGTTTTACAGCAATGTTCTACCTTATGATTACATAGTCCTCTGATTATTCTGCAGTTTCAATTGTTTTACAGCATTTCAATTAAATTATGTTTTAATAAAAGTGATTTATAAAATGTATATGATCCAAACAATTTTAAACAAAAGACAGATTATTTACAAGTTATTTTGTCCTCTTTTCTTTTTTTCTTTTTCTTTGAACAGATGAACAGAATTCTGATTGCTACATTCTTAGCTGTCCTGTTCTTCTCCTCCTTCACAAGTGCAGTGAACCTTAAATGCTACAGGGATTGCGGAACCAATTTTTATCAGTGCTTGAGTAGTATTGACAAGTTAGAGGGTACTAATAGTTTTTCAGTGTCATCAGGGACGCATCACATGCGAAAAAAAATGCAAAAGCAAGAACAAACAAGATTAAAAATCACGTCGACCATCAAAGTCATAAAGATTTGCCATTCTAAAAACATTCATTGATAATTAAAAAAAAAAGAGAATTATACTTAAGTGCTATTGTAGCTAGAAATATACAGCTGTAACAAAAATAGTTTGAAGTCAGTCATCGCTATTAAAGTGTTGCTCTGCTTAATTACTCACGACTAGAGTGGATTAATTTTTTTTTTTTTGGGGGGGGGGGGGGAGTGGGGAAAGATTTGCTAGAAATAGAATGATTCTAATTCATTGCTTTATCATTAAAACATTTTCACTTGCTATTGCGGTGTTAGAGGTGATCTTAGAGTTGTCTTATCTCTATGCCATTGCCTCCCTCAATCTTGATGGGTTCAGGATCGTTAATAATTAACAAATAGAACAGCTTTTTCCATGCTCCGTTCAGTAATACAGCACGCAGGAAAAGACGAAAGCACAAAAAAAGTGCACACTTCTTGAGTGCTTTCGGCACTTCCTAAGTGCTGTATTACTGAATGGAGCACGGAAAAAGATGTTCTATTTGTTTTATTATATATTTTGAAGTAAATATTCAAGGGAAAAAGTTCGATTTTCTCCATACAAAAATTCAAAAGGTGCGCGCGCGGTCGAGCTCGTGCTGCTGACATCAGAGCTGTGCTCCGTTCTCTGATAAAGCACAGCTTTCAGCCAATCAGAGTGTGCGTATCGACAAGGGTATATAATAATTAACTATAATTGCTGTGGGAACACTTGATTTCTCATTACATTATTTAGGCAGTTTTACTATAAAGTGTTGTTGGAGTCTCCTGTGGGTTACAACCTTTCCATTGAGAATAAAAGATAAAGAAGTTGTAGCCATGTATGTTGGAATAAACAAACAACAGACGCTAATGAGAAATCTTTCGTTGAAGTTCATCCAATTTGGCTGCCGTGATGTCACATATGCAACCCAGAAATTAAAGTATAAGGGCAAAGGGGAAATACCAGGAAAAAAGTCTGACAACAAGAATGAGCCACTGCAACAGCATTATAATATTATGTGTCAAGGAAAACACAAAACGTCTGCCTGAGATGAAAATTTTATTTGAATTTAATTTATTGTACTGAGAATGAATATTCTTGCAAGAATGTGATGTTTAATTTTTCAATTCTGTGCAACCTTTGAGTTGGCAATATGTTGCAGATTTTTTAATCACCTTCAAAAACTTGCAGCAAAATATGACGTATTTTGTTGGAATTGGTCTGTGTAACATGTTTGCCATCAACTTTCTGCACAATAAAATGGTGATTGATAGCGAAGTAAGCATATATAATAAATAGCCAAGAAACACTTTTGGATGAAAGTGATAAGCGAAAACTTATCGCTTTCATGTAAAGAAACTCAATTCTTTAGGATTCAAATCTAAAAGTGCCCCAAAAAGAAAAAGAAAATGTGTAATATAATTTTAATTTATTATTATCTAATAATATAAATAATAAATAATAAAAATAAACTTACTTAGCAGGAGATGGGTTGTGTGACTGTCTTTTCTTTGGTGGATTTCTAGTAAAAAGATGTACAATAAGCTTTTAGATATAGTAAAATATTTTAAAGAGCTCTATCATTGTGAAATAATGGCAGCTTTAAAAAAAGACTCTTTGTTTAACAAGGATATAACAGGTAAAGCAAACCTGGTCCTCAAATCCTGAAATAAATACACACTGGAGAAGTGTGACCCCCTATGAAAGCTTTAACACAGCTAAAAAGGCCAGTTAATTGTTCTCAAAAATGGTTGCAGTCACACACAAGAGAAAAGATTGAAAAATTAGTTTGTGCCCACATTATGCCCTTTTTGCACAAAGGTAAAGTATTCAACTCTAGAATATTTTTGTCACTCGCTTACCCTTTTCTTTTTGGTGACTTTGAGAACATCTCAATACCTTCCAATGATCCTGAATCTATAATCCCTTGTACATTTCTATCAACTCCAGAACCAGTGAAAGTAGCAGTTCCACTATGCAAGCTGACACTGCCTTCAGATATAACTGCATGTGTTTCACTTGACCCGTTAATAATCGGTTGCTGTGTAACATTTCTTGAAACTTCCATAGGAGAGGGTGCTGAAGTCGTCATGGCATTCACATGATTGTTCGTATAACTTACTGGTGATATATCAACAGATATATCAGGTGTACTACTAGGAATACTGACTACCAGTCTATTGTTTGGACTAACTGTTTGTCCACTAGGTGATGGCCCAGGGATTATTCCAGTTACGATGACCGATTGTACAGGTTGAACACTAGTTCGTGAAATGTCACAGTTTCCAGTGGACTCGTTTCTGGGTTTGTACGGTTTTCTGTTAGAGTTGGACAAAGTGGAGTTACTTCTCAACCTTTCTCTTGTATTAGTTCTTGGTGGATCTATGGTATAGATTTTCCTCTCTAGCAAATAAAAATGAAGACGAGCAAATTATGCATAAAATTGTGGATGTAAACTCTTGATAAGATGTATAACTAGAGTTCATATCAATAAAATTCTTACAGGTCTAGGTATTTTTTGCCCAGAACTTAGTAAAGTCCATTAGGTTTCTAGCTTGTGAGGTCTCATTGACCCTTATACAGATATTAGAGTGATTTAGCAAACACCACACAATGCTAAAACAGGATGTTAGATGACGAATTTATCACATTATTTTGTTCGTTGTG